>JBCEWE010000339.1:1326737-1536737 GCA_039877035.1 Silurus lanzhouensis | reverse complement strand
TAACATGATTTTATATTTGAGTTGAGAAAGTCCTCTTATTATCTGTATTTTTTTTGCAGGTCCTGAAGACCAGAATCCTGCGCAAGGTTCAGCTGGATCTTACTGAAGAACTGCCCGTTTTTTTGGAGGACACGGCTCACATCCGGAACGATCCGTCCTGGAGAGTGAGTTCCGTCCCTGTTCGTCTGCAGTGCAGACATGTGGACATCGGTGACCTTTCACCCTCTGACACGCAGCGTCTCACGCAGGGCCTCAAATCAACAGCGCAAGGAATACAAGTAATGCGCAATTCAAAATAACGCTAATATGGTTTATTTCAGTGTTTTATTTGTTTGGGCTTCATGAACAGCACTTACCCAGTTCATTTCCTAAATGAACACACTTGAAATAAAAAATAAATAATTGAGTTGCAATATTTGAGTTGTGTGACAATATTCCTTTTGTGCGTATCATTGACATAAGATTTGCGGGGGGGGTTCCCCTTTCAGGGAAATTTTTTATATATTGTTTTTAAGACCCCCTTAACACTCCACACAGTCTTCCATTAGATTGGGGTCTCTGAACCTGAATCTGAATTTCATATTCTTGACATCTTCATCACATTTTTCACAGGTAGATTTCGATGATGGCAACTGTCCGACTTACTACAATCAGATAAAAGGCATCTATAACGTCTATAAGGTCGTGCATAATCAGTTTCCGGGTGAGTTTTTGCTGCTTCTCCATAATTTACAAAAAATGTGATGTTCCGATTCGGCTGCTGTGGAGTCAAATTTACTGTAAAATGTTCAGAAAATAAATCAGTGAACAAATCCAATAAATACAATGTTTTTTAAAACCCTGTTTACTATACTCTGTTTTATCATTATTCATTGTGAACTTTCAGACTATTTATAATTAATCTAGAATTGTAAAATTTTGTATCTTCTAGATTTTTTTTTTTAATTGTCTAAAATTCCATTTAAAACGTCCCTCCCACATAATTTACTCAATATGATGGACAGACCTGTATCAAAAAGTTCTATCCAAACCAAAGCAGAAAACAAAAACAGATTTCCGAATTAGCAGAAAAGTTTCCTATAATGAATAACACAAAACCTATGATTTTTTTATGAACAATAGATTTTCTTTAAACTTCTATGGTGCTGATGAACGCAGGTAAAGAACATGGTCAGTGAACATGGGTGCCACAAATGTCTATGCAGTGCAATGTGTTATTTCGCTCCCTTTTCTTCACATAGATGCCCCGCCTATTTCCCAGGCCCCGATTCTTATGCTGCGCCCTCGTGCCTGGAACATGGTGGAGCACAACCTGTTGGTAACAAACAGTGCTTCTTTAATAACAAAGCATGTAAAGGCTAATGGATTCAAGAGAATTGTGTCTTGTAGAATTAGGTTTGAGTTTGTTGTATCAACAGGTAAACGGTCGTGAGGTTCCAGGTCCGCTCTTCGATTTTGGTTTGCTGATGTTCCATAATGCAAAGCTGCTGCTCGAGAACCAGAGCGGGCCATTTTTCTACCTGTCTAAGGTCCGAGATTTTTAATATTATAAAGACACTTACAGTGTGTTCATATCTTTCACGTCTTTTAATCAGAGGAAACCTAATACCTTTTTATTGTTGTACTGGTATTATTATTTCTGTGGATTGGATCTAAAACTTCATCGTAACGTAGAGAAATGATTCTGTACTTTTTACTGAATATTACACTATAAGGACAAAAGATTTTGCTGACACCTGACCATAAAATTTGCGTTTTTTTAACATCCCATTCCAAAGTTAGTCCCCATTTGCTGTTATAATAACTTCTACTCTTCTGGAAAGATGTTCCACTAGATTTCGGGTGGGTGCTTGTGAAGATTTGAAGGCCTGGGGTGCAGTTAATGTTTCAATTCATCCCAAATAGAGTGTTCAATAGGGTTGAGGTCAGAGATCTGTAGCAGGAGATCTACCACTCCAAATTTTCTCATCTGAACCTTTTTTTTTCATGGAGCTGGCTTTGTGCACACTTGCATTGTCATGCTGGAACAGATGTGGGTCTCCTAGTTTAAGTGAAGGGAATATTTCATTCTCCCACATCTAAAGACGCTCATACAACTGCTTGTCTTCAACTTTGTGCTAACAGTTTGGAAAAGAACCACATGAGTGGAAAATTCAGGTGTCCCAATACTTTTGTCTGTATAGTGTATTTGTATGCACCTGAAATTAGAGCACAAACCATAGATAAAAAAATTTAATGTTTAATATTCTTGAAGGTTGAGAGTTACCTGGAAGCCAGATTGTGGAATCAGATTTTTCTCTGGACTGAGGACAGGGTGAGGACATACACCTGTATTTTGGTTACACAGTGCAATTATTTTGAAACCATCTTTAAAGGCTACTTTCATGAAATACCTTCCTAATTTAAATTAGGAGTATAAAAGTATGCATTAATAATAGCCAAAGAAAAATATAAAGACTATTGTGTTTGTGTTTTTTTAAGTGTATGTATCCCTTGATATTTGTCCCTGTGGGGATATTTGTAGTACGTTATGGTCATAGTTTTAAAACATAAAGCTGCATTAATTATTGGCAATGAAAAAAAGTGAGGGGTGTGTGTGTGTGTGTGTGTGTGTGTGTGTGTTTGTGTGTGTGTGTGTGTGTGTGTGTGTGTTTGTGTGTGTGTGTGTGTGTGTGTGTGTGTGTGTGTGTGTGTGTGTGTGTGTGTGTGTGTGTTTAAAGTGTGTGCATGTCCCCAAAATAATAGGGTCTTAATATTCACCCTTGTGGGGACTTCTGCAGTAAGGTTATGGTCATAGATTCGAGACTTTCAGCTGTATTAATAATTGCTGATTGTAAAATATCAAGCTAAATGTGTGTGTGTGTGTGTGTGTGTGTGTGTGTGTGTGTGTGTGTGTGTGTGTGTGTGTGTGTGTGTCAGTGTGTGTGTGTGTATTTAAAGTGTATATATTCCCCCAAAAGAATAGGGCCTTAATATTCGGTTTTGTGGGGACATTTGTAGTAAGGTTATGGTTATAGATTTGCTACTTTTAGCTGTATTAATAATTGCCAATGGAAAAATTACAACGTGTGTGTGTGTGTGTGTGTGTGTGTGTGTGTGTGTGTGTGTGTGTGTGTGTGTGTGTGTGTGTTTAAATTGTATGCATGTCTCTAAAAAGACAGGGCCTTGATATTCGGTTTGTGGGGATATTTGCAGTATGATTATGATTGATTTGAGAATTTTAGCTGCATTAATAATTGCCAATGGAAAAATTGTGTGTGTGTGTGTGTGTGTGTGTGTGGTGTGTGTGTGTGTGTGTGTGTGTGGTAGCTGGGCTTGCCAGTGGGCAGTATCAAAGCGACTGTTCTGATAGAGTGTGTACTGGCGACGTTTGAGATGGACGAGATCCTGTACGAGCTCAGGGAGCATTCTGCCGGTCTGAACTGTGGCATCTGGGATTACTCAGCATCCTTCGTCAACAAATTCGGTGTGTGAATTTTCTCACATTTTCCTGACTTTAATTACGGGTTGAAGTCAAAGTACAGCCGAGACAAACAGACACCTCTGTTCTGAGCAGGTCATCGTGCCGAGTTCCTGCTCCCTGACCGCAGTAAGTACGTAAACATGGAAAAGCGTTTCCTGCGTAGCTACATGGATCTGCTGGTGCAGACGTGTCATCGCAGGGGCGCTCTGGCCACCGGGGGCATGGCAGCGCTGCTGTTACCCACAAACACCCACAGCGCAGAGTATACAACCGTCCTGAACACCGTCACCAGGCAAGACATCGGCTGTTAAATAAAATTCTAATGAATAAGTCAGGATTTGAAGTTATAAGTTATTGCATTCTGGACGTTTTAGAGCTTTTGAGGATTTTATTTCAATTCTTTGGTCAAATTTTCCAAAAGTACTCTGTATGGACAAACGTATTGGGACACCTCAGTTATCCAGCCATATGTGCTTCTTCTTAAACTGTTACCACAAATTTGAAGACGTTTGAAGATGTTTTTGAAATTTTGCCTTAACTTGAAATCCAAAACCTGTTCCAGCATGACAGTGCTCCTGTGCACAAAGCCAGCTCCATATGCACATATGAGCATATGCTTTAAGTGGGTTAGAGTGGAAGATCTCCTGCTCTAGAGCTCCGACCCTTTCGAACACCTTTGGGATGGATTTTTATCTCTAACTGCACCCCAGGCCTCATCTTACCTGCCTGAATGAATCTCACGCAAATCTTTACAAAATCTAGTGGAACATCTTCCTAAAAGAGTGGACAGCAAATGGGGACTAAATGTGAAATGTTCAAAAAGTACAAAATCAAAAAAATGGTCAGGTGTCCACAAACTTTTGTTCATATAGTGTACATCAAAAACATGTGCTTGAGCAAACATACAGTAGCCGATACTGACGTTTGGGAAATCTACCAACAGGTCTACTGACATGGTTGATTTGAAAGACGGGATGATGTTAGCTTTATATTTTGCTAGCATTAGCTAGCTACATGCAGGTGTTGAGCTCTAAGTGTAATATTTTTCTATTTTGTAGTAGAGTTTTTTTTTTCTCAAAACTACAAAACTGTGATGTGGAATATCTAAAAAAAAAAAAAAACAGATGTCAATATCACAATACTGGTGCTGTTTGTCTTCTCACGTCACATGTCCTGTATTTTTTTTAGATTAAAGCTCTTGGAAATCAAAGCAGGAGTCGACGGCTTCATGGTGTATGACATGAACCTGATTGAACCCATGCAGAAAGTAAATTCCACATCACATATCTGACACTATGGTACACTATGTGGGCAAAAGGTATTGGGACATCTGACTTTCTCAGGCATATGTGCTTCTTTCCCAAACCGTTAATACAGTGTTCGAGAAACTTTGTCTTTGCACTTGGTAGCATAACATTTTCTTTTCACTTGAACGAGGAGACCCAAACCTGTTCCATTATGACAATGCCCATGTGCACAAAGCAAGCTCTATGAAGATATGCTTTACATGAGATGGAGTGGAAGATCTCCCGTTATAGAGCTCCAACGCTATTGAACACCCTATTTGGGACTAAATATTTGGGACTGCACCCCAGGCCTCCTCACGTCACCTACATTAGTACCGGATTTTACTAACACCATTGTAGCTGAATGAGCACAAATCTCCACAAAATCTAGTGGAACATCTTCCCAGAAGAGTTGAGGTTACACATACACATTTTACGTTCAGGTGTCCACATACTTTTGTCCATATAGTGTAACTCAATGTAACTTCGACTCAGCAACATTCTGATCCTCTTAATTTTCATGTTTTCTCTCTCTGTTTTTCCTCACAGTTGTTCCAGCTCCATTGTGAAGGACAGAACCAGCTCCAGGAGCTACGCAACGATGTCAACATAACTCCTGAAGATCTGCTTACTATGCCAGCGGTCAGTCCCTTTCTTATTCAAGTATAATGCTGTTGAAGCATCACCTCGAGACATGTAGAGCCAGATTCCTGAGAGTTTTGAACACTTCCAAATTTATAAGCACCACCCTGTTTCCTGCTTAACCTCTGTAAGGTCATTTGCATACTGGAACATGATTGGCTCTTCTATTTTATGACGTAACAACTAGCTCAGTTTTTTTAATTAGTGGATTCCTTAAAATCAAGGTTTTGCTAAAAGTCCTGTTTCACTCTGGTGCTACACCATTCGGACCAATGTTTGTGGACATCTGAGCATAAGATTTAAATATGCTTTTTGAACATCCGTTCCACATCGAGTCTCCATTTGCTCTTATAATAATCTCCACTCTTCTCTGAAGATGTTCCACTTGATTATATGGAGGTTTGTGCTCATTCAGCCACAAGAGTGTTAGTAAAGTCAGGTACTGATGTTGGTGAGGTGAGGAGGCCTTGAGTGCAGTCAGCATTCACATTCATTCCAAAGGTGTTCAATAGGGTTTAGAGCTCTATAGCAGGAGATCTTCCACTTCCACTCCACCTCCCTTTGGGTCTCCTAGTTCAAGTGAAGAAAAGATTTAATGCTAGCGTGTCAGTAGACGTTTCAAACAAGTGTTTTTTGTGGTAAGAGTTTGGGGAAGAACCACATATGAATGGAAAAGTCAGACGTCCGAATGTTTTTGATTTGATGTAATATGTGCTATTATGAAGAAACATCTCTTTGCAGGGCGGAGTAACATTGTACGGATTGAGGCACAACATTGCAGTCGGTGTGTTGTTCATCAAAGCGTGGCTCTCAGGTGCAAATACAACAATCTTTAAAAATTGCACAAATGTTGCTAACAAATAATGAAAGTTTAACCACTTAAAAGAGCCGAATTTCAATAGATTTGCAAAAAGTAATTATAAAAATAATAAATGTCTTTTTGCTTTTATTCCTTTTTTTTTTTTGACCAAACATTTAATTTTGCTTACTTTTTTTAATAAAAACTTTTTACTTTGCTCTACTTTGAAATCATGTGTATTGATGTAATTGTGTATTGAGTTCTCTTTCTTGCATTTGTGATGTCAATAAACGTACATCATTTTGGCCTAAAAAAAAAAGATATACAACGTAAAGAATTTTTTGGGGGCAAAACAATAATAAAAATAGCGACTTTTCTTAAAACTAATTCAATTTTTAATAAATAGTTTTAAACACTTTCACTGGTTTATTTTAAAGAAGCATAATGGAGAAATATTTTAGCATTATTTTATTATTAACTATACTTTTTTTTTATTTGTTTTTAAATAGTAAACTTGTCTCTGAAATTATTATTATAATAACAATCAATATGTTACATCTTTTTACAATGGCAGCATTTTCATTTCAAAAGAAATCCATCAGGGAATGTTGCAGATTTTTTTTCTGTGACTCCATTTTAATGTGCAATTATGAGCTTGATACCAAAAAAATAAAAAATTCAAAGAAATTGAAAAGAATTTCGAAGTGGGCAGATTCACACAATTCTGCTTTTCTACTGTGTTTATGTTTCTTGTGTCAGGTAGAGGACATTTCTTCTATAAGGGGCAGGTGGAAGATTCAGCTACAGCAGAAATCTCTCGATCTCAGGTTGGTGTCACCTTTCATATAATTTCATTGCACCTGGATTTGAGTTGGTCTCAGCTGCTCCTCTGTGGTTCAGGTGTGGCAGTGGATCAGACACCAGGTGAGACTAGAGGATGATGGGAAGACCGTGGTGACTCGTGGGTTTGTCCGGAATTTGACACAAAGCATGATGTTTGACCTGAGGGCAGAAATTTGCTGTCAGACTGAGAGGTATATTCAATATTCATCCCTGATTTTTACTATGAAGACATGTTTGTTTGTTAATTAGTTTGTTACGGGGAAACGATCTTAAGCCAAAAAAAATTTCTCCCATAATATGACACACTGATCAGGCATAACATTATGGCATCATAAGTTTCTGAGTGGTAAAGTGAAGAACACTGATCATCTCTTCATCATGGCTGCTGTTAGTGGGTGAATTTATTTATTAGGCAGCAGGTGAACATTTTGTCCTCAAAGTTGATGTTAGAAGCAGGAAAAATGGGCGTAAGGATTTGAGCGAGTTTTACAATTTGTGACGTCTAGACGTCTAAGTTGGAGCATCTCCAAAACTGCAGCTCTTGTGGGATGTTCCTGGTCTGCAGTGGTCAGAATCTATCAAAAGTGCTCCAAGGAAGGAACAGTGGTGAACCTGCGTGGTGGGCGGCCGAGGCTCAGTGATGCACATGGGGAGCGAAGGCTGGTCCGTGTGGTCCGATCCAACAGACGAGCTCCTGTAGCTCAAACTGCTGAAGAAGTTCATGCTGTTAATGCTTGAAGAGTCATTACTGTTTTAGCAGCAAAAGGTGGACCAACTCAATATTAGGTTGGTGGTCATAATGTTATGCCTGATCAGTGTATATTGACATAAATTTGGAAATATGTTTTGCAATTCATAAAACATAATCAACATTTTTTTCATGGATATGATTCAACTTAAGCAAACCCCTGTCCTAGTCAGTAATGGTCCTTAATTAAATCAAATTAAATTCTTATTTCTTTAAATGTCCTACTGTATATATGAAGGAGGAAGATGGCAGCTTAGTGGTTTGAACATTGCAATTTGGATCAGAAGGTCGTGAGTTCAAATCCCACCCTTACCAAGCTGACATTCCTGAGCCCCCGAACAAGACCATTAACCCCATAGCTGCTCAGTTACGTAACATTACATTCCAATCGCATATGGCTGGAAAACTCAGACGCTCCAATACTTTTGCTCATATAGTGTATCTGTTGTTAGTAAGCTTGGGATCTGATAGGGAGTTAAATAAACTGCCTCACTCACAATATGTTCTTCACATTGTCCTCAAAGACATTCTGAATAACTATTCTGTCCAGCAAAGATGAAGCGAGATTAATCACAGCAGTGGCCATGTTTCTGGAGCTGGTCCAAAAGAGTGAGTTCCCAGAATTCCTTACGACACACCTGTACCAGGACCATACGTTCCTGAGCGCTCAGGGTCAGCGTGAAGAGAGCAGGACGCACAAATCTCTCCGAGCCAGGCTTTAATCACAACGCTAATTTCTGTAAAACTACCCGATCTCAACCTTCTTATCTCCTGATGAATGAAATAAAGGAGGAACATATCAGTGACCAGCATTATGAGTTTCTTTTCTGTATTTATTAACACCTTTGGTCAAATATGTCTGAATGGAGCTTGTTTAGTGCACAGGGGCTTTGAAACCTGGGCCTCTTAGTTCCAGTTAAGAAAATGTAATACAACGTAAAGACTTGCTAGCATTGTGCTGTTAGCTGTTTTCGGACAAATCATATATGAGAGTGATGGCCAGGAGTCCACATACTTTTAGCAATATAGTGTATATTATATTCTATAGTCTGGACTTGAAAGAAAATCACTGTTTCACCCATCACCCATTCCACAGGCACTAAAGCACACAATACCATCTGAGATGTGTTTTTTTGAGATGAGCGCTGAGAAGTCAGATGGTCCCTATCCTCTTTAGTCTGGAGGACATGTTGTCCATGGTTTCCAAAAAGAAATCGTCTGACTCCAGAACAGTTTTCCAGTTCCGCCTCTAAAAATGTTTAATGAGTTACGGCCCAGAGAGGATGACTGCATTTCTGGAGCATGTTCACGCATGCTTTCTTCTTTGCATGATAAAGATTTAACCTATATTTGTGAATAACATGAAAACTGTTAATGAGTCCATGTGATTTCCATTACAGAATAATGACTTTTGAATGCACCTGAAGATCACATTGATTTTAGTCCCTTGTGCAGAGATTTCCCCACATTCTTCAAAACTTTTGATATTATTTATTGTAAATGATATATAACTGGATATCTTGGAATTTTATGATGAACATTATTCTGAAATTGTAGTCTTTCACAGATTGGTAAAGCTCCACCCATCTTTCTTCTGACGCTGCTGCTCTAAGATTTTTTTTTTCTTACTGACCTGCTAGCAGTTAACCTCATTAGTTGAAAAAATTGTTTTCTTTTAATAACACTTACCTTTTCCAGACTTTTGTTCGCCCCATCAAAAAATTCTGAGACTTGTTACACGTCAAATCTTATCTTTTTTTCCCCTTAAAATGGAAATTTCCTCAGTTTAAACATTAACTTTTCTATTTTCTATTGTAAATAAAATATGGATTTATGAGATTTGCAAATAATCGCATTCTGTTATTTACATTTTACACCATTATTTTTTTTTAAATTGTGGTTGGTGATATAAATAACACATGAACTGCTTGTTACATAAATCTGTGTTCTTTATTTTTGTCCAAAGGGTGTGCAAACGTCTGCACTTCAGCGTATTCGTCCTCATATCCTCTGAAATTCAATTTGTTTTATTTGTAAAGGTGTCGCGTGGACGATCCCGAGTTTAGACGGTGGTATGAAGGGCAGGGAGGCTCATGTTCTTGAAATTATGGCAGCAGATTCCAAAACAAAACAAAAAAATGAACAGAGGGTGTTGGATACGGTTATGAGCAGAAAACACTCAAAGCGTCGGGACACCGAACAAATTGGAAGACGATGAAAAGAAACCCAAAAAAAAAAATACGAAAGCAGACAAAAAAAAAAAAATGAAGGGGGGTAAAAAAAGAGAGAGAGAGAGAGAGAGAGAGAAAGAGAGAGACGTCACAGTCTTTTCTTGTAGCAGCTGTGCAGGAAGTCCTCACCGGATCTTTAACTCCACCCCCTGCACACACCTTTACCTGCACCCTGTTAGAAGCTCCGCCCCTCACACGTTTGGTACTCGGCCACCTGACTCGATGAGCGCTCCTATTTTTTTGTTCTCGAACATTCTTTTATATAAATTACTCTTAAAATCATAAGAAGCAGGTGCACGTATCAGCCGTCTTCATCTACGCTCTGTTCTCTCGGGTGTCGGTTATTTTTTTTTTTTCTTTAGAGTAGTCGTCAGCAATGTTAATAATAAAAGTAAGAAAGAAAAGGAACGGAAGAATGAAAGCAAGAAAAGAAAAGAATCAAAATCAAACGTAAAAACAGGCGTACTGCCGTGCAGGACAGAGTCCCGGTCCGGTTTCTACAGTAGAGTCACATCTCAGGCATATTGAAATCCAACCACACAAACCCAAACACAATCCAAACTCCCCCCTCCCCCAAACGTCTCATATCTCGTTGGTCACGTCCTCATGATCGCCGGAGGGCAGGTCTCCGTTGGTGGTGATGGCAGCGTTGTCCTGGTAACCGGGTGGCATAAAGGCCAGGCAGTAAGGGTAGAGCCCGTGGCAGAAAGAGCGGTACGACTCCAGGACCTTCTGCTGCTCTGAACCCAAGCTGCCATCCTTTAAGCCCTGCAAGACCTCGGTGCACGTCTGACACGTGCGCGCGCGCGCGCCCACACACACACACACACACACACACACACACACACACACACACGAGCACAGAATGAAACAATTTTCAAATATTTGTATGAGGTGGTATCAAAAAGTTGAGACTAATGGTGTAATTGGTGCTGTTCTCTCCCTAACGTAACATGAGTCCAATTATTGGTACCTTGATGGTTCTGCCGGTGAGAGACTTGTCCAGGGACGTAGCCAACTCGGCGGCTGTGCTCTCAGTGGAGGGATCCAGATACACCATCATCTTAGCACCTACAAGAAACACACACACATGAATACTGCACATATTTGACCTGAGATTCCAAAATATGAAGAGCATCTCAGGGATGCAAGATCACAAGGATAAAAATCTCCTAAGATCCAGCACTGGTGTTGGAGGAGGGGGTCGGGGTGCAAATCAGGGTCCCAGTTCATCCCAGGGTCTGGGCCAATAAATTGCAGCAAAGTGAAATTTTGACACGACAGGGTATTTTAGAGAAGTCTCTACACGCTTGGGTGCCTTCCAATTCGCAGGAGAACTTCTATTTGTGTTCTGGAAGGTCCATCAGTTCCTATGTGCATTCTTCTTCAGCAGCTTCTCCATCATGTGATTTTTTGTTCTGACCCCTGCTTTGGCTGAATATGGAGCATTGTATAGTTTTCAGGGGTGTGTGTGTGTGTGTGTGTGTGTGTGTGTGTGTGTGTACCTGCTAATCTGTGAGGTATGGAGCTGGAGTGCTTGCTCAGGAAGTTCTTGTTGTAGGTTTTTGGGTCACTCTCTCCAAACAATCGTGTGATCTCCTGCTTGAGAACAGTGTGTACGGGCTGGGGCAGATTCTTACCGTCAGCCACTGTCAACACACACACACACACACACACACACACACACACACTGAGGTTGTGATACAGAGTCTATAATCATGACTGAGTGGAGAACAGAATATACAACACTGCTGCTTGTGTGTATCCACACACACACACCACACACACACACACACACACACACACACACACACACACACACACACACCTCCTTTGAAGAATCGGATGAGGCACTGGTGAAGCCAGGGGTGGTCAAGGTCTAAAGTGTACGCTCTCTTCACTGACTGCAGCATCAGCAGATACTTTTCTGTGAAAACACACACGGCGATGACACTGAGGCAGATAAACGAAACCGAGTACATGTGGCTTTTACACAGTTACACAACATACAGCTATCATCACTGAGGGTGTACTCACTTTTGTTACCAGTTATTTAGAGAATAATGGCTGTATGTTGAGTTGTTTTTAGAGGACAGTAAATCTGTACTGGTGTACAAGCTGCACAATGACTCCTCTAAAATATCTCCAACTTTCATTTCTATAGTTTTGACCCTTGAGAAGATGCTAAAATGGTTGCTGAAATAGAGGGGTGCACTAACTTTTGTAAACTGTATATTACTTCATACAAGTTTCATGCAACGTCAGGCTCTGAACCGAGCCTCAGCTCCACGGCTTGTCCGCTCACCTTTGCGGAAGTAGATCTCGAAGGCCAGGAGGTGCGTCTCGATTCTGTTCTTTACCAGGTTCTTCAGAGGAATAAGGAACTTCACCGCTTCTTCTAGGGGATTCTCGATCTGCCGAAGTGAGCAGTCGTCCAAAAGTCATGCACAATTATATATTAAAGTTTCATTTCTATAGCATTGTCCCTCGAGTAGATATGCTATAATGGTTGTTTAAATGTGAGGGGGGCACTCACTTTTGTGAGATATACACATATATAGTATATAAATTATCTTTGGATGTTGTAGCATGAAATTTTCCCTTCACATGAACTAGGAGATCCAAACCTGTTCCAGCATTACCCCACCCCTGTGCACAAAGCCTGCTCCATGAAGATCTGCTTCACATGGGTTGGAGTGGTTCTCCTGCTACAGAGCTCTGATCTCAACCCTAATGAACACCTTTGGGGTGAATGTGAAGGCTGATTGCACACCCAGGCCTCCTCACCTGCATCAGTACCTGAATTTACTAACACCCTTTTGGGCACAAATCTCCATAAAATCTAATGGAACATCTTCCCAGAAGAGTGGCGGTTCTTATAAGAGCAAAATGGGACTGAGTGTGTTTTAAATGGTTTTAATATCCACAAACATCAGCCACGTATTTGAGATCCTAAAATCTTGTTATTTGAAGAAAACACAATATAGTGAAGCGAGGCTGATTTTCTTTCTATCTCCATAAAGATCTGCTTTACATGGGTTGGAGTTAAAGGTCTTAAATGGCCACCTATAGAACTATTTTTGTTTTCCAACAGTACACACCTTCGCCAGTTTCTCGGGTACGAGCTCCTCTTTGGGCCCTCCGACCTCCTCCTCATCCTCCTCCTTCTTTTTCTTCTGGTTTTTCAGTTGTTTCTCTTTCTCGGCGTTCTTCTTCTCCTCTTCCAGCTGGGCTTTCTTCTGCGCTCGTCTCTGTTTGTTCCGCAGTTTTTTCATCTCCTTGTCAGTCAAGTTCACTTTGGAGGGGGGAGGGGGGGATGGGGGTGAAGGGCCGAGACTCGCATTATTAAATATATACATTAACAGTCCAAAATAAAAATTGAGTACTAAATCATGAAAATGTGCTAAAGGAAATAAATATAAATATATTAATTAATAAACATAATTAATAAATTATAAATAATATACAATATAGAGTGCAGCATGCAGTCTGTAAAAGCAAACAGTGTGTAGTGTCAGTGATTCGCCTCTAGAGGCCGCTCTCGTATTGACAGTGGACCAGAGCCCGGAAAAACTATAGGTATGGATTTTTTGGCGGATAGTTTCAGCAATTAACTATTGGTGCCTCAACCCTTATTAATAATTAATGGAATTTTAGTTTGAAAGCCAAACTTCATTATTAAATACAGATATGATTTGAGTAAAACATATAATTAAATCTTTTAAGATTTTTTGGGGACCCCTGGCATAGACTGTGAAAAGACACAGATTCTTTGTTGTATAAATTTTTTTGCTGTGATATTTATACACAACTTTTGAGTCTCTCAAGCTTTCTACATTGTAATCCACCTTTCAGACAGCAGAGGGCTCCAAACATTCATAAAGTGCTCCTTTAAAGTGTGTGTGTGTGTGTGTGTGTGTGTGTTGATTTACCGCTGTCTGCCTGGGACTCCTTGCTGTCGTCGCTCAGCGGGTTGTCGTGGAGGTTGAGGTAGATCTGGATTGCTGTTTGCGCGGTTTTAGAGTAAAACGGGTGCATGCGCAGCCCGTCCTCCAGCTTGAGCAGAGCCACGTAAGAGCGCAAGGTCATCTTCCTCATGCAGTACGTGTGGAAGTCGAACTGGTCGTCCGTTATCTCTACAAAGTGCTGCAGACACAAAGAGGGAGGAGTTAACGGCCACGCCGCGATGTTTGCGTTTAAAAACAAATTTCCGAAAGCCTGCGGTTTAACTTACTCGCTCGATTTCGTGGCACTTCTTGAGCGCGTCTCCGTATTTGTTCATGGCCTTGTACGCCAGAGCGCATTCAGTCTGAAACCACATGCACTGCATCTCGTTCAGGTTCTCCACCGCAGACGTGCCTTCCTGAAACGCGCACACGTTTTCAGCACAGAACGTTAGAAAGGCCTTTGTTGTTAGAGGACGAACGATAGTGGATTATATCGTTAGCGGTAGCTGGATTGTACTTGCCGATAACCGATTAACCAACAAATTGTTTTGAAAATGGATACTGGATAAAAAAAATTAAAACAACTAATTCCATGGCCTTTGTGAAGACCTTTAAAAAGACGGCCATTTTAAACGACTGTTAAAGTAAGATTCCCTGTAACATTGCAATATTAACTGAAGTTAATAAATTCTTTAGAAGTATCGTTTTGTTTGTTAATTTTAACATTTACTAATACATTTTTTAATTAAGTTCACTTTATTTGTTAACTTTAGTTGATGCACTATGAACAAACATGAATGAGGTGAGAACTCAAGAGCGTGTCAAAACAAACAGCACGTGATGTCCGTGATTCGCCTCTAGAGGCCGCTCTAGTACTGTATAATGACAGTGGACCTTCTCAGCCACGACCCGGAAAAACTATTGGTATGGATTTTTGCTGATAGTTTCAGCAAACAACTATCGGTGCCCATTTATCGGCAAACCCGATCTCGGTTAACCTATATTATTAAAACATTGGCAGAGTTTCCCCTCAGTGCTTTGGTCTAAATATTTACAGTATGGCTACGACCACTTTTTCACATGCACCGACCCGGGTAAATTTGGAGCACATCTCCTCGGCCTCTTTGACCAGTCCAGCTCTGAGCAGGTATTTGGCGCATTTAGAGTTGATGAAGCGATCCGCAGTGTCGAGTGCCTGAGCCTCGTCCATCCATCGCGCAGCTTCCTGTATATTTCCTGCATGCTACAGATGATGGAGAAAAAAAACAACCAAAAATAAGAAACATATTCAGTTAAAACTTATATAAAAAAAACCCCCCAAGAAATCACATTCTAACCTCAAACATTGGTTGCTTTTCTCTACAGGTGCTTACTTTATAAGGTATAACATTTATGCTTAGACTCTACATAGTGCAGAAAACCTTGAATTATGTGGACACCTGACTATAAGAGAGTCATATGTGCTTTTTGAAAATTCCAATCCACAATAAATCCCAATTTGCTGTTATAATAACTTCCACTGTATTGGGAAGATGTTCCGCTAGATGCTGGATTCATTCAGCCACAAGGGTGTTAGTAATGTCAGGTACTGCTGTAGTGGAGGTGAGGAGGCCCAGGGTGCAGTTTGCATTTTGATGTAATATGGCATTAAATGGGTTTTCACAGATATTCGTTTATGAAATTTCAGCAATAAAAATGGAAAAAAGGAAACAAAATTCATTTCAAGAGAACCGTCTTATTTTCTCTTGAATATTTAATGTTGCTTTTTCATAAAGAAAAAGTACTTCTTATCTTATTACTCGATGGAATAATCGGTAGAATACTCGATTACTAAAATAATCGATAGTTGCAGCCCTACTTGAAATGATAAATCATCATCCTAATCAACCAAAGTGAAGCATGGTGGGGGTAGCATCATGCTGTGGGGATCCTGTTTCCTGTCTGTGACAGATTTTAAGACAGGAATAGATTTTCTAAGCAAATCTACACTGGAAAGGTCAACCTCAAAACATTCATTCTTATACGATACACAAAAACACAGCAACTCTTTACTGTAAATATACACAATAACGCTTCTCAAACTCATAAGTCTGTGTGTTCTACCTTGTAGATCTTGGCCTTGATGAGAAACAGCTCTATAAGTGTCGGGGTGCTTTCGATGGCCGCGTTGATGTACTCCAGGGCGACGGCGTGCTGTCCGAGATAATCGAAATGCTGAGCGAGGAAATACTGAACCCACAGCAGGGTGGTTGGAGGTTCAGTTCTTCCATCATCTACACACCACACACACATTAGGAGTTATTACTGACGTACATTTGGTCTGCATAACAGATGCTTTTAAGTGTATTTGAACATAATATATTTTTATATGATATGGTAATGATATATGCTTCATTTGCATATAGCTTTTATTACTTTGGTTTAGACAGACAGCAAATCAACAATTTACTCAAGTGCCTTCTGACGCATGGCAACTTCACAAAAACGCCTTTTATAGTCCAAAGAAAGAAAAAATTATTTTTAAACCAGACGTTTTTTTTTCCTGTTCTGTCTCCAGGAAGTTACAGCTCTACCTCTGCCATGTTAATCTGTATTCTATGTGACTCTCAAGACACGCCTCGTTCTCTGTAGTGTTGTGATACGTCATATTCACGTAGCAGCAGCGGTGCTGAGAGAACGCACTCGAGAAACAGTTTAGCGAAATAAAAGTAGCGCATCTACTTATGCATAAATAAAATGATGCGCATATTTCAAAAACGATGCATCACGATACGAAAAGCTTTTATGCAGATGCACTTCGCTGAAGCTTATCATCACTACGACACACAGTAAATCAACGTATACCTATAAGAACCTACATATGACTATACAACCAAAATCCAAAGGACTCAACACTTTGACATTTTAATAGAAACACCGTTCTTTTCTGAGTGTTTCCCAAACTTGTGGAAGCCTCCAGACTGAAACCATAAAATCCATTGACTAAGAAGCCCTGTTGATGGCAGAAGGCAGAGTAGGATAGTCCGAGTGGTTCGAGCTGACAGTAAGTCAAATAACCAGAATGCAGGTAATTTTTATTTAAGTGTGTGTGAAATCCTTTCTGGATCTGGTTTCGATGGTGATTTAAACACCATGATCATTGAAGAAATTTTTCAGCATTTGAGAAGGCAGCAGATTTTATGACTTGTTTTGCTGCCTGCAATTATTCTTGTGGTTTGCTCACACACACACACACAGCTACAATCCTTGCACGAGTGAGTTTGTTTGTTTTGCAATCTCCTAGTAACAGTGAAGAACATGTTCTACTGTGTTCAGGTTGGTTCAGTTACAGCTCTTGTATGCTCTTCTGGGCAGCTGTAGTGTGCTGTTATACTTCACATTTCACATCCATACACTATTTTTTCCACACAATCCACAGATGCCCAGTGTTTTATACTGTGACACTGATGACTTACCATTTTGGCTGAACATCCTGGAGCTTCTCAAACTCGCCTCATACCCAACCACCATCTGCTCGATGACTGACACCTGCCAGAAGACAAATTACAAGCAGGAGCATGTTCAGAGTTATATCTTCCAACACACACACACACACACACACACACACACACGCAATTTAACTCGAATCTGTCTCGCACCTTCTCCTTGTCGTGATAAAGAGATTTCAGCGTAGTGAAAAGAGGAGGACATCCTTTACTGAAGTTCACCCTCAGGTAATGATCCAGACACTCCCTGAACTTCTCTCCTGAACAGATCCAGAGAAAGGGAGGGGGAGAAAATGAGATGTCCATGGATTAATGGAGCAGTCTACTTTTTATAACTGAACAACAGCCATTAATTTCATTCCTTTATTTTAATGAGTCAATAATGAATGTGGGTCGCTGCTGATTCCTATCAGGTTACCGGTCTTTACAGAATTGCAGGAGCTTTGGACTTTGAAAATGTCAATAGTGTACTATAGTAATCAGATATTTTTGACACTGTGTGATTCCCTTTCTCATATCAGTCATCCTCAGACTCAGTGGAAGCAGCATGGCTTTAATATCTACAGTGCATCTGGAAAGTATTCACAGAGCTTCACTTTTTGTTCTTCAAGTTTTGTTTTGTTACAGATTAATTCCAAAATTTAACTTTCGTAACTTTATTAAAACATTTACTAAAGTATTCACAGCCTTGGTTTAATACTTTGTTGAAGCTCTTTTGACACCAACAATCTTTTTAAATTTGATGCTACAAACTTGACACACCTACTTTTGGGCTGTTTCTCCCATTATTCTTATGAAGAGGTGTGGCCTCAGTGCCTGTCAGTCCCAGTAAAAACAATGTTGCTTGAGTGCCTGTCAGTCTTTGTAAAGACGGAGTGGTTTCATTGCCTGTCAGTCTGTGTAGAAGAGAAGTGGTTTTAGTGCCTGTCAGTCTATGTAAAGGAGGAGTGATCTCAGTGCCTGTCAGTCTTTGTAGAGGAGGAGTGGTCTCAGTGCCTGTCAGTCTTTGTAGAGGAGGAGTGGTCTCAGTGCCTGTCAGTCTTTGTAGAGGAGGAGTGGTCTCAGTGCCCGTCAGTCCCAGTAAAGGAGGTGTGGTCTCAGTGCCTTTAAGTCTTTGTAGAGGAGGAGTGGTCTCAGTGCCTGTCAGTCTTCTTAGAGGAGGAGTGGTCTCAGTGCCTGTCAGTCCCAGTAAAGGAGGTATGGTCTCAGTGCCTGTCAGTCCCAGTAAAGGAGGTATGGCTTCATGGATTGTCAGTATCCTCGAACGAGAACATAAAACACTTACCTGCAAGGAAGTTAAGCGGAAGCCTCCTGGGCACTAAACTTTTAGGGAACTTCACCCAGACGTCTTCATAGATCTGCTGCCTCTCCTTCACATTTACTAAACAGACACACACACACACAGACACAGTTAGGCATCAATAGTGAGGAAATGCTGTAATCAGTGAGTTTGTGTGTGTGTTTGGGTACCTGGTTTCAACGCTTTCTCCAGCCCCTGGTAGTAGCTCCAGTTCTCCGGGTTTCTCTCCTGCAGATGGCGATAAACCTCTGTGGCTTCACTGGCTCGATCCAACACCAGCAACAGCTCTCCTACGTTACGTTTGAGAAGAGAAATAAATGTATCAAAGAAACCATGGTGACAAAATCTACGCTCTACATTTACTAAACATTTCCGAGTCTCCAAAAAAGTCAGGGGTCATTATTGTGTGTCCTTAGTAACATGACAAAAATGAAACCCACCTTTGGTTTCCTCCACAGCCAGTTTGTCACAGATCTGTTTCTCGTAGGTGATCAGGTGATCGAGAGCTTCTTTGTAAAGCCCGGCCTCTCGCAGCACTTGATTCTGATACAGCAACAGCTCGCTGTATTCGTAGTCCACTTTATCTGGAGAGGTCTGAAACGGAAAAAACGAGTACTGTATGTTAATATAGAACTTCTACACACACACACACACACACACACACGTCGTGTAAAAGAATATAAAACCATGGCATAATCCTCAAACAGCGAGTTCACCATGATGAGACGCCACCATGAGTCCGGAAACTTTTCCAAAATGGACTTGATCACACTGTACAACTTTTTTGTAACAATTAATAATCCTTATTTCTTTCTCCCTCTCTTTTTTCTCTCTCTGTCAAGTTAAACATGCTCCTGAGGTACAAGTGACCAGAACCGTACCTCTGCATGGAGTTGGAATTTCCAAG
The DNA here is from genome assembly GCA_039877035.1 of Silurus lanzhouensis. NCBI lineage: Eukaryota > Metazoa > Chordata > Actinopteri > Siluriformes > Siluridae > Silurus > Silurus lanzhouensis. The sequence goes on along the minus strand of JBCEWE010000339.1, from coordinate 1,517,086 downwards.
ACTGGAAACTTTCCATGGGAATTAATGGGAATAAACTGAGAATTTACAAAATTGCAAATTAACAGGGAGCTTAATTGTAGTAAAAAAAAATTTTACATGAACAATTAATTAATTTTTTACAAGAAATTAATTAATTAATTAATAAAATTATCATTTTGTAAATCTGTATTAATTTGCACGCGTTTCATCTTATGACCAAAAAAAAGTTTTCATATGGATGTTCGGATACGATACAGTTTATATAAATTCCCAAACATTTCTGATTAATTCCCATAAATTCCCATTAAATTCCCAACTTGGAATATTTCCTAGATTCCTCAGATGAAGTTCCCATTGAAAGTTTTTGGAATTTTCCCAGATTTCTACTCATACATTTTTACATTTCTCTTCTTAAGCACCAATCACTGGACTATACACCTCAACAATGATGGAACTGTAATGTAAGGACATTTGGTGCCACCTAAATGAATGTGGGTTCTAGATGTCTGGAAAAACTGCAGCTCTTGTGGGATGTTCCTGGTCTGCAGAGATCAGTATCTATCAAAAGTGCTGAAGGAACAGTGGTTAAAAAGGTGTATGCTTGCGACATGCCTGCTGGGTTTTGCGGAACTCCTCCACGATTTTGGCCGCCATCTCGTAGTCCTGCAGCAGGTGATAGGCGATGGCGTATCCGATCCACGAGGCTCTCTGAGCTGGACGCAGCTGCAGCAGGTGATACCTGGTCTCCTAGGAGAAACAAAACGCAAAAAAGGAATGAGTTTGCGCACCGCTGGTGCAGAACGCATTCGCGCGCTCTTTCTCCATCTTCCTCACCCTGTATCCCTCGAGGTCCCTCATCTGGATCTGCAGCAGCGAGAGGTCTCGCAGGATCTGCAGGTTGTCTTTGTCCCATTTCAGAGCGTTTCTGTAGCACTTGATGGCTTCGTCGTATTTCTTATCGGAGCGCTGCAGCAAACCGTATACGTGCCAGCCTGTGGGGTCGGAGTCAAGGACAGGAAACCACACACACATACACACACACACTACGAGGTGGTGTTTTTTTTTTTTTTTTTGCTGTTTATGGTAGTTCTTGAAAACCTTGTTCCTGTTTTAGAAAATACAAAGAGAAATTACATCCAAACAACTAATAAACAAATGATCACACCCAGGAGCTGTTAAGGATACAGACATGACTCTTCAGGTCATTACGGAGGCCTCTTCTGACCAGATCGTACGCCTCGTCTTTTCTTCCCAGACAGTTCAGAGTCAGTCCTTTCATGGCCAGTGTCTCTGAGAGGAAGACGGTAAACAGTACAGAGACAGTGATTTCATTCATATGTGTGTATATATATATATATATATATATATATATATATATATATATATATATTATATATATATATATATATATTAATATTATATATTCGCATATATACATATACATATAAATCAGGGATGTAACGGTACAGTGTTTTGATTCTGTGTTCTGAATTCAATCCTTTTTACTTGAGGAACAATAATTCAAATCAGTGTTACCTCAGGAACATATTAAACGGCGGACCGCAAGTTTGTTTAGTCTCTGCTTGGCATTGTAAACGGCGTGACAAATGTTTTTTTAATAATTATTATTATTAAACTTACACAACAATGCCAGAGGTAAAAAAAAGGAAAAAAAAAAAAAAAAATAGAGTTAGCGCAGTGTCACTGTGGCTGCTCGCTCCGTACCGGAAATACGATTTGTATTGCGTCGTAAAACTCGGATGTTGCTGTGAGCACTCACGAACTATGACCCTTCCGTTTTTACCACAGTCTAGCGCTATGGATTCTTTTGTGTTTTATGTCCAGCTTCAAGAATTTTTCTTAAAAGGAGAAAATCCTGACAATTCCATGTATCGAGGGAGTGAATGAATGAAGGATGGAAGCAATGAGGACATTTGTTAAAGTCTGCTGAAAGAAGGTATCAGATCATATCTTTAGAAAATTCTATATCAAAATGTGCAACAAACACAAGCACTTATATACACAATTTTGTGTACTGTTAAACTCCTTATATACATTTTATATAGCATACAGTCAGGTCTAAACAATCATACGTTCACAGCGAACTCACCCCCATGCTCTGCAAACTTGGGGTTGGATAAGATCTGCTTGCAGAACTTCAGGCCATTCCTGTACTGCTTGTGCTCGTAGCATCTCTGATGTACATGAGAAAAAGTGAAAGCAAACACGTTACTCAATATCTCATAAAAATACCATGGATTTGGTCAATTCTCCAGTCTGCTCGATCCTGATTAATCAGAACGCAGAATAAAAGACGTAATTACACCGAATTATTTTCATGACAGACCTTTGAAATGACAAACATCATGTTAAATCGATCTGCAGGTTAATCCACCTACGCCGACCTACAGACAAATTTCCAATTGCGGAATTTGTCTGCGCAAGTGATTTTTTTTTAAATGTGCGTCGAGGATTTTATCCGGCAGACATGTTTGGACTAACATGCTTCACAGACGTCCTACAACCAAATGTATCTATAAGCGGATAAAAAGCATTTTGTAATCAGCTGAAATTTGTATCACAGTGCCTAAAGCTACTCCGTGTTAGACGAGTAAACTAGACATACCAAATCACGCCAACAGATGGCAGCACAAGGATGCACGCACAGTCACAGGGAGCACTGACCTTCATGTCAGTGTGCCAAAAGACATCAACGTGTGCACATCAAAAACTGTGGTGTTCTTTTGACGTGGGTTACTACGTCTGCGATTTTCATCATGGACAGCAAGTTAGAACAACTTTTTGACCCTGTTGCGGAGATCCAGGTTGAATCGCAGAAGGTGCTTCAAAAAGACTTCCAGGAGATAAGTGGCAGGAAGAGGACTATTTTGAAGGTGATAGTGTGGAAACCTAGATAAATAAAGTACTTTCTTGAAACTTTTTGATACCACAGCGTAACAGTAACTCCACTTCATCACTCCACACCCTGTCGTTCGACGTCGTTGGCTATGATGATTTTCCTAGGACGCCACCATTCCAGGTGTTTTACTGCTCACTTAATTCCTCCGTTCTTCACTTAACACGATTTGATATGCAAATGACACATGAATATGCAAATCAGCTTGTGATGTCAGAAGACTCGAAGCACACTTGCTATGCAAACGTTTTTAATTTCTACAAGAAAATTAATAAAATGTCTTTTTGCTTTCGTATGAGATTAGATTTGATTAATTCTTCACGAATTTCTTTTTTTTTACTTATTAAGAGGAAGTTAGATGGGAAGCGTCAGGTAACTTAGCAACTTGTCAGGATTAGTTTAGACTTTATACATAGATAAAATAATAATAATTTGGTACAATAAGTAAATATATATATCTATATTTATACATATTTTAAAATATATTATAATGTGGAAGTGTAACAGGACAGGGACTATTTAAACCATTGCTAACCACATGGGCCAATTCCAAATCGCTTTCTAATGACTATATAGTAGACCTAACTAGTGCGCACGAGCCACTTAATCATCACCTATGTAGTGCACTGGGACAGGGGACTTCAGGTCATTTGCACTACGCCCTCCGACTTCTACACTTACTCGATTTCTCCGTCTAAATAAAGAAAAAGCGCGTTCCCGGTGACATGTGGTTAACTCTAACCCGGTGAGTTAACCAGCCCTAAGGTGACCAGTTGCCCCCTGAGGCGGGCAGTTTGCTCAAACAGCCCATAACTTACCAATATTCTCTTAAAGAGAGCGTTCTCTTTGGGCGGCAGTGTTACTGAGGGCATCGCTGTCACTGCTCTCACTGGCCTGTCGACATGAAGCAGAGCTGTGAGGATAGAGGAAGGAGGAGAGAGCAGAAACGATCTTCTCCTGCACTAAGTTCTGCTAATAAAAATAAAAATAATGATCCGCCCCCGGAAACTTCACTGGCTTTTGGATCAGGAGTCTTCACGTGGTGACGGAACCAACATGGCGGCCTCGGCTTTTCTCCCGGACAACTCGCTGACTGCGCATGCGCAACGGGCCGAGCTTCTCTTCCGGGGAAGGTCGTAAAAGTACAAAGAAAGAAATGTGATTATTATTAATAATAATAATAATAATAATAACAGTGATGCTTTTAAAACACCGATGATAATAATAATAATAATAATACGAATTATTACAATAATTATAAATAATAACAATTCACTATTAACTTATTATTATTGAATGAATATTTGACGATTAATGAAATTAATAATAATAAACACTTTTCTTCTTCTTCTTGCTATATATTTTATATATATATATATATAAAGCTTGTTATAATTAATATAATAATACAATAAATTATTTAATGTATTATTATTATTATTATTATTATTATTACTATTATCATCGTTGCTATAGTAATTACTTGTTTAATTAATAAATTGATTACAATCATAATAATAACAATGATATTATCATAAAACTATAACATAAAAAGTATAAATATTTATTATTTATATAAATAACTGCTGTTATATGCCTGCTATAATAAATAATTATTCATTCTAATGATAATCATTATTAACAGTTGCTGTACCACTAAATGTTTACATGTATAGTATTTATCAATATTTAGCAGGTTTATTTGCACTAACACACATGTACTGTACCGGTCAGTGCTGCACTGTCACCATGTCTACTGTCTGAATAAATACTGCACTGTATGTTGTGTTCATAATTTATTCTGGAGGATATAGGTTTGAAACGCATAGGGGTCTCTTCTATTAATGAATGTATATACTATTGCTTTTGTTAATAACAATCTGGGATGTGGAAATTGACCTTAAAACGTTCTTGACTTGAAAATCTTACTTTACTTGAAAAGGCTATTTGACTTTAAATGCCTATTTGACTTACATTGACCCAAAAAAAACATTCTTGACTTGACCTGAAAAACCTAAAGGGAGGATCCAGGACCCCACATAAGGCATTGGAGACCCACATGACAAGTAAAATATAAACTAAGGGGTCCCCAATATTATTTTAGTACCAAAATATATAAATAACACAAAAACTGGGGACCCTTTATAAGACTTCAACTCGAGCACTGCTTTCTTATAGTGTCTTCTGTCTTTTTTTAAGTTAATCCAGTTCATGTTAAAGGCGTTACTCAATATTTTAGAACGTAATATGTTTTAAAACACGTTATGTATTCTGAAATAATATCTTTATTCCTCGTTTTTAGTTTTTTTTTTTGGTATTTGAAAAGCTAATCGATTGCTCGGTGTGTGTTTGAGTGTCCGTTCAGACGCGTTTAATCGAGCACTGATCGAGTCGAACACCGCGTCCTTCTGCTCCGGTGTGAAAATGTCTGCCAGTCGGTTATTACTGCAAACTGCAGCTTTCAGTAAAAGTAAGTACTGATAGAAAGGTAATGTTTAGACTGGGGGCATGTTTTAAATTGGTTTTATTTAAGTACAATGTTTGTAAATACTTCTAGAAGGTAATATGAACTGATTAGGCCTGTATGGTTGACCTTAGGGGATGTGTTGTGTTGTGTGGTGTGTGTGTGTGTGTGTGTGTGTGTGTGTGTGTGTGTGTGTGTGTGTGTGTGTGTGTTTTGAATTATCTATACTGATCGGTCAGAAAATGTTGATTAGAAAAAAAGAAACATGATCATTAATCTAGTGCAGTTTTCGCAGTAAGAAGACGTTTATTCAACATCCATGGAAGGAGTCTCCAGTGTCAGTGGTCAGTTTTCAGGACAGGATTTGGACCATTTACTCACTTTCTTCTCATAGTTTGGATCCATTTCCCCCTCCATAGACTCGCTGCAAATCAATACGTAGAACATTTCTGTCCTCATTGGACAGCTGAAGGACGATCTTCTGTCTCTGTCACTTTGTCTTATTAACATATACAGCTTATAACGAGGTTCAGGAAGTAGATCTGGTGGAGGTCAGTCATTCAGAACGCTTTATTTGCTTTAAGAATGTTGATGGAGAAGTATAGAGAAGATCAGAAGAAGTTGCATTGTGTGTTTGTGTGTTTAGAGAAAGCGTACGACAGGGTGGAGAGAGAAGTTGTGGTATTGTATGAGGAGGTCTGGTGTGTTAGAGAAGTATGTGAGGGTGGTGCAGGACATGTATGAGAACAGTGTAAGAGCAGTGAAGTGTGCAGTAGGAACGACAGACTGGTTTAAGGTGAAGGTTGGACTGCATCAGAGATCGGCTCTGGGCCCTTTCCTGTTTGCAGTGGTGATGGACAGGTTGACGGACGAGGTCAGACAGGAGTCTCCCTGGACTATGATGTTTGCGGATGATATTGTTATTTGTGGTGAGAGTAGGAAGCAGGTGGAGACGAGCCTGGAGAGGTGGAGGTACGTGCTGGAGAGAAGAGGAATGAAAGTCAGTAAGAGTAAGACAGAGTACATGTGTGTGAATGAGAGGGAGAAGAAGAAGAAGAATGTAATGAAATTAATAATGAAGTCTTATCATTTGTATACCAGTAATAGATTATGCACGTTATTGCTTGTGACAATATGCAGGTATGTATATATATATATATATATATATATATGTATATTACAATATGTATATGTATGTGTATATGTATTTATGTATGTATGTATGTAATAAATCTGCCGTTGTTTTTTTCTTGCAGTTGTGAGCAGAAATGCTTTCACTGCAGTCAAACCAGATCCGTCCAGACCCAATATGCTGCGAGTGGGTCTTGCCTTCGGGACCACAGCGCTCCTGTGGGCGATGGTAATCCTGACAAAGTCTTAAAGTTTTTTTTCAGAATTATAACTTTATAATTTCACTTCCGTTCCTGTAAATTCTAATCCGTTTTGAGTTTTTCTGATTGACCACAGTAATGAAAATACATGTATTTCTTGGTTGTCTTCAGCTCTTCAGACAGCACCAGAGCGACGTGCAGGTCTACAAAGAACGAAACGGACTGGAGTCGTAACGTGTAAGCGACATTTCAGATTTCAGCTCCTTTCTTATGTTGATTGGATTGAATCTGAATCCAAAGAAATAATCTGACTAGGTTTTGTCGATTTTTATCGATTTGGTATTGGTATCATGATATTTAATTCAGGAAACGTATCAAAGTCAGAATGTTGGTATCGTGACACTACTGCAGACTGTTTCACTGATGATGTGTATATTATCAACATGAAGTAAATGTTCATTTCAGTGAAAGAAGAATCAAGAAACATTTAAATATGTGTGGAAAGATAATACTATTTTTTTGTTCTTTCTTTGACAGATTTTCGTTTCCTGTACCTTTGCACTTCACTGCTCCTATAGCTTATGTCTAATAAAGATGTATATGTATGTGTTCATTATTTCTCTGCCTGTTTGTCTTCATTGCTTCACAACACTACATGGACAAGAGTCAAAAGTCACCTGACCATAAGATTGGTATCAGCTTTAAAAAAAAAAAAATTATTAATTTTTCTTCAACATTACACATATAGTCGCCATTTCCCACTATAACAAGCGCCACTCTTCTGGGAAGATGTTCCACTAGATTTTGTGGAGTTTCTTTTGAGAGTCATTCAGCCACAAGGGTGTTAGTGAAGTCAGGTACTGATGTAGGTGAGGTGAGGAGACCTAGGGTGCAGTCAGTGTGAAAAAATCTTTCCAATGGTGTTAAATAGTGGTGGAGCTCTATAGCAGGAGATCTTCATCTCTGACATCCCCATGTAAAGCATTTCTTTGGACATTGTCATGCTGAAAAAGGTTTGAATTTCCTCTTTTAAATGAAGGGTAAATTAAATGCATCCAGAGACGTCCTGTACAATCGTGTGCCTCCAACTTTGTGGTAACGGCTTGAGGAAAAATCGCATATTACTGGAAAAGTCAGGTTTCCCAATACTTTGGTGTAAAGGAGTGCAAATTGTAATGTACAGAAGGCTGACACATGGAAGGGAGGAAATTGATGGACTTGGGGGTGAAATGGACTAAATTTGCCATCATAGTTTGGATGCAAAACGATTCAGCTTTATGATCTGATGAAACGTCCCTCCTTTTGTAACAACTGAAAAAAATCCAAGTTTTAAATATCATTATGTCTGTCAGCAGCGATGGACAGTAAGGAAGTAAATGGGGAAAAAAAAGGGAAGACCAAGGAGGAGGTTTATTGATGTGGTGAGGAAAGACATGCAGGTAGTTGGTTTGAAAGAGGCAGATGTAGAGGACAGGGGGGTATGGAGACAGATGATCCGCTGTGGCGCCCCCTAATGGGAGAAGCCGAAAGAAGAACATTTCAAAGTCAAATATGTTAGTGGATAAAAACTTAACTGGTCAATCACACAGCAAGTCATACATACAGTTCATATCAGTTCATACAGTTCAGCATCAGTTCAACAGCAAGCAGAACATTTAGAGAGAAAGAAACTCCTGATTTCAACTCGCCACAACATCCGTGACCTTGTTTGCACAATTTTTTAATAGAAGTTGAAATGAAGATTTTGGGCTCATGATTCACTTTAATAGAAATCAATCAGTGTTTGAGTCATTATTATTATTCTATTAATAGATCAGTGTGCTGAGAGTCACATTCGAGTCTTTTCCAATCAACTGAGTTGATTAAAGAGTCTTGTGATAAAAATGATAATAGGAACATTATATATATATAATAAATCATGGTACTTTGGATACTTAAGTACATTTAAAGGCAACAACTTTTGAACTTTTACTCAAGTGAAAGTTTAAAGGAACACTTTAACTGGAGTCACATTTTACCGAATGAATTTAATTGAACTCAAGTACATGGTTTGTCATTTGTCCACCACTGTTTGTCATCACCCTCATTTTATCTCATCATCTAAACCTTGTAAATCCAGCTTTTGGATTTTGTAGGCAGTGTATTTATAGATCATGAAGCCTACACACCCTTTATTTGTACTTATGATTGCTGTTATTACTCGGAGTGATTTGTATGCACACATGTAAAATGAGAAGTTTAAGTACACATCATTAATTTATATATTTTATAATTTACAATTAAAGCTTAATGAAGAATAGGGGCGATACTGCAAGTTGCGTATGTACGAGGTGGCATCAAAAAGTTTTGAGACTCTGTTCAACTTTATTTATCTACATTTACACACTAACACCTTAAAAAATAGTCCCCTTGCACAGCACTACAGCAACCTCAGATTTCAGATTCGCTCTGGATCTCTGCAGTTTTGTCACATAGGAAACTTTTGAGCCGGATCTGGCGAGTAGGGTGGGTGAGGAAATGAGATTAAGTTGTGTCCAGCGAGATACTCATGTGAAGAGAGCTTGATGACAGGGTGCACATGTGGTCAGAATAGCACCGGTTGCACAGCTCCTGATGTACACAGGACAATGTCTTTTGGCACACTGACTTATAAAGGATGGTGCTCCCTTTGACTGTGCGTGCAGCCTGGTGCTGCCATCTGTTGGTGTGTTAAATAACTACAATCGAAACTTTTTGATACAAACTTGCACACACACACACACACATTTATTAGAGCTATCAATCAATTAAAATATTTAATTGCACATTTCCATCTGTTTTAAATGTACCTTAAATTAATACTGTACTTTTCAAATATTGATGCTTTATGCAAATGTTTGTTGATTATTAGTAAAACCAGACTCAACATATGAGTATTATGACGATGAAAATTATTAAATCGTTATAAATATTTAAGTTTTTTATGTCAAAGCAAAATATCGTCCAAATGCGAGTGTATAAAGAGAGAGAGAGAATTCAAAATTAGTATTAAAATACTAATAGAATACATACAACTCATCTAAAATTAAAAAATTATTCATAATAATTAAGAAGACTTAATGATTTTTCCCCCTTTATTAATACTTTAAATAACAACGTACAAATTAAGAAGACTTAATGAAGAATTTACTTCCGGTATCCGCGTGACGCAATCACGTCCTGCGTCTCCCAAATTATATATATATTTTTTGTATTTTGTCTGAGAAATAAAAGAAATAAAACTAAAATATAATTAATTGGAGGAGAAACAAAAAAAAAAAATAAGAAGAAGCAAAAATTCTTAAAGTAATTTCCGGGATGAGCGTGACGCGTTCACATTCTGAGTCAGATTGGATGTATTAAGAGCCGACTCTTTCGTCATTGTTCGTTGTTATTTTAATGTTACTCAGTTTAAAGAAAAACAAATCTATTCTCTAATCGTTCCTTTTTACCTGTGTTTAACGCACTGTAGGTTTCCGTGAATGTTTAAACAAAATACTGTGCATCAAGCGACTACAATATGCGAGTCGACTTATTAGGTTCACTTAAAAGAGTCGGTTTAAAGAGCCGAATCGTCACTCGTGCTGCCAAGCCCCCTTTCCCCTACAGATCTGCCCCATCTGGTTTAGTCCTAAATGACCTGCTGAGACTGGTTGTGCTTCCACGCTTCATTCCTCCTCCTGGGGCATTAAAGAATAAAAAGAGAGATGAATTTGTGCAGAGCTTTACAGAGGTTTTCTCCTCTGACCAGAAACTCCATGACACACCGGGTAATCCTGCACAGAGACGGTGAGGACAAACATGCACATGTGACTAATATTGAAATGGTGCATTATGACGTCATAAAATCTTTACTATATTATGACAATTGTTTTGTTCTTGTTTATTGGATAGAGTAAGTATGGAACGTGAAGTTTTTGTGTGTTAGAGCATAAATGTGTCTTATGCATGTCTGCAAAGGAGAAGTGAAGGTCAGATCACTACATGGACACAGTGTGCATGCCTGTGCATGGAACTTCATCGAAGGTTCGATAAAAGGATTCAGTTCAACACCGGTTCCTTGTGTAGTCTAGAGTTTCAGTTTGAGTTTCTTCAGATTTGACAGTTTCAACAGAACACAATGTTCTCTACTACCACATGGCTGATTCAGCAAAATAGATCCTGCCATGTGCACATGGACACTTGGATCCACTGTAGAAGGGAATTCGTGCTACTTTTATATTTGGACACTGAGGATCAGGTTGTTTCCTGCGTTCTGGTGGTGGAAAAGCATGAAATAATGCACATTTTCTAGATAGAGGAAGACTTTGTGTTATACCATTACATATTATAATATGTTAAAATATAAATATTACATATTAAATATAATACAAATATAAAATGTTAGAAATAGTATAACATTTATGACCTTCATTAGACCTGGGGTGGGGGTTAGTTGTGAAAATGACTGTGTGTGTGTGTGTGTGTGTGTGTGTGTGTGTGTGTGTGTGTGTGTGTGTGTGTGTGTGTTCTCAAAGGTGAAAACATATTTTTATCATAAAGTTGCTATAAATATGCAAATGATCTGCACTATTCTCTTTTCTGATTGGTCAGATGAATCACGGGTTTGTTTTTTATTTGCTGTTTGCTGAAGGAGTCTCCAGTGTCAGTGTAGCGTAGGTTTACCGCCACAAAAAAGTCTTTAGAAATAATCATTTCATCTTTTTTTCTTTCTTTAATTCTTAGGTTATAGCAATCACAAATGTACGCTTCTTCGTCAGACTCTTTAGTCACATCGTATTTTCTTTAGATTAGATATATATATTACACACATGTGCACACACCTATATCTAATACTTCATCATTTATACTTTTATACTCTATATTATTATTTTTATATATTTCTATTTACATTTCTTCAGTATTGGACAGTCGTAAAAAGCATTTCACTACATGTCGTACTCCGTATAAACGCGTATGTGACAAAATGTGATTTTATTTGATTTGACTTATATAAAAAAATATATGTATATTCCAAATCGCAACCTGACACAATTGTCACACGTCCCCTGTAGTGTTTTATTCCTGACATTTGAGTGCTTGGTGACTTTTCAGCGCACTTTAGAGTGCACTAACCTTCAGATAAATGACCTCGTCACATCTCCTCATTGACTAGCAGCAGATCGTTCCTTACAAAAACATCACGCTTTGAAACATTTCCCTGTCCAACACGATCAAACTGAGAGAATCGCTAAAACGTAAGAGAACTTTGGAAAGCACTGATAGTGGGATGTTCTTCTAAAAACTGTGTTGGTTTAATCTGTCACTACGTGACATCTCAAAGGCAAACACCAGCATGTGTGTGTGTTTGTGTGTAGTACTCTTGAACTCTTGAAAGATTATCAGATTAACCTGTAAAAATAAATCTTCCGCCTGGATGTGGTTAGTGAATGTGTGTGTGAGTGTGTATATGTACACTATCCCACAAAAGTAAGTGCACCCTCACATTTGATCAACCATTTCAGTACAAAACTATAGAAATGAAAGTTGGATATATTTTAGGACTCAATGTGTAGTTTGTACAGCAGTACAGATTTACTGTCCTCCTGAAAATAACTTAACATACAGCCATTATTCTCTAAACAAAAGTAAGTACACCCTCAGTGATAACAGCTGTACCCGTGTAAACGTGCAAAGACACACGTCCTATTCATCATGTCCATGTTTTTTTTTTTTTTTTTTGCTTGACACGACCATACAAATTTGTGTACTCACTTTTGTTGCCAGTTATTTACACCATAATGACTGTATGTTGAGGTATTTTAGAAAGGACTCCTTTTAGACTCCTCTAAAATATCTCCAACTTGAATTTCTATACTATTGTGAGAAGATTTGGAGATATTGTATGTATATTGCAGTATAATATTACAGATTTATGGTTATGGTTTATATACATCATATAGAGAGAGATAGATAGATAGATAGATAGATAGATAGATAGATAGATAGATAGATAGATAGATTAGATATATACAGAGTCCTCAAGTTCATGAAGTTTTCGATCTTATGATGAATATTGCGATACGAAGCAATTAATTTTCGCCTTAATCTCGTTCTGAAACAGAGCAAGTCCGGCTCCGGCCTCCATTCGCACACCGGCGCTCGTTCCACACGTCCTCTGACGCAAACATATATACTGTAAAGTTTATATATTATGGTAGTGTAAATTGCTCTGTTTGGCTAAATTATTTTCTGTAACGTGTTAAATTATTAATGAATTACAGTGTACTACTCCATCCTGATCATCATTCTTAAAAATGACTACTGGGTAGGCCAGGCCATGTCTCATGTCTCAATTTACCACATTTTCAAGTTACGATATGGTAAAAACATTCAGAAACCTCGATACTTTTTATTTGGAACCGGAATAAGCGTAACTCGCGAAAAATCTGATAGAAAGTTTGGAGTAACATTTCAAAATAGAGTTTGTACTAATAAGTTACATAAAAATGTTTAAAAAACAATTTTATTATTGTATTATTAATTTAAAGTAGTAAAAAAAAACATTCACAGTAATTCATAATTTTTGTTGAGTTGACACTACAGTACATGTAAAATTCTTCAGTCATTAAAAGGAGAGTCGAAACCGCACAATTTTTTGTTACTCGTGAGGGGTCAAAGAACGTAACCCCCGCGAGTATCGAGGTTACACTGTACGCATTTCTAACGCTCTTTTTTTCTCTGTAGTTGTTCCTCGGAGGCTCATGTCATCGGTTCCTGGTAGTTCAGGAGAGAACCTGATTTTCGTGGTGATATGCAGCGGAGCCTTCGCTGCTGCTTCGACTTACGTACGTTCTTCATCGTTTCAGGTCTACACCAACGTAATTCAGCTTCACGTGATAATCGTATCGAATGTGTTTTTGATTGACAGGCGTACAGGACCGTATCCACGGACAGCGCCCGTTTTACCGACCGCATTACAGAGATCAGGGCGCGACCCAAAGACGAGTGGAAACCCAAACCCTGGCCACCACAGAGTGAGTCCTGAGAACATTTCACAAACCAGTCAGCTTTCTGTTTAACGTGCAGAGTATAAAACTGAAATTGGGGGAACGTGTAGCTGAAAGAACATATTTATATAATATTAATATTCATGATTTTATTGCTACTATACTCCAGTTAAATAGGATTGTAATGACACCAGTGACTCAGATTGTAAAATACGGTATATTGCCAAAAGTTTGTGGACAAGGTTGGGATGTGGACATCCAACATCCAACTTCCCATTTGCTGTTATAATAACCTCCACTGCTCTAGGAAGATGTTCACTTCATTAAACTAACGTTTTGACGTGACGAGGATTATACAGTTTTTGCTCACCGTGCTGATGTTTCGCCTTCATGCGTGACACCAGTGTGTTTTCTTTTCCTGCTGCCGGTTGACCCTGAACTCTCCGCCATTTCACAAGCGGGCGTGTTATCTTGCCGTCACGCTAAACCATAACTTGAGCAGCAACAACTAATCCATAATGGCATTCGTTTGACAATGAATTTCAATAGCGATTAGTTGTTGCAGCCCTACTTGGGTGTGTGGATTTATTTAATTATGTATTCATTTTGATGTTAAATGTGTTCCCAGATCCCCTGGTTTTGCAACATCGTTCACACACACCCTGTTTGGTGTCCTTTCAAGCGGGCAGCATTCCTTCTCCTTTTCAGTTCATTAACATGACCGATCACATCTATCAGACGTCTGAATAGAAGCTTTGCGCCTGCGTTGGCGCAATGAATTAACACGCCGCTTTCGATATCCATCATGGCTGTCCGATTCGCTAACGGCAAATTAATTTAGGGCAGGATCATTTTATTTTATGTCTTGCGTGTAAAAAAGTTTCTGCATTCCTGCTGGATTCTTGATTCTGATTGGTCAGAATGGGTTGATTCTTGTTTTGTTTTTTATTGTTTTGGTAACAGCAGCTCAAATGGCTAGAAGGCAGATCAGAGGTTTATATTTAATACCACCATTCTGAAACGTGATTATTTCTTTAGCAAAATGTTTTCAAATCTTTGGAAGGAGTCTCCAGTCGCAAAAGTTTTCCGGTTCAAAAAAGTAGGTGATGGAATGCCAGTTTGTAGCCACAACGATATAAGTAAAAACTAGATAATGGTAATTATAAACAGGTAAAATGTACACCATGAAATTCTTGGTGTAATGGGAAATAAAACAGAAGTCGTTACAGAAAAATCTGTATTTTCTTTTTTACGTCACGGTTCGGTCTGATTTCGGTACATGCCAGGGGAAAGAAATTCAAAACATAAAATTGCTTGTCGTTTTTTATTAACGCAGTTTATCATTAGTAACGTTGGTGATCATCAACAGTTTGTAACTTTTTAAAACTATTTTAAATAAAATCACAATATATTTAAAAAAAAATTCAAATTCAAAAATTTAAATAAATCAATTGAATGCAATAAACCGTTATATTGATTAAATTGAGTAATCAAATAAATTGGCACAAATTTAATTTATTAAATTAAATAAATGGTCAATTTTAATTTAACAGTTGAAATAAAATTAAATATTTAATTAAATATTGGTTAGACCCTATTCGGGTAATACAGATGCGTATCTAAGTGTGTGTGTGTTTTACATTTAATATTTAATTTTCTAAAGTACTGTTCTACTTATTTCTATAACGTATATTTCTGTATTGCAAGTAAGAACAGGAACGGATGAGTCTCCTGGACGTTCGACAAAATTAAAAGTACCTATAAATTGAAAAAAAAAAACATGTTGTAATTGTGGTTTAATAGAAAAAGAACCCAGAATGATCCAGTAAAGCAGTTCACTTTGCATCAGCATCCTGTCATTGAGGATTTTCTCATGAGATCACGACCTGATCACGACCTTTATTCTGTATGTTGTCGAGGTTTCATGGCTAACGTGTTGGAATGTGTGTGTGTGTGTGTGTGTGTGTGTGTGTGTGTGTGTCAAAATTCAAAATTCAATTCACAATCAATGTCAAAGCCACATGCACAAGTTTCTTTCTTCCCTAACTATCTGTCTTTTCTGACTCTTTTCAGAGGATTAACTAATCTGGGGGCAGTCGAGACTCTGCACTCGTAGCCGTCGCTCTTGGGATCTGTTTCTCTTCCTTCTCCTGCACTGCTGCTACTAACTCCGAGTCCTGCTTTCGGTCCTGCTCTGTAATGTCCCTCGTCCATCTTCCTCATCTCTCTTCTCGCTCCATGTCTCGACTGACTTTAGAAATTCTAGATCGTAATCTCTGGATGTGATTTTCAGTTTGCTCTTCGGGAAAAAGTCACGTTTCCCCTTTTGAACTTATTAAATCTGCAAAAAATAAATAAACGTTTCTGGTTCTGTCTCTGTGGTGTTACACTTTTCCTGACACACTGATTGATTTGAGCAGATGCTTTAGTTTAGTACACTGTTCCTGTCCTCTTTACCTTCCTCATGTCTCTTCCTACTTCTTGCCAAACCTTATTTCTTATTCTATCGTCTTTCTCGCATGTTATCTGCTCCTTTATGCTGTTTGTGGCAATTGGTTTGTATTGTAATGAATGTAAAGGAATGCATTTGCCTTGTGAGAAGATGAAGAATGTGGTTGTGAGCATGAGATGGTGAAAGAGGGCTGCATGATATTTATGGAAAACCGTAACAGCATATATTTTATACATATACACTATATGGACAAATGTATTGGGACGCCTGACTTCTCCAGTCATGCAGAATGTGGTGCTTTTCTAAACTGTTACCACAAAGAGGTTGGAGACACACAATTGTATAGAACTTCTGGATGTGGTAGAATGAAATTCTCCCTTCACCTGAGCTAGGAGACCAAAATCTGTTCCAGCATGAGAATCTATTCCTGTGCATAAAGCCAGTTCCATGAAGATATGGTTTACGTGGGTTCGAGCAGAAGATCCCCTACTATAGAGCTCTTAATTCAACCCTATTGAACGCATTTGAGATGAATGTGAATGCTGACTGCACCACAGGTCTCTTCACCTCACCTACATCACTACCTGACTTTACTAACACCCTTGTGGAAATCTCCACAAGCACACTCCAAAATCTATTGGAACATCTGCCCAGAAGGGTGAAGGTTAATTATACAGCAAATGGGGACTAAATGTGGAATGGAATGTTCAAAAAGCACATAGCAATCTTTGGACATTTGTTAACAAATGTTTGTCCATATAGTGTATATTGCTCACTCTCACACACATGCAATTTTATTAAATAAACCCAGAATAGTATGGACAATAATGGTACACTTGTGTAACTCACAAGGCTCTGTTTGCCCTCTTCCACAAAAAAACGTAGATGCACATGATTGGCTCATGTTGGTGTGATTGACAGAAGAGAGAGAAAGCTCCTGCTGAGGAAAAAATACAGCAGTACGGATTTAAAGCAGAAACGAAAGATTTCCATTTTTATTTAAGTTGAATAATTAAGTAATATAATATTGGGTCAGTATTTTACAAATATCGAAATATTTCCGTTTCCCCTGCATGTGAAGGTGCTGAGGAAGCATCAGAAGTTGCCGAGGTAGAGTCTCCAGCTGATGCAGAAGAGGTAGTAGAGGCAGCACCGGCGGTCATAGAGGTCGTCGCTGAAGCTAAAAACGAGAAGCCGTCATCCGTGGTGGAGACGGTCGCCGAGACGGTTGCCGGGGCGGCGGAGGCGGTCGCCGAGGTTGCCGTCGTCGTCGAGGAGACGGCCGAGGAGGTGGCGGCGGTGGCTCACAAAGTTGAGAAGATAGCAGAGGAAGTGGAGGCTGCAGCCAAGGAGCTGGAAAGTCCTGCACTTCCTGTCACGGAGGAAGCAACTGCTGAGATCAACGGTACGGAAGCAGCTTCACAGGAGAAGGCGGTAACAGAGTCGGCAGAGGCGTGAGGGGAGTTAGGATGCGTACACTCATACACACACACACACACACACACACACTTTTAAAAGTTATAGAACCTAAATGATAAAAAGACACACTGCAATGCACACACACTAGATGTAAGTATGTATTTGTTGAAAATAGACATTTTAGTGTGTTTTGCAGTTATTTATTAAATCAGAACTACAGGACTTATATACTGGATAACTCATAAACTCATTTTAATAACATCGAAACATGATTTGCAATAGATTAGGTTGGAGAACAAGTGGACTTTAATGCATTTTACAGTTACTGGAGCGAACACATTGTGTATTTTACACTGGACAGTCTTGAGATATGCAAAAATCTTTCAAGTATTTTCCTATTGTTGACACGAGTACTTCTGTCATTATCGACTGTGCTAATTTAAGGAACCTTAGAACCCTGTACAATGTGACCAAAAATCTCACCAGCAGTCCTGTGTCCCTTTTTCCTGACTTTCTCAGTGCTGGGTTTTTTTTTTGTTTTTTTTTTTGTTTTTTTTTGTCCTTTGGCCTTCCACATTTACACAACCTTTGACTGTTTACAAACCTGATCCACGACCGTAATACTGCTAACCTTTAACCTGCCTTTCTTTCTTCAAGTCTCTTTAACTGCATGTGAAAAGTGTATATCAGTTATGTTTAGGGGGTTCTGTTGTACAATTGTGTCCTGCTTTGTCTAGATTGTGTTAAGGCTCGTCTGCCAGATATCACTGAGTTGTACACGCCACCATACTGTGAAAATCAGATCCCAAAGATCTCACACTTGGGAGCTATAAATATAAAACCAAATAACTGCCAGCTGTGTGTCTGTGATTGTGTGATTTATTTATATTATTTGTGTGTGTGTGTGTGTGTGTGTGTGTGTGTGTATACACACCAAACAGGTATAACATTATGAGTGGTGAAGGGAAGAACACTGATTTTCTTCATCGTGGCTCCTGTTAGTGGATTTATTTATTAGGCAGCATGCGAACATTTTGTCCTCAAAGTTGATCTTCAAAGCAGGAAAAATGGGCAAGTGTAAGAATTTGAGTGAGTTTGACAAATTGTGACGTCTAGACGTCTGGGTCAGCGCATCTCCAATCCAGCAGACGAGCTCCTGTAGCTCAAACTGCTGAAGAAGTTCATGCTGTAAACGTTTGAAGGGTCAGAACTGTTTTGGCATCAGAAATGGAGAACAACACAATATTAGGCAGGTGGTCATAATGTTATGTCTGATGTAACTAATATATAATTTAATGTGTGTATAATATACACACAGCATGTTACATGTTCTACTATACATAATATTGCAACTCATTAACAAGTCAGTGTTTCTCAAACTGGTATAGTCATGTATGTACTGGGATGTGGACGAGAGGATTCAAACGATTAATAAAGTGTTCCTAACTCAATACTATGTTTTGTGTTCATTTCTTTACAATTGTTCAAACCAAACATCTGAAATACCTCACGTTTCTGCTGGAATCCTTGTAATTGACAGAGGGTAAGATTTCAGTTTCATATATATATATATATATAACATTCCACCTTTTCTCAATGATGTGTGCTTAGTGATATTTGGCAGTAAAGTCCTGTATTTTGTTTTACGTAATGTTAATTGCTGTAGTGGTTTGAGTTGCATGTTCGGGTGTAAGTTGTTTGTGCACTAACACAAGTAATCATTAGTTCAACTTCTAATCTTCTGGGGTTTTGGGGTTTTTTTTCGTTCTGCTGGGTTTACCTTCGAAATCGCTCTTTAGGTCCCGTTTGAGCTTTGTGTTATTGATTAAGAATTTCTATAGATTTAGATTTTTGTCTTTAATAAATTGTCATGTTGAGTTACAAAATTATTTGATGAAACAGCATTTTGTAAAACCAGTTGCATCTTTTTATTTATGAGATAAAAAAACTTAACCGGTTAATCATGCAGCAATCCACCAATCAGGATCGAGCGCACGCTCTTGTTTTGAACTTGTTCTGATTGGTGCTTGGTGTATCTACTGATCACCAACATACAGTTCAGCATCAGTTCAACACCAAGCAGAACATTTAGAGAGGAATAAATGATGGAAGAACCTCCAGACTCGAACTCACCACAACACACATGGTTTTATTTGTGGGGTTTTTTTTTTTAAGCTTTTGTTCTCATGATAATTAATAGAAATCAATTAGTATTTGACACATTAAAATAATTGTATTAATAGATCGTGTGCTGAGAGTAACAGGGTCTTTTCACATGAAATCAGTTGATTATTTAAAGAGTCTTGTGAGAAGAATGATAATAGAAACATTATAGTTATAATAAATCATAGCACTTTGGATACTTAAGTAAATTTGAAGGCAAATACGTTTGTGCTTTAACTCAAATGAGCATTTAAAGGGACACTTTTACTGGAGTCATATTTTACTGAGTGGATCTGTACTTTAACTCTAAAACTTTTAATCAGTCCAGTTCCAGTGAATCAATGCCAAGACATACTGAAGGTGACGGATAGAAAAAAATAAGTACACCCTTTAAATTCTCACAATGACAATAAAAGCAGAGTGTTAAGCAGTTTGGTGTTCTGGAGAACTCAGTTATATGTCTGCATCATACAAGGAGGAAAGGTCATAAGCCATGACCTCAGAGAAGCAGTTGTTAGTGTTAATAAGTCTGGGATGGGGTTATAAGGCCATTTCCAAACAAATTTTAAATCAACGATACATGGTTTAATTGTGGATAAGCAAAAGTTGGTTCTTTTTACAGAGACCACAGTTGAGGAGGCACCAGTTACCCCAGCTGTAGAGAAAGTCCCAGGGAGTTTGATTGGAGCAGCAAGTGAGGATCAGCTCTCAGGAGAAGCTCAGGTGGTGGCTGATGTGACTACTTCAGATGAAGCCACAGCACCCCCTGCTGCTCTGGAGGAGCCAGAGCCTAAGCATGAATTTGTGGTAGTGGTGTTGAAGGGAGCCCCCAAATCAGAAAAGAAGCACAAGGTTCTGGGTGTTTCTCCCATAGTTGGTAGGATCATCCCAGCTCCAGAGGATGAGGAACCAGCAGAACAGATAACAGGTAACCAGCATTTACATTACAGTGTTCTCACTGACTTCATAGTCCAGGCAAATAATTCTTTATCACAGCAAGTCAGAACCGGTTTGAAATAATAATGTATTAAATGAACCAACAGAATCACAGAAAATATATTTCAACAATAACATTTACTATGAAGTGGTATATAAAGATTAAAGCTTACCTGAAATATTTCTACAAATAATTCTCCATTTATATTCTCGTGTGTTACACATTATATGGACAAAGGTTTTTGGACACCTGATATGAGGAAGGATTAATTTCTCCCTTCACTTGGAGAACCAAATCTGTTCCAGCATGACCTTGCCCCGTGCACAAAGCCAGAACCATGAGGATATGCTGAATTTGGTTTGGAGTGGAAGATCTCCTGCTATAGAGCTCTGAACCCAACCCAGGCCTCCTCACATTACATCAGTACCTGACTTTACTAACGCCAAACACAATCCGACATCTAGTGAAACATCTTCCCAGAAAAATGGAGGTTTATAATAACAGCAAATGGGGAGTAAATGTGGAAAAGCACATATTATATGGTTAAGTGTCCACAAACTTTTCTCCATATAGTATTTGTATATATACATTTGATAGACAGACAGACAGACAGACAGACAGACAGACAGACAGACAGGTGATAGTGTAAAATTACTGTTTGAAAAGTCAGAAATTTGATGATAATTAATTTATTCCCCCAACAGGGCAAGCTCCACCTGCCTAAGATTCCGATGCTCTGATACGAGGGTTAATAAGGTAATACCTTACTATAGATTTATCAGTTTTTCTCAAATATTTATGCAGATGTAGTGCTGCAAGTACCCTATTAAAGTGCATTTGCCTATTTACCCAAAACTGATGTACTGTAGTGAACAGTGTTTTATGCAGTCTTGCTGAAGTCAGCATATTATCAGTTTATTACATTATTTTGCATGTTTTACGTCGTTAAATGTGTCTCTTCCGAATTAAATAAATATAGTATTTAAATATATATATATGGTATATAAATATAGTATAAATATAAATATAGTATATAAATATACATGCCCTAAAAGCTGCCACTTTTGGGGTCCTTAAGCAGGGCCCTCAACTCTCTGTGCTCCAGCTTTCTAACGTCGCTGGAACATGCAAAGAAAGAATTTTACAGTGCTGTATTCTAAATTCTATTGTCATGAGCTCTGTACATTTCTGTGCTAAACTATAAGATCCAGAAATATGTTATATCGTCTTTGTAGCACAGATGCAAAATTATTACATTAGCCA
This sequence comes from Silurus lanzhouensis, assembly GCA_039877035.1. Taxonomy (NCBI): domain Eukaryota; kingdom Metazoa; phylum Chordata; class Actinopteri; order Siluriformes; family Siluridae; genus Silurus; species Silurus lanzhouensis. The sequence continues at coordinate 1,495,154 of JBCEWE010000339.1, read as the reverse complement.
TTAAACATATCTTTGTTATGGAGCTACATTTCAGGAAGGTGACTTTCTGTTTTTCTCTCATACCAGAAGTCCTGTTGTTGTTCACCTGTTTTTTGTTGAAGGCTAAAGGATGTGACTTCCTCTGTTTGAAAGCCCCATCTTTCACTTTGACATTATTTTCAGATTGGATGGATTGACCTGCACTGCATGGATTAGACCCAGACAGACACCGGAGCCTCGTCATATGATACGCCGTTATTCTGTTTACTTGTAAGATGAGACGAAAACTGAAACCTGTCATCTAGTATTAGACATCATTAGACATTGTCTAATTAACAGCCCTTGAGATGAAGTGTGTGTGTGTGTGTGTGTGTGTGTGTGTGTGTGTGTGTGTGTGTGTGTGTGTGTGTGTGTGTTAGAGCTTAACACTCCAATATGAAGAACTAGTGAAGATCATTTCATATTTAATATGTATTCTTATTTCATCTCACATGGTGAAGTATTATTTATAACTCCTGGATGATGATCCTGTAAAATGCTGTGAAATAGGAATTTGGATGTTCACCAGCTTTCTTTTTCTATCTGTGAAAGATCTTTTTTTGGTGAGGGTCAGATTTTTATATGAAACCCAACTATTTAATAGTATTTAGGAAATTTCTCAGTGCAGCTGGACTGGATCCTGACACGCCCCGGTGTATTACAACTCGGTTCTACCTCAAAAGAAACCACCGTTTCACTTCTGATCTCTTTCATTTCCCCCTGTATATGTTTAAAAAGGGTTTAGGAACCTAAATGTCATCTTGTTTTTTTTTCCCCTATTGTTTCACATGTAGAGTTTTTCAGTGTTCGATGGATATGTCGAGTTTATTTCCTTGCTGTCATGAAGTGCGGGGATTACACGTAAATGTTGCATTTTCATGTTCTCCGAAATAAAAAAGTGTATAATGGTGATTTCTGTGGTGTGAACGGTTTGTTGACTTATGAATCCGCAATTTTGTATTTTATCATGAATCAAAGATCGAATTGATTTTGTGGCAGATTCTGTCATATCTGCAAATTCCTTATAAATGCAAAAACATTTTCCCTGAGATGGTTTGGAGTTCGCGTTAATCGCGTCATCAGGTCCGGGCGCTCCTATTGGTTCTTGGTTTTGACGATCGTCGTAGAAGTCACGCTGCTACAAAGAGTCTGAAAACTTGTGACACTGACAGAATTTTATAGAGGGGAAAAAAAATTGCGGGCGTTAATCTAGAAACCAGCTATCAAAGACTACTGATTTAAATCATAAAAATCTTTTCTAAATTTGTCGCAGAAAACAACATTGTGGCCAAAATCGCACAGCGTGAGCTCGGCATATGACTAATATCCTTGGTGTCGTCAATACAGATATTTAATGGCATTTGGCAGATGCTCTTTCCCAGGGACACTTACAGTTGTCTCAGTAATTGAGGGTTAGGGGCCTTGCTTAAGGGCCCAGTACTGCAGCTTGGTGATATTGGGCGTTGAACTCATGGAAGTCCAACATCTTATTCCCTGAGCTACCACTTAATCGGTATAAAAATTGTATCTACTTTCGTCGATCACGTTTTATTTATTTTATTTGTTTATTTTTCTGTTTTTTTTTCGTATTATCGGCTCGCTCGTGCCGTCCTTGATGACGTCAGTGCGAGGGCGGGGGCCGGGGTATGGGGGCGGGTCGTTTGATGGGAGGAGCTTCACTTCTGTTCACTTGAGTCCTGCAGAAACGCCAGAGAGACCCAGAAAGAGGACCAGAGAGTAAATCAATAAATAAGTGAATTTAACACACGGTTAAAAAAAAAATTCTAAATAAAAAAGCCGTGTTGGAGGATCTCCGCAGGGTTCCGCGGTAGATGTCGGTGTAACAAAAAAACTTTTGTCAACAGTCGTGCTAGTGGTGAGCCTCTGCCGCCGCCGGCTGCGCTGTTAGCCCGGCTAGCTGTTTGTTTACGTCGCAGGGCTCTAGGGGGGGCAGAGAGAGAGAGAGAGACCAGCCCGCCGGCTTAGCGTTGACGTTTGTCCCGGATTTTACCTTGAAGATCCGAAATTAGACCCAGGAACAAGGTAAGAACCGGGTGAGAGTGTGTGTGAGAGTGGTTTATCGCTAGATAATTTCCTCTGGAGCTCCTGAACTGACAGCAGGGACCGAGCTGTGGCCTGCTAGTGCTAGTTTTCATGCTAGTTTTCATGCTAGCTCCTGCCAATTTCGCGTCTCTTTTTTCTATACCGTTTCTGCAGCTTTAACCTTGTGGTGAATTTACAAAACGAGTGCGCGCGTACACATGTATATATATGTTTTTAATACCGACACAAAATCAGGAAGCTGAAAACGGATCGAGATGCATCGCTTTAGCCGCTTCGCCTTTTCACGAACTGTCAGGATCCAGCAAACTCTCATCTCATCTCATCTTCTGCACCACAGGCTCTCCGTGATGCCCATGTTCTCCAGAGTTGATCACAACATTCATCTTTAACTCATATTAAGTCATTTATATATGTCTGTAATTTTTTATAATGTAATGAATTCGACAAGCCAACCAAAATAAATTAAATAAGTGTTTGAGATCTGACATTTTATTGATAATGAGTCAGGAATATTCATAATAATAATAATAATAATAATGATAATAGTCAATAATGCACTATTTCATTTGCACAATTTCCATACACATCCCATCCTTGCACAAAGAAACTTAAACAGCATTCGACAGGTTGAAATGAAAATGTGGTGTTGAAGTGATGGATCGTATCCGTTTATACATTACAAATACTCCTGATATTAAAACAACGATCTTGGGTCTGACCAGCATTTAAACCGAACACGTTTATTTGTGAAAATGATTTGTACGACGTACACGTAAAAAAAAGGGAACATTTCTTCATAAAATCCTGTGAATTCGACAAAAACAGGTTTAATCTCCTTGTGCACCTGAATGTGTGTAAATATACAGTATTTAATTTAATCCCAGACCATCTTGGTGAAATGATATCATTTACATCAGAACCTCCAAGTCAGGAGTTGCAAGATATCAAGAATGTAAATAGATATAGGTATTTTATTTAATGTACAATTTCTCCTTTGTATATATACAAATATACATGCATCCATAGATCTATAGCTATACAGCACCTGTGTTTATAGAGGGAGAAATGAAGGGGACCAAGTACTGAGCCTTGTGGGACACTAGTGGTGAGTCTGCATGGGGCAGATGTGGATCCCCTCCATTTTACCTGGTATGAGCGACCTTCCAGGTAGGAAGAAAACCCTAGTCCGGACAGTTTGTTTCTCCAAACATTCAGCTGAAAACTTGCCAAATATGCTCTTCACTAGTTGGAGATTTCTTTATGCGATTCGGTTTATCCCAGAGCTGTTCAATAAGATTGAGGTGCGGTGACTGGACTGGTTACAGAGCTCGGACATGCACTTCGGCTCGTCGTCTTGTATGGTGAAGTCGTTTCTAATGCGCCGCGGTCCAGACGGATTTGCATGGTGTGAGTTGAAGTACGGAATGGTAGCCGTGTTGAACATCTGTACAGTTGACTTTTTATGGGGTTTTGTACATCGATCTGTGCAGTTGAGTCGAACCAGGAGCAGAAAATCTGTGCTTTTGCAGTAAAACTTTTACTAACAAATCGATAATGCATGAACGCAACATGTAGGTTTTTCAGACGATATTTTTTGCAGCATTCTGTCTACAAATCTCTGTTAATGAAGCGCCAATAAAAGATGTTACAAAGTCTGAGCTGAACTTTAGTACTTAAATATTAATCATTAAAATTTTACTGACGTCCTACACGGATCGACGCCACGAACATGGACTTATCCGTGATTCGTTGACCGGGTGAGTGTTTCCCAGACTGGTTTCAGGAAATTGTGGAATCGAGCCACCGTTCGATCCAGGACAAACAAAATCTGTGTTAACTAGCCAGGCAGGAAATAAAGTCAAAATAAGCCCCCCCCCCTCCTCTATTCTTCTTACCTTCTCATATTTCTCCACCCGTACTTTTTTATCCTTTTCACTTCCTCATCAGACACATGTCTCAGATCTGTCTCTGATCTGTCCCCACACACTCCCTCACACACACACACGCATATTAGCGTGCGAACATTCACCTGATCTTCACTGGTCGTTGCCTCTGCGTGGTTGTAATTGTGGTTATTTATAATTGGATGTAAATACTCCACATTATAGTGCTGTGTGGAGAGAGTAGGAATATTTTCTCCCACCTTTTAACGCCATAAAAGATTCAGAGTGTAGAATGAAAGCAGCACGAGTGCAGCCCACGTGACTTGACTGGGAGGAAACAGATCTCTTCCTCTTTTTGTGTTTGTTGTACACACACACGCACTTTTTTATTCTGGAGGGAAATGATTGATTCATCAATGGATCCTTATTAGATTGAAATGCTGTGTATCATGTGTATAAACTAGGCTGAAGTTGGCTTGTGGTGATCTTTAATTTTAGCCCACGATGCCTTGTATATTAATAACATAAATAAAATAAAATAAAAAACATGCTATTTGTAAAAACTGGACAATAAATTGGATTATTTCTTGTCGTACTCTAAAAAAAAATTCATGTTTTCTGTGTATTTTTATTCGGGCTGTCAAAATGAACGCGAACGAATTATAACGGCACTAATTTAATAAACCATTTGTGTTAAAAATAGAAATAAATAAACATAAAAGAGGGGAAATCGAAACTTTAGAACGCAATGCAAATACGTTTAAGCGACATCCTTTCTTTACTCTTAAAAATACTTTAGAGTTCCTTTAGATATAAAAAATACAAAAATAAACGCCAACAAAAAATGATTTGTACTCGCTAAACATTGCCTTGCCAGACAATTCCGGCAGCGACTGAGAGGAAAGCAACCAGAACCGGGAAATAATTCTTAAAGGAGCCACGTACCGTATTTAACAATCAAAACAAACCCCAAAAGAAAAAAAAAAAAAGAAACATCTTAAATTCATATTTAAATAATAAATTCCAGAGTGTAAAATTAATTAAATAAATAGAATTTTATTTTTATTTTTTAACATCTGTTACAATTAATTACTGTATTCTTAGTGTTAATTTAAGGTACATTTAGAACGGATGAAAATGTGCGATTACGTTGCCATTAATCACAAGTTCAATATTTTAATCGATTAACAGCACCTAATTTTAATACAATATTCCGTATAATGCAACATTTATTTCAGCTCTTAATCAACAATGGACATTGTCCCCCATCAGCCTCACAGAGTTGAGAGGTTATGAAGTTTGTATTTATAAGTAGCTTCAGACCACTTATAAATATTTATAATGTTCAGGTCTCAGAACTTTTTGCTACCACCTCGTAGTTCTATTGTGTTCAAGTTCGTTTATTTTGTCCCTTTATAGGACCGTTTTCGGGCGCCTCTGCAGGATCTGCTTAAAACACATTGATACATGCGTTCACTTTCTACAACTTTCTGTAATATTTCTCAAAATGAATAAGCAAAATTCATTTAAACAAAAGTGTCTCTGTGTTGCCTCACCACGGCTCCCAGTTTCCCGGTGTGACCCCGAGCTTGGTATTGATAATATTTTGAAAGATGAAATCGCCTGGAGACAGAGAACACACTGATTTATTAATAAATAAAAGCCTCCAGAACAAAAAATTGGGCTCTAATCTCTTTCCAGGAATTTGTTGTCACACAGATTTCACCAGAAAGGAAAACACACCAGGGCACATATTCGGTGTGTATTACCCTTAATTGTGAATGTGTGTGCGCCGTGTGATGCGCCGGCGTCCAAACCAGGTTGTGCTCCACCCAGTGTCTTTAAGATCATCTCCGGCTTCAGGATAAAACCTTTCCTGAAGACGAACGAATGAACACCCCCACCCCCCACGATTTCCTTCCTGGTCCTGCGTGATAGAGATGCGAGAACCTGGTCCTAATCGGGGTCTCGGATAAGTATCTCGGACCTGGGCATTGCATTATGGAAAAAAAGTAAATGCAGTGCGCATGTGGCAGTTTCCATGGTTGTATTTATTGTACTGGTAACAGCAACGTTGAAAATGAAGCAAAAACACATACAAGTCACTACTTTGCTGATATACACTGAATTTGTTGAATGAAGAAAAAATACATTTGAAATGACCGGAGCTGTTCAGGGGTATGTTTTTTCGTCTTGTTTGCATGTAGCTTTTGGGATGAATGTTTTAACTCGGCACGGATTAAACGTCCCGTGGCAAACATGAAGGGCCCGTTGAGTTTTCTGTTTAAAAATGAGTCACATCTGCCCCGCCCTGCTCTGTCTTTCTTTTCCCTCCTCTAATACATACACACACACCACAACAGTCTGTCTCTCAAGAGCTTCCATTTCACACCAGCACCAAGTGAGTCACGGGTGTGCGAGTTCACGTTTGTGAAGGAAAAAAACAAACATTTCCGGAATAGGACTGAACTCGTTGAAACGGATCGACCTGCATTTTAATTGATCTTCATGGTCCTGTTAGGTTCGCTGGATAAGCGGCGCCGACCTACAGGACTGCGCGGTACAGAGGGAATGAGTCATGACCTCGGTGGTGGTAATAGACGGTGGAGGGAACGTTCTGGAGTACGTCACCGGGGACGAGGAGGCGCAGCAGGTAGGCAACATCGTCACACACCACAAAACACCACGTGCACATCCCTCTTCATACAAATAAAACACTGCACTCAGATCTGGGAGACCATGGAGGTTGGACTTTAAAGTGAAAGCACCAGTCTGGTTCAAAGAGTACGTTAGGAGGCTAGATCTGTACAGAACTTTGTGCTAAACAATTTTTTGTTTGAATATGAACATGATGAGACGTCAAAAAACACACCTGCTGAGCATGCTAAATGAGATGGAGTTCAGAAAAAAAATTCAAAAAACGAACCCGTAATTCGAACAAAACATTTTCTTAAACAAAATCGAATATCATGTATTTGAAATGACGTGAAAGTGTTTCCTGTGTTAAACTAGTTTATTTATTTTTTTAAGAAAAGAAAAATATATACTATATGAGGAGAATAAGGTTTGGATCAACTCTCCCTACGTCTCTTATTGCACTTGAGTCTAGAGGTTAACCGATTCGATTCGATCTGATCGTTCGATAGTTAATTGCTGGCAAAAATCCGAAGCGATAGTTTTTCCGGGTTGCGTTATACAGTACGAGAGTGGCCTCTAGAGGCGAATCACTGACATCACGTGTCACACCATTTTTTTCTATTCATTTTGGATGTAAATATTCTTATTTATTTGGAGTGTTACTTTTTGTTTCAGTGTAAATGCATGTCTTTTATTTACTTCAATATTTATTAATAATATTATTTATTATAATATTACATATGTTTTATTTAGCACATTTTCATGATTTAGTATGTTTTTTTGGGTGGTAATAAAGTTCAGTACTATTTCACATGAAGTATTATAATTTTTTTCAGTATCCATTTTAAAAATTGTTAATTAAGCATTGACCTCTATTTAAGTCTCCCTGGTCTTCAGGGTGCAATCAAGGTCTAAATGAGAATACTTGCGCGTTATTGATTTTTTTTTTTCCGCGTGTCCTCAGGAGGTGTGCTGTGAAGACACTGTGATCCACGAGGACGAGGTCGAGTGTCCCGCGGTGATCGTGGAGCAGGTGAACAGCGCCGAAGTGGAGCAATGTTACGCCGCTCAGGTGCTCGTCTGCGACGACGAGAACACCTACCTGATGCAGGAGGTGGTGGAGGAGCAGGTGGTGGAGACCGAGGTGCAGGACTCAGATATAGGTAAGCCGTCTCTGATTTTTTTCTTTTCTTTTCTAGAGTAGATCTGGAACTGTCTGCTCAAAATGAAGTCAAACGAGTGTTTAAGAAGCTCATGCAAGGAGACGAGTTTGTGATTTAAACGGAGTTGCTGAATATTCGTTGAAAATAAAATGAGATAGATCAACTTAATTTTATTAGCAGTTGGTTTTTTTTTTTCTTCAGACACATGAAACCAGGAATAAATAGGATTTATTTTAACAGATTTATTTACATAAGTTTTTAATTGATGATAGGTGTGAACATCTGATTGTACCACCTGTAATTCGTCCAGAGGGTCTTTTCTTTTCTTTTTTTTTTTTTAGAAACTACATGCATGTTCCTTCTGTTCCTATGTAAAAAGATTTATTTCAACCAGACACAAATATAAATGTACAAAAACTGGACTGAATCTTTATTGAAAAAAAATCCTCCTTTAGCACGAATAACGACTTTACAAACTCTCGGCATCCAGACAGTTCGTTTCTCCAAACACTCCTCCTGGAAAACCTGCCGACTGTGTTTTTCACTAGTTGTAGATTTTTCTTATGATCCGGTGAATCCCAGAGAAGTTTAATGCGATTTTGGTGCGGTGATTAGGCAGGCCATTCCATTAGAGATACCACTCCAGTCCACTGTTTGCTCTATAAATGACGCTAACGGGGCTCGGACATACGCTTCGGCTCATCGTCTTGTTGTATGGTAAAGTTGGTTCCAATGAGTCGCAGTCCAGACAGGGGTTGAAGTATGGGAATAACAGCCATGTTGGTCCAGTATTCCTTTCACCTGGAATAAGCCTCCAACCTTTTTGGCTCTAAAAAAAAAAATATTACGCTACCACCTGTTTGTTATAATTTGTTAAATAGAGATAAATAAAACAATTGAGGAATTATCTGTTATTAAACATCAAACTGATTCCTTTGTTAACTTCATATTGATCTTAAATAGTATACAAACTTTTGTTTTCTTTTATTGGTTGTAATTTTGGTGGCTCAATAGCGCCCTCTGCTGGAGTTTTAACGGACATTCGGAGAACTTGTGCCACTTGAGAAAGCAAATAATAGCGTTTAAACAGTACGGTTGATGTTTTATTGATTATTATTATTATTTTTTAAGTGGAATGAGTGAAGATACTTAACGAGATCCGCTCGAGTGCGTGTATTTATAGTGCTGGAACAGGCAGCATGGCGTCGAGACGGCGGAGGAATACACAGTGACGCGAGGGAGAGGGGAGGTAAAGCCTCGCGGCGGTGCGGAAGTAGTCCGTGCTCTAAACTGCGCGCAGACACACACACACGGGGGGGGAAAACATGGCGGCTCGAGTTCACGCGGAACCCGAAAACCAGCTGGACCTACTCCTCAAAGCGGGTAAATAAACGCCTTTTGAACCCCGAAACCCCTAATCCGAGGGGTAAAACATGTCGGTTTTAGAGCTCCGTTTCCGTGCATGTCTGCGTGCGCGCACACGGGGTGGGCGGGTGATGCGTCCCTTTCGGAAGCGCAGGATGCAACGGTGCTGGGTTTACTTTTTTTTCTAATCCGGAAGTGCGTGCGTGTAAAGAAAAACGGATTATATATAAGATTAGTTAATATAAATATATGTGTGTGTGTGTGTGTGTGTGCATGTATGCAGGGATTGCGTCCTGAATGTGTGTCTTGTAATGTGTGTGTGTGTGTGTGTGTGTGTGTGTGTTGTTGTTCCCCGCTAACGGGACAGATGTGGTGGGAAAGCCGGAAGTTCAGATGGATGTTCTGTATTGTTTTTTTTCTTTTGAGGGGGGTTCCCCTCTTCCTCGTCCTCCTCTTCGTCCTCCACCTCTCCATGGTTAAACGCGTTTCCCGACTCGTTATTAATCCAATTATGGTCGAATTGTGTGGGTTTTTTTTTTCTTTTTTTTTTTCTTTTTTTTTTTAATCCTCCTTTATTATTCAACTCGTTTTATTCTTCATCTAAAATCAATTCAATCAGTTCAACCATATTCATTAATTGTATTATATTATATGATTTAAGGATTTAGTTTGTTTTCCCTCTATTTTTCTTTTCTTTCTTTTCTTTTTTTTTGTTTTGTTTTTTGGTTGATGTGATGGCTGAAGTGTTTTAGACGTAATGGGTGTTTTTTCTTTTTTTTTTTTTTTTTTTTTCTTTTCCTCTCGGGGCTGACGTATATTTTTTTCAAAAATCGTCACTCGGCCAATCGGAAAGCAGTATTGCAGACAGTTGAGAGGCAGACAGCAAATCAGATCAAGGGGCGGGTCTTAATGGACCCTGACGTTCACTCATGTCCGGAGAGAGGGAGAGATTGTAAACACGGAAGTTTGACTATTGTTTATCTCCGACGGAAGTTTGAGCTTCTAAAATCAACTTTTCAATCAAGAAGTGACGTTATAATGTTGTAATGTTTTCTTTATGATGTGAAAATGGTTACAGTTTTATTTATTTTCATTTTCCCCTAGTGGAAAAAAAAATTAGAGAAAAAGAAAGGTCTTTATATATCATTTACAGAGAGAAACACACATCTATTAGATACACACGGTTAAGTTATATAGGTTATATATAAGGAAGCAGGGTTTTTTTTTCCCCCACTGAAATAATTGTATATAATTGATATATCTCTCTCTCGTCTCTCTCTCTCTCTCTCTCTCTCTCTCTCTTCTCTCTCTCTCTCTCTCTCTCTCTCTCTTCTTTTCCCACACACACACACACACACACACACACACACACATATATATATATATATATATATATATATATATATATATATATATATATATATATATATAAGCATCAAGGCAAATTATTATCCCCATGGTTCATTATTACTGACGCACCACCTGCTAAACTCTGAACCATTCCGGGGTCCAATTTATAATCATGGCTTAAGCACACTTTCCACTTTCTTCTCACCTTCCATGTTTTCACATTGTGCGTACACGGGGCTCAGGGTAACCTGACCCGTTACGCACAATGTGAAAATGGAAGGTGAGAGAAGTGGAAAGTTGCTTAACACCCTTTTTTTTTTTTTTTTTTTTTTTGCCCACTTTCTCAAATTTGTTTTTGTTTATAAATCACGACCTTTGCATGGCACGTGGTATACACACGTTTTCAGGCTAGTTTTGTGTGTACACCATGTTTTTAAATGAGACTCACAGACAGGGAGCACAGAAGACCCTTCAGAATGAAAACTGGAGGAACAGGGAGAAAACAGCAATGGGTAAGGAGAAGATTTAGGCCAAAGAACACAAAGTTTGGAATCATTTCAAACTTAAACATAAAGGCCCTTAACCCTTTCTGCTCTGTAGTTTAATGGCTGGTCCTGTGCACCGACCCCAGCTTTCTAACTAGTGGGATACGTGAAGGAAGAATTTAACTGCCGCAATGTTTGACCTCTTACAGTCATAGTCTCGACTCATCGTCTCATTGTGAAATCGTGCATCACACACCTGTGATGAAACACGAAGCACTTGAAAGAATAAAAAATGTGTAATGTGTTGAATCTATGAATGCAAGCTTTAGAAAATAAATAGTTAAGTTCGGTGAAGAATAATTAATAATGAGTAATAAAGAATAATAAAGTAAGAATTATAATAAGATGCGATCTGAGATTCACATCTGCTTGCTGTTCCTTTTGTTGTTGTTTTTCCAGTGGAGGTGTCGGTTAATGACAAAACCATCGAGGCGGCTGAGGCTCTGCTGCACATGGACTCTCCAGCAAGCCTTCAAGGTGACCACAGCCCAGGTACACAAGTGCAGACACACACACACAGCTCAGGGCTACCTCACATCCAGATGTTTTGTTTGTGAGCTTAGAGATGTACCTACCTGATGTTTTGGAAAGAGATGGGAGAGATGGACACGCCCACAGAGCAGAAAGAGGAAGCTTAGTGATGAAATACTCACTGCGTCTGTTCTCAGGATGTTTGTTAAAAGTCTGTGTAATGTTTTTACGTATTAGAGATGTGACTTCACAACAAAGAGGAAATAATGGTAAAAGAGGACCGTGTTTGAAATCAGTGTGTCTCGAAAAACAGATGGGATTTTTTTTTTTCTCAGTGTTATCAATTTTACCAGTTCTTGACCTCAGTGAATGGATTTGGCTATTCCAGCTAATCTATTTCTGAATAACACATTTTACAATATAAAATATACATAATATATTAGGGATGCACCGAAATAAAAATTCTTGGCCGAAACCGAAAAAGAGGAAAGCAAGGCCGAAAACCGAAACACCGAAAGAAATTATGCCAATTATTATTACCATTGCATTTATGGCTATGACTGTGTACTAAACTTACTAAAATCAAGGCATTTCAATTTTTGTTTCAAAGAATAAATCAATTACAAATTATGAAAATATTTATTTATAGCACATTGCAACAATGCACAGGATAAAATTAATTCAAATTCAAATTTAAATGTTTAACTTAAATGCACTCATGTATATTAAATAATAATGTAAAGGCCCTCTGGCCTGCTGAAAGGTTGTACAATTAAATATGTTCTTTCATAAAAACAAAGTGCATTCAGAACAAGTGCAACTGCTTGAAGATACAACAATACACTGGGAAACTTCCTGCCTTTTTAAAAACGTCCACCACAGATGGAGTGCGCGTGCTCGGAGGGGTTTTGCTTTTCTGTGCCACGTTCCTCTCATATTCAGCATAGCGATCGGATGTTTGGATTTCAGGTGATAAATTAAACCCGACATGGAGAAAGTTTCTGCAGACGCACCCCCTTTTGAAATTTCGGCATTACATGTTTTGCAAATCGCTCTCCGTGGGTCTTTCTCAGATATACTGAAATACGTCCACACCGCAGACAAGCACGTGCAGGCAGCGGTTTCTGTTTGCGTCATCACAACAAACTGTTTCGGTGATCAAAGTCTTTCGGCTGAAAACCGAAAATGCGCTTTTGGGCCATTTTCGGCCGAAAATTTTCAGTGGCCGAATATTCGGTGCATCCCTATAATATATGCATATCTATATATTTAGCTATCTGATGGTTGCAATGTCTAAATGAAATATAAATAATAAAAACATAATATAAAACATTTACAATTATTCATAACCCCTACTAGAGCTGTCCAAGTCTTTGACATATTGGGGTGTGTGTGTGTGTGTGTGTGTGTGTGTAGAGGAGTTCCTGTCAGAGATGGAGGTGGAAGTGAGCACAGAGGACATGGGACACGTTGTGGAGGATTCCCACAGCACACTGCAGCAAACCAATCTGCAGAAAAAGAAAAGAGGTAGAATATGTCGAGACTGAGATCTCTCTCACTCATTCATTCACTCATACACACTCACTCACTGATGCACATAGATAGATAGATGGATGGATGGATGGATGGATAAGTAGGTAGGTAGGTAAGTGGAGGTATGTGGGTAGATAGATAGATGGGTAGGTGAGTAAATAGGTGGGGTAGGTGTATAGAAAGGTAGGTAGGCATGTTGATGGATAGATAGGGATGTGGGGTAGGTAGGTAGTTAAATGGATGGATGGATAGATACATAGATGTGTGGGTGGGTGGTTGGGTAGTTAGATAGGGGGGTGGGAAGGTACATACATAGGTGGATGTATGTGCGATAGATAGATAGATAGATAGATAGATAGATAGATAGATAGATTTTTTACTCGTTGCTCTGAGTTACTCTGAGCATGATGTACAGCTGTGTGTGTTCCTGATCTCAGTTACTCTGAGCGTGATGTACAGCTGTGTGTGTTCCTGATCTCAGTTACTCTGAGCGTGATGTACAGCTGTGTGTGCTCCTGATCTCACGCACTGGTGTTTTTTTTGCAGGGCGGAAATCCAAGCTGCCTCGGGGCTGCTGCGACGGCTCTCTGGATCTCATTTATAAACGGAAATCGAGGGAGAGCAAGGGTAAGGACGTGTGCAGTAACTGTTAAACAGCAGCGGGTGAAAGGTTCTGAAGCTTGTGCTCCACTGCCAGATTACACAGCAAAAAAAAAAAAAGGAGTTATTAGAAGAATTTTATATATATATATGTCACGAAAGCTATTAAGGACTTGGACATTGTTCAGGGAGTCATAAAGGACTTGTAGATTTTGAACAGTATTGTAAATCTCAACATGTTTAACAAGAAGTCGGATATGATGATCTCTCTGCAGTACACCGGAAAACATCACCTGCTGTATAGTTGTTTGAAAAATGTCCGTGGATTCTTTGTATATGTGATTGTTCACAAGGTGGCGCTGTTATCACTGACTTCAAGTTTATGAAGGCATGTGCGGATTTGTAAAAAAAATGATTTGATCTCTTCTCTTCAGGTACCACTACGTACCTGTGGGAGTTTTTGTTGGATCTCCTTCAGGATAAAGAAACCTGCCCTAAGTACATCAAATGGACGGAGAAGGAGAAAGGCATATTTAAGCTGGTGGACTCCAAAGCTGTGTCCAAGCTGTGGGGAAAACATAAGAACAAACCAGACATGAACTACGAGACTATGGGACGAGCACTCAGGCAAGAGCGTGTCCGAGAGAGAGAGAGAGAGAGAGAGAGAGCGCGCGCGCGCAAGGGTGTGTGTGTGTGTGTCTAATAAAATCCATGTGTGTGGCTAATGAAATCTATATGTGTGTAGGTATTACTACCAGCGAGGAATCCTTTCCAAGGTGGAAGGTCAGAGACTGGTGTACCAGTTTAAGGAGATGCCCAAAGACATCGTGTTCATCGATGACGAGATGGAGGACGGAATGGAAAAGGGCAAAGTGCAGAGCTTCACGGCAGCCGACTGCACGAGCCCCAGGCGGAGAAAAGAAAGACTGTCTTCCATTTCATCCTCCACGTCTGTCATCAGCATTGCATCAGGACCCGAAGGACTCAGGACTGTGCAAAAGAGTCCGGTCGCCACGACAACGGGCCCCAGGTAACACAGAAGGCAACGACGTCTGACTTACCATAACTTTATATATATATATATAAAACCTCTCTCTCTTTCTCTCTTTCAGGACGGTAAGGCTGGCCATGCAGGTCCCTGTTGTCATGACAACGCCCCAAGGTCAGAAGGTCTCCACGATGACCCTGAACTCCCCCACGAGCATGCTGGCTGGGGGCAGCAGCACGGGGAAAGTGGTGCTGCAGGCCGTGCCCACGCTTTTGCCCACACAGGGTCAGAACGGAGAGCGGATCACGCTGCAGCTCATCACCATCCCCACCACCGGGGGCCAGACCAAAACGGGCACGCCCATCACCCTGCGCACGCTCACGCCGCTCGCCGGGACGCAGGTCCTCCAGCTCGCCATGCCTTCTTCCACGAACACCCCCACCACCATCACGCTGCCCGGCGAGGCGGCGCTCAGCACGCAGGACATCAAGATCATCAAGCTGGATACTTTGGAGCAGAGCGCGTTCGGGGACCAGACAGTCACGCACAGCTGAGACGCCGTTCACGCGAGACCCGATCCACGCCGAACGTATTTAACTCCCGCGAGTGCTTGCGAGGACTTCAGCAACCAAAGCAGCACTACGGCGAAACCTCCTCACGTCCAGGTCCCAACACTACGACTGACTTCAGAAACGAAGCAGCCGAGACGTTTCCAGTCGCCTTTCCGAGCTTTCGCAAGGTGGCGCTAAAACGCCGGGACGCTTTGGACAAACAGCGAGGGGGACGAAAACTGTCCACCAGCATCGACGAGCGTGGAAAAGACTCTGTACATAACCCGAGTGCTCTCTGAAATGTAAAGCAGCTTCTAATTCTTTCTTTTCTTTTTTTTTCCTCCGACATTGTAAATATAAAATATAAACTCTTTTATATTTTGTATAAGGCAGTGGTTTTGTTTTTGTTTGTTTTTTTACAATCTAAAAAGCATCTTAAATCTTTGTAGACTTTAAAACATTTCACTTTCTATATATAGAATATATATATTTTTCTTTTCGTTGCATTTATATCCGTCATATTCGCTCTTTATTTGTTTCATTTACAATTGTATACAAAAAAGGGGAGAGAAAATGTGTGTGTGTGTCTCTCTCTTTCTTTTGGACTGTTTGGACTGAAATTTATTGAATGTTCAATAACTGAAGCATATATTTTTCTTGTATTTCCTATTCAAACCTTGTATCCAAGTAGATTTAAATATACAGGACATAATTATGCAAAAAAAAAAAAAAACTTTCTTTGATGTTCTTCTCATGGTAAAAAAAATACATTTTTTACTTCTTAAAAAACAAAAAAACAAAAGCAGTCCATTTACCTGAATGTAATCACTTGCCCTCATTTCTTTTAAAATATATTTTATATATATAGCGTTTTTATTTTACTTCACATTTTATAAACTCTGGCTTTTTTTTTGTGAACCGTATAAAAGCTGTCGAGTGTTCGATCTTGTGGAACACTGTGTGCTCCATGTACGTACGGGTGTACGCAGGGAAATCATCTGCACACGCTTGTCGAGTTGATGGACAGGAACAGGGACGGAGATACACACCAGTCACCTTCAGCCCTCAGTTCATTCTGGCTTGAAATCAGGGGGTCTCATGTTACCACCAGTTCGTCCCTCAAGGACAGCAGACTCGTATCTTTATTATTTATCTTGACTGAACTTTGAGAGTGAAATACAAAGAACTAAATCACTTTTCAAAGAAATGACACTTTTATGACTAACATTTAATGAGTTTAAAAACTAAAGAAGGTGAAGAACAGGGTGCCGTTAATTCATAAAGAATAAAGTCATGATGGGGCGTGTATGCAAATTATAGCTCAGTGGTTAAGGCACTGGGTTAATGATCTTAAGCTCAGCAGTTCAAGCCACTGTCGGGCCCCTGAGCAAGGCCCTTAACCTTCAGTGCTCAGGGGGGACTGCTGTATCATGGACCTTCCACATTTAGTCCCCGTTTGCTGAAAAGAAGATTTAGGGCACGTTCCAGAAGTGGCAGGAACGCTTGGGTGCGAAACCGTAGCTAAATAAAGTTCTTGTAAACGGAGGTCGTCTGAAAGCTTTCTGATGCCACCTTGTAGTAAGTCATGGTTAACTCCAGAACTGGTAGAACGTTCGGAAAAAAGTTCAAGAACTCAACAGCACTGTGGTATAAAATCTTTAATGGTGCAGTTTTCATTTTGTCATTGGAACATAATGAAATCGGTGCGTTTAAAAGGTGCAGGAATTATTATTTTTCGCTGGTTAATGACGTCGCAGGTGAAACTTCCCTCTGATCGTTTGATAAATTAAGCAATTAGTTTTAAATAGAACTCGTTAGAAGAATAAACAGTGTGCGTGTTAAATAATACTTTTTTTTTCTTAACAAATTACAGCATATAGTTAAAGAAAACATCGTCTGAACCATCTGTCCTGAGATCCGTCACGCCGCCAAAATAATAAATTAAAACGTTATTGCACAGAACATTCAGGAAGCGTCGAGGACGCTGACGTTTTTCGTCCTCCGCCTGTATTTGTGGCGCTCGTGTGAGGTAAGTGAAGACCTTCTGCCGCTTCGAGGAAAAAAGGTTTCGGAATGTTCGAAGTTGCCCAGTTAGCAGGTCACATGAGCCTGTGGGGCTCCTGGATGAAGCTGAAGTCGCAGACGAGTGAGAGATGGTCTGATGGATAGTGGTATGAGGGCAGGCGGTCAGGGCCGATCTGCTCCTCAGTAGGCATGCTGAGAACGGCGTCGGCGGTGAATCCGTGGTGCGAGTACCACACGTAGTCGAGCGTGGCTCGGCTCTCTCCGCTCGGGCGGATCTTCCAGGTGGTGTAGGACGGCTCGGTGACGGCGTCGGCGCTCAGGGCCCTGTACGCGCTATCGAGGCAGAGCGGGGAGTTCAGAAAGCGGCGGTAAACCTCCTCTCCAGGCTCGGCGTTAAAATCCCCGCACACCATCAAAGGCACGGCTGCCTTCTGCTGTGCGCTCAAGATGGCCTCGAGCTGCTGCAGAAGGTTGGCGCCCTGGGCTCCGCGGAAGCTCTCCCAGCCGGTCCTCGCTTTCAGGTGCGTCACGACGACGCACAAGGCCCGCCCCGTCACCTGACACTGCAGCGTAGCCGCTATGGCCACCTGGTTAGTCTTAAGCGCCAAGGCGGACAGACGTAGGTGATGGACGCCGAGCAGACGGAAGCGTTCGCGGCTGAAGAACAGGGCGCAGCCGTCGGGGCCGTTGTTGCCACGGACGTCCAGGCACGGAGAGAACGGCTTGGGGCAGAAGCTGCTCTGGTAGCCCAGACTGGACATCATGGGCTGAAAGGTGTCGTAGTAGTGGTCCACCTCCTGAAGACACACAATGTCTGGTCTGTAGGTCAGTATCTCCTCCAGGATCAGGTACTTCCTCTCGGCCCAGTTTAGCGCCTCCATCGGGCAGCGAACGAAACCGTCCTTGCCCTCGCCCAGAGCTGCAGGTCCAACACACAGACACACACCCACCACATCTTTAAACACCACATCTCTTTTACATATATATACACAATATAAGCCAAAAGTATTGGGACACCTGACTTTTCCACCCGGATCTGATTCTTCTCTAGACTTTTGTCCAACGCACATAATTCTACAAGATGTCGATAGAGGATATAGCACGAAATTTTCCCTTCACTACGAGGCAAAACCTGTTCTGGCAATACAATGCCACTCTGTACAAAGCCATCTCCATGAAGATCTGTTTTACATGGGTTGGAGTGGAAAATCTCCATCTCTAAAGCTTCTACCCTAAACCCTAGGCCTCCTCACCTCTATCAGGACCTGACTTCTGGCTGCACCTCTCCAAAATCTAGAACATCTTTTTCATTCGATTAGATGGATATCAGCGCACGTACCTTGTGCTAAAATGTTCCACTGCATGACGCGGATCTGCGGGTTGTGTGCGGCGCTGGCCCTGGTTCTGACGAAGTCTCGATGCGGCCGCGGCGGTCGCGTCCTCAGGACCTCCTCGCACTCCCGCAGCAGTGCCTCGGGCTCGACCTGCTCCTGGTCGCTCCCCTCGGCGTCAGGGTGTGTGTGCTCCAGGGGTGCACTGCTCAGAGGCTGAGCTAAAGAAGTGAAGAATCGGACACTGCTGCTCCCCATCTGACTCACTGAGAAACACACACACACACACATATAAATAGAGTGAATTTGCTGAGTTTGGTCATATTTATCTCACCGCAGAACCAGTAGAGTGAAACAAACAGAATAGATTTAGTCCAATACACTCAAGTCCTCACTCTGTATCTCAGCCGTCCTCAGATAAACTCTGATTGTGTCTGTCTCAGCAAGTGTGTGTGCACGCGTGTGTGAAGAAGATATAAGAAGAACAGAAGGCTCTTAGTAACACCTCGTGACTCCGGGTCCGTCTACCCTCATTACTGAGAAATGAGATTAACGCAATATGACGTGCATCACATACGCTTATATATACCCCACACGCTCGTCCCCTACATCACATACGCTCATATATACCCCACACGCTCGTCCCCTACATCACATACGCTCATATATACCCCACACGCTCGTCCCCTACATCACATACGCTCATATATACCCCACACGCTCGTCCCCTACATCACATACGCTCATATATACCCCACACGCTCGTCCCCTACATCACATACGCTCATATATACCCCACACGCTCGTCCCCTACATCACATACGCTCATATATACCCCACACGCTCGTCCCCTACATCACATACGCTCATATATACCCCACACGCTCGTCCCTACATCACATACGCTCATATATACCCCACACGCTCGTCCCCTACATCACATACGCTCATATATACCCCACACGCTCGTCCCCTACATCACATACGCTCATATATACCCCACACGCTCGTCCCCTACATCACATACGCTCATATATACCCACACGCTCGTCCCCTACATCACATACGCTCATATATACCCCACACGCTCGTCCCCTACATCACATACGCTCATATATACCCCACACGCTCGTCCCCTACATCACATACGCTCATATATACCCCACACGCTCGTCCCCTACATCACATACGCTCATATATACCCCACACGCTCGTCCCCTACATCACATACGCTCATATATACCCCACACACCAGTCAGAGCTAGAGCGTGAGATTCATGTGGTTTTGTTATATGATGTGTGTGTGTGTGTGTGTGTGTGTGTGTGTGTGTGTGTGTGTGTGTGTGTGTGTGTGTGTTTACACTGAAAAAGCTAATCTGAGAAATGTTTTGCAACTTTCTAACCATCACCAAGTTAACCTTTGCACTTACTGGATTGTTAGGTGTACTTTCACTCGCTTTCTATCAATCTACACACACACGCACACACACACACACACACACACACACACACACACACAAACAGTCGTCCGATGTTCCAGCTGCTATATTCCTGAAAATGCCTTTGCTGGAAAAAAGACCAAGCATTTTACATGACTACCGAGTAGAACTTTGTGTGTGTGTGTATTCATGCTCAGATGCCACAATGGTTCACTTTGAAAATTATGAGGTCGAAATAGCAAGACACAAATTGGTTCAATCAGATGTCCACACTTGAGAAAAGTGTCCTAATGTCTCTCATGATGGGGAAACTTTTGGGTTTGGGTTGTAGCTCACACACCACTTACACACAGCTCACACACAGCTCACACTCCTGTCCTGCATCATCTGTGCAGCGAGGCGTCTCGGGTTTCCGTATCAGGACCAGATAGTAGATTTCACTCGATGCCAAAGGGTCAAAGGCCGAGTATGTGCTGTAAATATTTACACCACAGCACAGTGCTGTTGAATCCTGTGTTCTGATTGGTCAGGAGGTGATAGTTAACTTTCTATATTTTCAAAAACATTTCTGATATTGTAACACTGTACGTTTTCAGAAGGAGTCTCCAGTGTCAGACGTAAAGCTGTACCTGATGACGTGGTAGACTTTTTCCTCAGAAGTGGTGACATGACCCTCCATTCAACATGCTGGTAAGAAGTTAAAAAACATGGCTGCCTCACGTGTCGATCTCTTTTCTTAATCGTTAAAACAACAATCATTTCGTTTTTGACGCAGCTCTGTAAACTGGGAGGAACTTGTAGCTGAAAACGACTACTAGGAATTTCATGTTAGGAAATACACACTGAGAGAGAGCCTGTGAGAACTTTCATACAGATCATCCACAACACTAAACGTAAGGTTAGATCTTATTTCTGTGTTGAAGTTTCCACACCGGGATGTTATCTGATCAGTGTAATCTCACAGCTCCTGATTGCAGAGATTCACACTGCGGTGGAGGAATCTCCCCGCTATCTGTGACCAATCAACATCCAGACTCACATCTCCAAGCCTGTATTCGAGACGGTGCAATGATGCGACTGGACCTACTGTTTTTTTCACCCCAATGGCCCAAAGTAGTTTCCCAAATAAACCACTCAGTATCCCAAATATCCCAATCAGCACCTACAAGCAAACAAACTGATAAAGCTCAGTTTTATACAGTCAATGCTCCGTCCTACCTCACGGCGTATGCGTGGTCAACACACAAACCCGTATCTTCTGCAGTTTCTTAAATCTCCAAGCAGGCAACGTGGACTGACGTTTTTTTCAACGCGGAAGACGAAGTGCCTTCTGTGACGAGTTCTGTTTGGTTATAAACATTCACTGCTAATCTGGTGGTTAGGAGAAGCTGGCGATACACACACCTCACACAAACACATCTTCAATGAAACATCTTCGGTGCTCCTCAGCATTCAATGCAACTTATGGACAAAAAGGTCAAAGGCCAAAAGTTTCCTTTTCGAGACTGTATGTTCTCCAGAGACCGCCTTCACGCTAAACTGGTCTTGCCTGCATTAATACCCTGCTCACGTTACATCCCGGGGAAGAACACAGATCTCTGCACACGTGACCCGGGTTTAAATACAAGACGTTTATTTTTTACAGGAACAGAACGCAGTTCCGCTACGGGACATTTGTGGAAAAATGAAAGAGTGCGAAGGAAAACGCTTGTGTCCTGAAAATGTCCTGGAAACTTTTAGTACATCAGCGAACACAAAATAGATATACAGATAAACAAATGACAGGTGCGAGAGAGAGAGAGAGAGATAATAGATAGACAGATACTTAAACAGATAGATAAATGAAGATAGATAGATAGAGACATAGACAGACAGGTGGAAAGATATACAGATAGGTAGACAGAAAGATAGATACATAGACATAAAGCTCTAAGACATAGATAGATAGATAGATAGATAGATAGATAGATAGATAGATAGATAGATAGATAGATAGATAGATAGATAGAAATGTAAATAGACAGACAGATATACAAATACATAGACAGACAGACAGGTAGACAGATACATGTACAGACAGACAGGTAGACAAACAGACAGACAGACAGACAGCGAACAGACAGGTAGACAGACAGATACATATACAGACAGACAGACAGATACATATACAGACAGACAGACAGATACATAGACAGACAGATACATATACAGACAGACAGACAGATACACAGACAGACAGATACACAGACAGACAGACAGATACATAGACAGACAGACAGATACATAGACAGACAGACAGACAGGTAGACAGACAGATAGACTGACAGGTAGACAGACAGTTTATAAAGTAAACGCGTCACCAACTTTGAATAATGGAAATGACATCACGTGACTAGCCAGCTTCAATAGGAAAGAAATTGTAATCGCGTGAGTCACTTCGCACAACGTGTACAATCTACAATCACCATCATCATCATCACCATCATCACCACCTTCATCACCACCTTCACCATCACCTCCTGCTCCAGGTTGATCTGAATCACACCTCTCCACCTGTTACAGTTCCGGGTGAACACAAGACTCACCGTGTAGTGATGGAGATGAGCGGCTGGGTTTCAGCGGCCTCGGTGCGGTACAGGAAGCTCGTCCACAGCGGCTCACTGAGGGACCTGATCTCAGGGAGAGCCCGTGTTTCAGCTCAGCGGCGGGTGTGGGAGCGGACCCCAGCGATGAGAGGCAAAGCGCGGCCAGATGTGACGAGCAGCGCCTTACCGGATACATTATAACTCAGCTCTCATAGAGCGCGAAAACACCAGCTAAATACACAGCTTTATAATCCCGTGACCCACAAAAACCGACCGATTTTAAACAAATAAAATATATTTATTTGAACTGAAACTGTTTCTGTTCACGAACCCCGGCGCAGTAAAGCCGGTACTGCTCTACTCAGTTTCATCATTCCCCTAGAGACACTCTCCATTCTCAACACAGAGGGAAACTCAATTTATATGTTCACATAAATACAAGTAAAAGAAGGTTTCAAGTTGTATTAATGCATTTTTAAAATAACAACAAGTATAAAAGACGTTTATACTCGTAGTCTTTTACTGTTGCGTTACATTTTTTAAAGTCGAAATAGACCCGTTGTTAAAGATTCCCCCTACATACAGTGGTAAATGGTTCGTTCCGGATCGCAGCGTGATTTCTGGGTGAAAGGGAAAAGCGGGGGGGGGGGGGAGTACGTCGGCGATGACGTCAGAACGTTTCCTCGTCTGTTCTTCCCTTTTCCGGTTAATTTACCCAATGTAAATAAATAAACAAACAAACAAATAAATAAATAGTGTTACTTACGGAAGTCCTAAGAGGCCACGCGGTATAATATACTGTTTATTTCTTGTTTTCTCGAGATCACGACTTGATTTTCACGTGAACTCGACACAACAAAAGTTTCCTCGTCATAATTTTCTCGTGATCGTGACGTAACAAACGTATTTATGGTTATTATTGTTTTTTCATGATGCTGCCTCTAGACCATGCTTTTACGCCAAATACACAGAAAAATGAAGTACTGATGTTTATAATATTGAGACCATGAGGAAACAAGAAAGAAAGAAATATTATAATGCATGGCCTTTTTGGACTAACAACAATAACAACAACAACAACAACAATAATAATAATAATAATAGTGTTTTTTAAATTCAGCATTATACATTACTACTGTATTCGTCCAAACCATGCTAAAACACGTATGAAATTGTGTAGTAAACAAAAAAGTGTTAAACAGTCCAGAATATGATTTATATTTTAGATCGTTCAGCATAACTACATTTAATCTTTGATCCCATCTCAGCAAACTCATGGTATTTTCTAATCAGATTCACGAGGCAGTCACCTGGGATGGTTTTCAGTTCACTGGTGTGTTTTAATTTATCACATCACATCACTCATTTAGTCTATTACTGCTACTACAACTATTGTACACATCATATTATGGCAAGAAACTCTCAACACAGAAAAGGAAATCCATCATTACTTTAAGAAATAAAGGTGAGTCAAGCCAAAAAATCTCAAAAACTTTAAATATATCCCCAAGTGTAGTCACCAAAACATCAAACTCCATGATAAAACAGGCTCTCATGAGGAACCGGCACAGGAAAGGAAAACCAAGAGCTACCTCTGCTGCAGAAGATACGTTTAGTAGAATTACCAGCCTACGAGTTACACAAATGCTTAGGGGATTTGAATTCTCAGACATATTTCAACATCCACTGTTCAGAGGAGACTGTGTGAATCAGGATTTCATAGTCGGTTTTCAGTAAAGAAAACATTACTTAGGAAAAACATCAAGTAGAAAAGACTTGAGAAAAACAAGGAATGGATCAGTGTAAAACAGTCCGTTGGGTCCAAATTTGAGATTTTTAGTTCCAACCACTGTATCTCTATACAGAGGGTGACCGGATGGTTTCTGAATGTCTGGTTCCTTCTGTGAAACATGGAGGAGGAGGTGTGTTGGCATGAAGTGATTTGCTGATGACACTGTTGGATATTTAGTCAACATCAAGGGTACAATTAACCAGCATGGTTGCCATTGCATCTAGGAACCATCATTCGTTTCCAACAGAACAATGACCCCAAACACACTTATGTAAAAGCTATTCACTTTATTACACATTGGTTTTTCCATATATATGTGTACATTTATAGATTAAAGCCCAACAGTTTTCACTGTGTATTAATTATCCTCCACCCTTTATCAGTGTCATTTCCTGACCACATCATCGCTGTGATAGTCTTTAAACTTAGTTCTGACATTGACACTTTCGTAACCCTCTTAGCAACGCCACGTCAACAACATGCAATAAGCAAACCTGCAATAAACTTCCCAATCCAACCCTGAACAATGTGTGTTTGATAATAAAGTTATTGAAAACATGGCCATGGTACTAAGTTCTCAAATGTTTCACTCAATGTACCAGGAAATGTTGTGGTGAAATCTTTGTAACTATATTTATCTAGAAGCTCTTCACTGTAAAACAACTACAAAGAACTTTAAAAAGGGAACCAATATGGCTTTTGTTTCAGAAAATTGAAATAGTGTAGATGTTAAAAATAGCTTGGAGGCATTGTATTTAAACAGTGATGTAAAGTATTTGAATAAATGTACCTCGTTACTGACTTTCTAGTTTGACTTTAAGATTAAAGATATAAGCAACTTTTACTCTCTACTCAACAACATTTATGATTCAATAGATGTATTATTTACTCCATGATATTTTGACAATTATTACATGTTGCACCTCTGTTGAAGAGGTCATTAAGGCTCAACACTCCCCTACCTGCATCTGCTGATGAATATTTGGCTTTAATTTATCCAAAAAACGATTGACTTTAGTTTTATTTGTCAACGGAATACTGATGGTTCTTCTCAAGTTAAGTCAAGAGTCAAGTCAAGAGGCTTTTATTGTCATTTCTACTATACACAATGGTACACAGTAAAAACGAGACACTGTTTCCCCAGAACCCTGGTGCTACACTAAACAACACAACTACAACACAACAAAGCTACATAAAGTGCATCGAGTGCAACCAAGTGCAAACAGTGCAGATAACAAACAGTACAGACAGACCGTACAGACAGAACAAACAGACAGACAAGACAACACACAAGATAGAAGATATTCTACTTTGTAACCTGATACTACAATTTTATTCATTAATTAAAGATCCCTTTTTGAAAGCTTGCTTTATTACTTTGGCTTTTTTTGACTGACTCGTTTGTATCATTCCGGCATGTAGAAGTGGCTGTTGTGTTGATCTTGGTTAGTGTTGAGGTGTACAATTTAAGTATTTTATGAAATAAAACCTCACAAAAAAAACTTTCGCTTTTCACAAACCTGTATCTTGGTGTTGAGGACTACATCTTTAAGCCTACGTTCAATAGGAGTCAAACACTCGAGTACTGTTCAAATCAGATACTCTTTCATTTTAGACTTGTTATGGAGTTTTGGCATAAGCAATCAATACAATTTATTCAAGTATTACTTTAAGGTACACTTTTGAGCTCTGCAATTAAATTTCCTGTATGTATAACAAGGCCAAGTGCTTTACCAAGGCCTGTGTGAAATCCTTCTGGGGTTTGTACAACTCTAATATATCACATATATACTAATATATCACATATACAGATTAATATTGAGGAATATATGTATGTTTCTACAGTTTATTTTGTTCTTCTTTTCTTTTCTGTCAGAGTTAGATCAATGTTAGAATTGTTTTCTATGTGTGCACAGTAACATTGTATTAAATAATCATTTCCAGTTTCAAAACTGCTGGAATTAAGACAGGAGATCCTTCAGTAGACACCTTTTTCTTCACCATGTTTCTCTCTGTAGCTCACAAATCCCATCCCCCATCATCTTCTATCATGTTCTATCATTCATCATCTCCAATCAGCCTGGTTCCTTATCAGTCCCCATTCAATCCCCATCATCAGGTGGTGGGGGTGGTGATATCTCAGTGGTTAAGGCTCTGAGTTTTGATCAAAAGGTCAAGGGCTCAAGCCCCAGTATCGGGAAGTTACCACTCTTAGGGCCCCTCAGCAAGGCCCCTAAGCCTCAGTGCTCCAGGGGTGCTGTATCATGGCTGACACTGTCGGTTAGATGGGGTCTGCCTCACTTGCCTCATGGGAGGGTATTTATTTTTACATGCTAGAACAACTGGTATCATGAAATCTTAATTTTTTCTGATCTTGGTGTGAAAATGTGGGGTGAAGAGAGGACAATGAATTATATAATAACAGAATAATATAATAAGAATAAAACTCTTTTTTTGGCAAAAAGAACAAACATTTTACATCCCTGAAAACGAAGAATACTCACTTTCTGAAAACATTTGGCATACAATGTTATAAAAAAGAATTATGGTGAATTTCGAGTGGACCGATTGGAAACGCAATTCTGGTGGCCAGTAAAGATTTCATCAGGAAGAATCAGAGCCAGCAGCAGAAATATTCCTCTGAGGAATCTGGTCTGCATAGATGAGAAATCCCGTGAACATGCTGTCAGTCCAGAATGGATCAAAGAACAGACCGTTCTGCTCAGAGTAGAAGATCTGAAGCCACACCTGGTCTTCTTTCTGGAGCCGGAGAACAGTGGAGCCTGATGCTACATCGTGGTTCCCCGTGTTGGCATCGAAAGTCTTGATCTTGTACTGGCCGTTGTGGACGAGGCCGATCGCCAGGTGCTTGTTAGCCAGCGTGATGTCGTAGCTGAAGTAGTAGACGCCTGGGACGGCGCAGGTGAACTTGCCGCTGCTGGTGTTGTAATGGCCACCTTCGTTCATCAGGATGCGGTCGAAGCGGATGGGTGTGCGCTCCTTGGGATAGCTCTTGCTGATTGTGACTGAGAAGGCTGAGCGTGCTTGCATGCCGCACTCGCATCCACCGGGGACACCAGCTTCACCCTGATCTCCCGTTTCACCCTTCAGCCCTACAGACCCACGTATACCAGGTGCCCCCTGTGCCCCCTTCAAACCTCTGGGCCCTGCCCTCCCTATAACCCCTTGGCGACCTTTCAGGCCCGGTTTCCCAGGGTTCCCTGTGCGACCTGGTTCTCCTGAAATTAAAGACAGTGAAGTTTTCACCATATTTAACTGTTAACAGACGACTATTATACACTATATTGCCAAAAGTTTGCGGACACCTGGCCATAAGATTGGTATGTACTTTTTGAGAATTGCATTCTACATTTAGTCCCCATTTGCTCTTGTGATAACCTCCAGTCTTCTGGGAAGATGTTCCATTATATTTTTTAAAAATTTGTGCCCATTCAGACACATTTAGTAAAGTCAGGTACTGATGTAGGTGAGGTGAGGAAGCCTGGGGTGCAGTCAGTGTTTACAGTTATGCCAAAGGTGTTCGTTAGGGTTGGAGCTCTATAGCAGGTGATCTTCCACTCCAACCCATGAAAACAGATCTTCATGGAGCTGGCTTTGTGCACAGGGGCATTGTCATGCTAGAACAGGATTGGATCTTCTAGTTGAAGTAAAGGGCAAATTTCATGCTACTGCATCCAAAGACATCATGTATAATTGTGTGCCTTCAGCTTTGCAATAACAGTTTAGAAAAGAACCACATATGGCTGGAAAAGTCAGGTGTCTCAATACTTTTGTCGATATAGTGTACTTTACAATGTTATAAAATAAATGTTTCATGTTGCTCTGTGTTACTCTGGGGTTCTGGTTACAAAGCGCTCGTTAAGTAATAATTAAATAACTAATTAAAAGTTACACGATTATGCAGTTCATTTAAACATAATGTTCTGTGTTACCTTGCTCTCCTTTATCACCCTTGTCCCCATCCGTGCCGTCCTGTCCATCGGAGCCTGGAGAACCCATCTGTCCTGCTTTGCCACTGGGCCCTGCAGGCCCCGGGCTGCCCGGGGTTCCTGGAGGTCCCGGTAAACTGCACGCAAGCTGGGATGAGTGAATTGTAAAGTTGTGTTGTTTCCTCCCGGTGGTTTTCACAGTTAGGACAAAAGAGAGAGACAGCAGCAGGCAAGCGGCCAGAAAGAGCAGATTCACGGCACAGCTGTGACTGCAAAACATCACCAAGTTTTGTGTTGCATTCTTAACATTAAATTATGTGTGCCCTTTTTTTTTAAGTGTTCACTAGTTTTCAAATGCCTCTCTGCTTTTATCAAGGGTTCATCTTTCTTTTTGGCAAAAAAACACCAAACATGAGCTGCCCCTTCCATTTTGTTTTTGCCAAATGACGCTTTGGACATTGTGTGTCATGCATGCGCACCTTCAGTAACTCACCGCAGGTTTCGTCTACGTGCGATGCCAGGCCCCATCTGCCCTCAGAGGATTTACGAGAAGGTGAAAAGTCTTCAAAACGGGTTCTGTAGCGTGATAATCCTCGTTCTCCAACACACTACAGCAGCAGCATCCACCCTGCTTTGACACACTCGCTCCAGATGTTTTGGACATGATGTAACAGAGCAGATATGAGGGGGAGGGGACTTTTGGAGGTATCATGAAATTGAAACAGATGGTGTTTAGCTAGTGTGACTCTAATATTGAGGTGTTTAGCAATGCTCAGTACGAGCTGGTAGTTTAGTGGTTAAGTCATTAGACATTTGATCCAAAGGTCATTAGCTCAAATGCCAGCCACGCCTTGTTACCACTTTTGGGTCCCTAAGCAAGGCAAATAACTGCTCAATTGTATGAGTGAGAAAAAAAACCCCAATTGCAAAAAAGTTGGGACACAGTACAATAAAAACAGAATGCAATGATTTGCAAATCTTTAAAATCCATATTTTGTTTACAAAAAAAAAAAAAATCAAACGTTAAAAACTGAGAATATATACCATTTTAAAGAAAATTATAGATTTTTTTAAATTTGATGGCTGCAACAGGTCTCAAAAAAGTTATAACAGGAACATGTATTCCTCTGTGTAGCATCATGCATTCTGTCTGTAGACATCTGGGAAATGAGGAGACCAGTTGCTGAAGTTTTGGAAGAGGAATGTGGTTCCAAATGTGTCTGATACAGGATTCTAAGCTGCTCAACAGTTCTGGGTGTCCTTTGTTGTATTTTTAGTTTCATGATGCACCAAATGTTTTAAAATTTTGAAAGGTTTAGTTTACAAACTATGTAGTAGAATTACAGAAGAGATCCACTAAAATTAAAACTGCTCCCTTTAAACTTTAACTTGAGTAGAAGTATAAAAGTATTTGCCTTTAAATGTACTTAAGTACTGAAAAGTAGTGAATTTAATGTAAAAGTCTCCCTAAATACCTCCGTAAAGTACAGATATGCAAAAAAACTACCTAAATACAATAACAAATTACATCTAATACATTACTGTCCACTGCTTACAGGCAGACCAGTTCAGCACCCGGACTCTTCCACTACGAGATTAAGTATGCAGTTGTATTTTCTTGCTCAAATATGCAAGGTCTTCACTGAAAGTTTTTTTGGATGGAAGCATTTGTTGCTCTAAAACCTGTATACACCATTCAGCACTGATGGAGACTTTTCACTCCTGTAATATCAGACATGTGGATTTTATTTTTTTTTTTTACCTGAGCGCTGATAACAAGCCGGTCCCTCTCCTCTTTAGTCCAGAGGACGTGGTGTCCATGGTTTCCATAAAGAAATACAAATTTTTATTCGTCTGAATACAGAAGTTTTTCCCTCAATAAATAAATATTTTTCTCTCCGATGATTGATTGTCTTCTTTCATGTGAAAATTGGATTTTCAGTTTCACAATTTTTCAACCGCACTGTTGGTCTTTAATCTTTTAAACACTAGTTCTTAAATAAGTAGATAAATTGTAATATGTGGAAAACTCCTGATAAATATAATCAACTGAGGAACTGATATGAGGAACTACAACTCACATCAGACTCCATCGCACTTCCTCATTGTTAATTATCATCCTCTTACAGTACATCCCAGGCGATTTTTTAGTAGTATTAATATATTCTTCCCTGATACTTCAAACACAAACAATCAAAACCAGAATAAAAGAATTTCTATTTGATGTGAATCTTTATATTGTAAAAAAAAAGAGAAAGAAAAGAAAAGCACATCGAGCTCACACGGTGTGTTTTGCCATACATGTGATACAAACCGCTTTCTGTCACATTCTGATCATCGAGACCGAAATGTTTTAAAATAATACACTGATATGGGAGATGACTGGATTAAACCGGTTTAAACGTGTGAAATAAAAAGCGTCGGAAAACTTAAAGTACGATTTATTGATTAAGGAAGGAGGCCATGGGGTCGTCGGGTCGGGGGCGTTTCATCCGGAAGGCCTCCATCTCCTCCTCGGTGGGTTCGCGGACCTCCTTCAGGCTGTTGTACGGCCGCTTCCTCTCGTCCAGCTGCATCATCTCGGCGACTTGCTTCAGGCGCTGCTCCTCTGCGTTTAGAGCCTGAGACGTGATGAGGCGCGGTCAGAAACGTTGAACTTCATTTTATACGCTAATAATTACACAATTAGTGTTGCCGAATATCTACCTTTTTCAACTTTTCTTTCTTTGTGGCTTCGTCTTCCTCGTCGCTGCTCTCTTCGCGTTTCTTCTTGTTCTTTTTCTTGTGCTTCTTCTTCTTCTCTTTCATCTTTTCTTGGTGCAACTAGAAAAACATTGAGATGAAGCCCATAAAAGCTGCTCTGTTTTTGCCTTGTTACATCTGAATCTCTGAAGTTTCCCCATGTGTCGCACGATCTCTAGTCGCGCTGTATCGTCATGGCAACTGCTGCCTCAAAACGTAACAACCAATCACAACTGTGCAGATCTTTTTTTTGTCAGTCTCCACATGAAAACGTTTTTTGTTTGAATTGGGCAATAATATGGAAACACAAACAATATTCAATACTGTCACAATACCTCCAACAGTGTCTTTGGTGCCTCCTCATTTTCTTCTACGTCTTCCTCGAAGGGGACGCACAACGTGTTCTACGAAGGGGAAAAAAACAACAACAATTAGCTGCATGCATTCACCAGTTCTGCCGATCCTCCACGTACGCAGAGACGATTCGCTGAAACGGGTCATGTATAAAAAAAAAAAGTGATAACTCACTGCTGTTTTCTTGCCGGCGTCTCCAGTGCAGTAGCTCTGTTTGACCAATGAGTGGCAGCACTTGTATCCCCAGCTGCCATCTTTCCAGTACGAGCCCCAGATGCACTACAAAAAATAAATGATAATAACTTGTTCAAAATTGTAATAACATTACACACACACACACACACACACACACACACACACACACACACACACACACACTTTGTATGGTGAGGTCAGGTGTACTCACGGTGTGGTTATTAATAAGGACGTCCTCTTCGTATTTCGAGCGGGCGATGGCTTTCTCCTGGCCTTTGAGGACGGCTCCGTGTCGAGAGTACTCCACGTAGTCCTCGGTTTGAGCGAGCAGAAGTTCTCGTGGAGGAGCATCGAGATGCTCTTCACCCCCGTACTGCAAACCGGACGCAGACAAACAACACTCAAGTAGATGGATAGAAGGGGAAAGAACCCCCCCCCGGTGTAAGCTATTGGTTTAGCCATACCTTATCTAGGATACTTTCTTTCTGCTGGTCTTTAAAGCTTTCCTTTTTGACCTTGAACGATTGATGGAGCAGCTCCAGCTTGGTCGGGTCAGTCTGCAGGTGGACCTCTGTTCCCTTCTCGTACGCCTCCCAGGCAAAGACTGAAAGCAAAAACAAACAAGCAAACAAAAATTTGTTTGTGATATATTTGTTTGGCTATTATTTACATTGATGGCATTTGGCAGACGCCCTCATCCACTTACATTTATCTTATTTACACACCTGAACAGCTATAGAGTTAAGGGCCTTGCTCAGGGGCCCAGAAGTGGTCCAATGCCATATCCACTAAACTACCACCTCCCAAATGAATTGAGATTCTTGTACATTTACAGAATTTATCAGACTTACAACTGAGCAGTTGAGTCTTAAGGGCCTTGCTCGAGGGCCCAGCAGTGGCGGTTTGTTAGTGTCGAGATTTGAGGTCATTTACAGGGTGTTACGGCATAGTGAAGGTACTTACGCTGCGTCTGCGCCATGCCGATCGTGTCTCCGCTGTAACGTACGAAGTTGTCTCCGGCGTATCCCACCCTGAAACACACAAAACGCTCGTAAACGCACGCCTCTACATTTACCTAAATAACACGTTTATTACATTTACTGTGGGAAGTAAATGTACTAAAGCGCTTATTGAATCGTGAGCTGAAAGAAACGCACTCGTCTGGGTTCTTGCCGGTGTTGGAGTACGGGTTTTCTCTCATGGCTCGGGTCTTCGGGTCGTAGTACGCCGAGTTTGGGTCCAGGTTTCTCAGGTACTGTTAGATAAATAAGTGAACAAAAATTATAACACTATATATATTTATATTTGCTGTGCAATAAAGAATGCAAAAAAGCCGGTAGTGTGTTAGATGCAGACGTTACCTTAGCGGTGTCCTCTCTGATCCTCAGGTTCCTCACTGTGATTCGTCTCTTGGAGTCAAAGTTCTGCCCGGGCATGTCGATATCGTCTGCGTATTTGTCTTCGTCCTCGTCTTCGCTGTTGTGTTCACGCTCCTATGGGAGAGAAGAGAGGAACGAATAATTGTAGGGGGGGAGAACATGCAGACACACAGACATAACATTGATATGACACATGACATGACATACGGTCAGTGAAATCATACGCCAGTGGTTTGTTTTCCCTCCAGTAAATAGTAAAAAATATAATTGATCTAAATCAATAAAATTAATGATTAAATGAAGCTAAATCAATTAAGACAAAACAAACACAAAGATAGGAATCGTATTATAAAGTTGGAGGAATAATTCTAAAAACTAATTACCTTCTGTCTTGAAAACATATATAAATGCAAATCTTTTGTATATTTAAAAAAAATAGGATTTGTAGTATAAAAGTCTCTTTATGATCATGACTTGATTATCCCTCCTCCTCCAGTGTCTCTGAGGTGTAGGTACGTACCCCGTGATCCAGCTTCCCGGTGGCCAGCTCCTCCTGCAACCTCTGGGCTTTTAAAGTACGCTTTGCCTGTGCCACAGAGAAGTACAATGACGTCTCGACTTAATGACATTCGGCAGAAAAAAAAAACCCAAAGGATTATTTTTTTCCTACAAAATCTATTTGGTGAATATTGGGTTTACCAGGTCGACTTTGGAGTACTCGTCCACAATGCGCATGTGGTCCTCGGGGTCGTAGCCGTTCCAGCGATCTCGCTTCCCGTCGTAATCCAGATTCAGCTGAATCTGACTGTGCTCGTCCGGGGCGAAACCTGTACCCGAAAACTTGGCTCCAACCTTCCTGGGGCGCTGCGAAAGGAGGAAACAAGAAACACAAGAGCAGAGCGGTTGTCTGAGTGGGGGTGTACAAACTTTTGCACACAATTTGTTATTATAATGATGGGCCTTGTTTATATCTGTCGGTGAATTTGCGTGCGAATGTTTTATGCAACTTTAGACACCGGATTTTCACCGTATTCACGAATTGAGATGCCTCATTTGCATATAGCCACGCCTACAGAACTCCTTTAAAGGGCGTACAGACAAATAAGATCATGAATTGAGCACTCAGGGTAAAGACTGAAAGGCAGAACATGAAGTTATTGTGCCACAGTTTCAATTTTAATAACTGAATGACTCCTTTTTTTATTTGTTTTCATTGATGGTATTGTCTTTTTTTCAATCGTGCCAATAATATAAGCATCTGTTTCTTGTGCCAGAGGGCGTGGCCAATGTTTAATAAGGCTACACTAATCTCATTACCTTTTAAAATATCTAAAAAACAAACAAACAAAAAGATAAATCATTCATTTCCAAAAACTTGCTCATCCACAACGCTCTCGATGTACACAGGACGATGTCTTTTGACACACTGACTTATGAAGGTCGGTGCTCCCTGTGACTGTGCATGCACCTTTGTTGCTGTTTTAAAACTTGAAACTTTTTCATATAAGAATACGCTCCTCGTCAAAAAAACTAATAAAAAAAACAAAGAAAACGATGGAATGATGATGCTAATGGATTCCCAAAGGGTAAAAACAATTTATTTAAAAATCGAACCTAAGTTACGCCTACAGAAATTAAATTTGACAAATTCGACGTTACCTCGAGACAGTCCTTTTTCACGTGAGTCATGGCCCCGCAGTTCTCACACGCCCCTTTCCTGTATTTGGTGCTGACGGATTTCTGCAGGCGACAGATTCTTATTGTAAATCCTCAAAAAAATTTCAAAAAGATTTTAAATTTCAAAAGAACATTTTTTTTTTCAATTTCAAAGCCGCTTACCTCCTGTACACCTCTTTTATACCACTCTCCTATAGTCGAAAACTCGTACTGTTTCTCCTCCTGAGGTCTCTGGTGCTTGAGCGTGGGTCTCTTCGAGGGGTCGATGTACCACGGCACGGAGGAAATATACTGCGGAATGTGAGGGTTGATGTCCCTGCGGAGGACAAAAAAAAGAGACATGACACAAGGACATGGAGACGAATCCGTAAGCTTTAAAATCTCAATAGTGTGTGTGTGTGTCTGTAATAGCAGGAGCTTGTTCCTCTGCTCGCAGACGTACTTTCCCTCCTCGTCGACCTCAGCAGGAGCGTTTCCCAGCTTCCTCTGCTCCTCCAGCTCTTTCTTTTTCCTCCAGTCTTCTCTGGTCATTTTCTTCGGTTCTTCGAGGTCAATGACCCCCTCCTGACCAGAACTGGTCTCAACTTCCTTCGACATGGCTTTCCAACCTCAAATCTGGGATTGGGAATTCCAGAAGCACAGGATTTACACAGAAATTATTAATGTATAAAATCATTTATCCATAATAGTCATCATCTGTATAATCTATTTTTCTCGCCACAAAATGAAACTACCATACAGCATTTATGGAAAGTACGGAAGTCCTAAGAGGCCATGCTTTTTATATTTATATTTTAATTTCTTGTTTCCACATAATTGGTACTTAATTTTTTGTGTATTCGCCATAAGAGCATGTTCTACAGGCATCATTATGGATGATCACATTCGCTTTTACTTCGATCAGGGACTCAAACTGAAGCAGCTCTGTGCCGCAAACCATTTAAACACGTATCTTTCGCGTGCATCATTCGGTAGCCATCCAAACTTCCAAGTCCCTCAAACTGACTGGCAATGAATTTGACTACATGTTCAGACCTGACAGCCTCCTTCAGACATTTACACTGATCAGGCAGAACATTATGACATTATAACTTTATGACCTGTGAAGTGAATAACTCTGGTTTATTCTTCATCATGGCACCTGTTAGTCAGTGGATTTATTTATTAGGCAGCAAGTGAACATTTTGTCCTCAGAGTTGATGTTAGAAGCAGGAAAAATGGGCGAGCGTAAGGATTTGAGCGAGTTTGACAAATTGTGACGTCTAGACGTCTGGGATCAAAAGTGCTCCAAGGAAGGAACAGTGGTGAACCGGCGACAGGGGGGACAAGGATCATTGTTGTATGTGAGAAGCAAAGGCTGGTCAGTGTGGTCCAATCCAACAGATGAGCTCCTGTAGGTCAAAATGCTTAGGAAGTTCAGAACTGTTTTGGGGGGACCAACACAATATTAGGCAGGTGATCATAATGTTATGGCTGATGTGTATGTGGAAGTTGTTAATCAGTGAAGGACACAAAACTATTTAGAACTGCCTCTAGAACTCTAAAACACAGAAAACAGCTTTTTGTATATCGGTATCACGAGAAAACAAGAAAGAAAGAAAATATTAGAAATGGCCTCTTAGGACTTCTGGAGGAACGAGTCTCCTGTTTTAGGGTCTGGTTTGAAGTGCAAGAAACTGGATTAAAAAACTTTGCACATTAACTAATAAATTAATTGTTAGAATCAACAAATTTCTGAATCTTTACTTTCTAAAAAAACAGGATAAGAAAAACTTCATGAGGTGCTGTGTTGAGAAAATCCCCTCTCTACCCTACCACACTGAGTATAACCAAGATTTATTAAATATACACTTTACGCTTGTACTCAATATATAATGATGTAAAATACAACAAACCTCGACTTTATATAAAAAAATAAATTGCAATCTAGTAAACTTATTTTAAACAGCATTATATAAAGGTTACAGTTTTCTGGCTAGTCAGAATTCTTGCTAACATTAAAAACGCCGCAAAAAAAACAAATCCTTTTCCAGAAAGCATTAAACAATCACATTTTTATAAAAAGAAAACTTGTTCTCTAATCACATATATTTACCTGCAATCTCGGTGACTGGATTAATAAAATCCTGTGGTGAATATTTATCTAATTTACCAGTACTGCTAACGATTTGTTTACAGGCAGAAACCGGAACCGGAAATACACTTTAGAAAATAAAAGCGACGACGCCGTCATTGTATAATACAGGTCCAAGCAGCGAAATGCAATTATAATACATATAGAGTATAATATAGTATAAATTATAGCATATATGTATAATATTGTAATTATAGTATAATAAATACTATATTAATAATAGATGAATAATAAATAAATATGGTATATCAATTGCAGAATACAGCAAACAAGCGTACAAAGAACTAGCAATTACAGATGATGGCTAGATATTATATTGCCTTTAATGTTATAATAATAATAATAATAATAATAATAATAATAATAATAATAATAATAATAATTATTATTATTATTATTGTTTTTATTATATTATTATGCTAATTTATTATTGTTTTATTAATCATTATTTACCTTTTTAATGTCAATATAATTTTCCATCGAAATTACACACTATTTGCATTCTAATTGATGTTACATTCGAGTATATTATAATTTTTATTATTGTTGTATTATACTCATTTATTATTGTACTATGTATTAATAATTATTTACCGTTTTATTGTCTATATCATTTAGCAATTGATATTACACACTATTTCTATTCTATTTTTTTATGTATTATTATTATTACTATACAATTTGCTGTTATTAATCTATTATTGTTATACTGGAATATTAGGGTATTATTCACTACACACTATTTTATTATTAACGTCTATATTCTGCAATTGATGTTCCACATCTATTTATTATTATTATTATTATTATTATTATTATTATTATTATTATAGTATTTTATACACTATACTTACAGTATTATACATACATGCTTTATGCTGTACTATAATCATACAATATTTACTCTGTCTTTATTAATCTAGTATTATGCTATTATATTATTGTATTATTCATTACTTTTTTTTACTGCATTTCTTTTATTCATTATTATTATTAATTTATTATTTAATTTACTGCTTTGAAAATACAGAAAGGAGCCTGTCAGCGTAATTTGTATTTGCCGGTTTGTTTACTCTTCTTACTGGTAAAATATTACCTAAGATGCACATTTCTATTTTCCCCAGTATTTCAAAGGGAACGAGGGATGTTCTGACCTCAAGCACAAGTAAAGCTAAAAGTCAAGTCAAGTCATGTAGGCTTTATTGTCATTCCAACCATATACACTGCAGTACACAGTCAAACGTTCCCCAGGAGCACAAACCTACAGAGAACTATAAACTAACAACACAAAGTGCACATGTGCAAAATTCAGTGCAAAAAAAACCCAACAACAACCCCGAAATACAACATAAGAGAAGGAGACAATATACAAAAAAATGATTTTACTGTCAATTTAATTCTACTACATCCAGGGCATCTCCACAATTAATAACCCAAAATAAAAAAGTACAGAAATTGGACACTAGGTGGCGTTATACAAGTACGCATTCAAAGTAAATCGTTTAATTAAGGTTACGTTTTCTGTGCATGCACAGCATTTCTGGTATATGCATGAATTTCCTCCTGGATCTCCAGTTCTTTGTGTGTTCAGGAAGTGATTCATCAAATTCATGTCTCAAATGATTCA
Source organism: Silurus lanzhouensis (assembly GCA_039877035.1). Classification (NCBI taxonomy): domain Eukaryota; kingdom Metazoa; phylum Chordata; class Actinopteri; order Siluriformes; family Siluridae; genus Silurus; species Silurus lanzhouensis. The sequence continues at coordinate 1,456,756 of JBCEWE010000339.1, read as the reverse complement.
TCCAGGGTGTGTGTCCCCAACTGTGAAAAAAACAAAACAGGGAATTTCAGGCTAGGCTTCGAATCCTACATGATGAAAATGAATAGATGTATTTTCATTTTGTAAATTTTTAGTCATCTTTCTGAAACTTTGCAAACACAAAAACACTTGCCAAAGAAGTTCTTCACTTGTTGGAGATTTCTTTCTTGTGATCCAGTTCATCCCATAGCAGTTCAGGAGGATTCAGGTGCATTGACTGAGCAGGCCGTTCCATTATAGATATCACAGCAGACGACTGTTTGCTCTCTAAATAACGCTTACAGAGCTTAGACGTACGCTTTGTAATAGTCCAGACGGCGCTGAAGTATGGAATGGTAGCCATGTCGGTTCAGTATTCCTTTCACCTGGAATAAGTCTACAATTTTTTAGCTCCAAAACAACCAGAAACAACAAGAGCATAAGTAAAAATGAACATTGATACGTTTTCCGGTATCTGGAATTTTTATAAACAATACAGAAAATGCATCCTCATTTCATTTTATTATAAACAGACCAGCATTGTGGATAAGTACTTCAATAAAATGTCAGTATCTAAATTATATTACAGTCATACACTAGCTGATATGTGTGAATGGTAGTTAAAGTGTAATTTATTAACACGCTTTTCTTTTTTTTTTTTTTTTATCTCTAGGGACCTGTCCAAAATAGAGTTTTAGAATAGACATGAACCCAGCCTCATGTTTCTGTCTCGGGGATTTCCTGGTTTCGTCTTTATCCTTTTCACTTTATACAGCCCTTAAATTCGACCAATATAGTAGGTTTAATGAGTCAAGGATCATATTTATTTTAATTTTTACCTTTGAGATACAATAACACTTATAGAAAGCAAACACTGAAAATCAGAAAAACATTGAGCCTTTCCTAATTAAAGTGAAATTCATACAACAGCTTGAAAAAATCCACATCTTTCCTGCCCTCCTGCTCTAAAACCTAATAGCTAGCTTGTTATGTTAATGCTAGTAAACTAGCTCACAAATTGGTAAGACCTCGGGCTACTTGAATCTGAAGTACACCGTCTCAGTAATTTATAAAACCATCATCAAATTCATAGAAATTATACTGTAGAAGTCAATATTTTGTTCAGTGACATTAGATAAATTAGGGGTCTAGCTAGATTAGCCTACAGGATCTGTGGCTAAAAGATTCAAAATACCAATGTATAAAATTCTGCCTTTATCTACAATAGGGGTTCAAATTCCCCTAATCAGAAGCACATATATTTGGGTGGAGGGTCAATAAATTTGTAAGTTGCTCATCAGATTTAATTTTGAGCTTTTGTTCAATGCAATAGTTTGGGATTTGAGTCATAACCATATGCTGCATTTTACAAGTGCTGCACATTCCACCCCGATAAGACGACAGCATTCGCTACACTGCTGCGATCGTGAGGTTAGAAGGCATGAGGGAAAAACCCAAATTTATTACAGATCTCCAAATGGTGTACTACTTATACTACATATAACCCTAAAACTACTAGCACTGCACAGATAATATACTTTCCAATATATCATTTGTGCTCAAAGTAAAAATGTAGCTTAAAAACGGATGTTGTGAGGTTAATGCTTTCACTCTGAGGAATTTCGCTAATAACAAATTTAGATTTTATCGTTTGATTTCTTTTTTTTTTCAAAACTGATACATGCTCAAATGCTCAATGCTAATCCTGTAATAATCGTGTTTTCATTTTGCGATCGTAAAAACTACACGGAATCTGTAGGAGCTAAAAAAAAACAAAAACAAAAAAAACGCATGTGAATGATGGTAGAGTAAGAAAATATTCTTTCCTATAAATCTTAATCTTTGAATCCTAAATGTCATCCACCCAAAGTATTCAGGAGCACTGCAGTTTCCTGGAGAACGCTGATTGTGAGGTCGCATCTAAGCCGTTTTAGCAGCTAGCGGCATGTGTTTACGCAGCATGTGTAAACTTCGAGGGCGTACTAAATATAACATAAGATCAACTTCTGCACCGAAGCTCCCAATCCATTTTGTATTTACATTTACATCTTATTTCCATTTCCTGTAAAGATAGCGAACATTCGTGATAGGCTGACTAGCGTCGATATTCACTGCGGTGTATGAAACTGAGCAGGCTGCCATTTTGCTTGATCTGAAATACATTTTGGTTGAAAATAATTCAGGTTAAAATAGGATTCGGATATGGGTCAGGTGTACAGATAGGATTAAAATCCGTCTCAGAATCATGGATCAAAATGTAAATACAGCCTTTGTACCACTACCAAATAGGTGCTTTTCTGCATTGAGCTATAATTAGTGAGGCCCTGTGACTGCTAGCCGTTAGTGTCAGATTGCAGTTTGCTGTATCTGGACTGGTGTAGCACCTGCTGCTAGCTGTAACACTCTCTTAAGCTTAGCACAAGGGTACAGGGATTCTGTACATCTAATATGTTTTTTTTGTTTTAAAGCATCACAGACTAGTTTTTGTACATAATTTCTAATAAAAAATTACGATTCCTCTGGCATCAGGTTTACGCCGGAGCTCCGTGGAAGCGAAAGGTTTCGGGTGGATATTCCAGTTTCCAGTTTTATGGTGATGGTTGAGGGGGCTGGACTTATCCCAGTGCTGAGTGACCTGACTGGATGAAAGCACAATCACTGAAGCACAGAGAAACTCATACACCCCGTTGGACCTTCATCTTCAGCTCTGCGGTACAGTACATGTCTTCTGTATGTTCTATTGATTTGAGCAGCCATTCAAAATGGCGTGATACGGTGTAGCACTAAACTGCAAGTACGTATCGAACAGTGATTTTAAATGAGGTGATAGATACGAATTGTTCTGAATCCGCCGGGTTTTTACATGTAGTGTACTTCATGTAGATCATTGCATGATCAATCGGTTTAAAACTTGCTAATTTAGCCATTGTTGCTGAGAACGTACTGTACACCTGAATGAAAAACCAAATCAGAATAAAATTCCCAGTAGTTTCTTTAGAAAGCTCTTGATTTCTGTGTGCGGATATTAAAAAGTGAAACGTTTGCAAATATATGATCTATTTTATGAAATCAATGATCTCTCTTCTAATAATAGAGAGCTAGCATATTTGTAGACTTCATAGCATAATAGAAATGCACTAAAAAAAGAAGCATCCACAATGTATTTTTAGCAAAGCAATATTTAAAAATACCTCTCCGCCTCATCTTTGTCTGTACGTTTGCTTTTCATCTTTCCAGCTCCAAAACCTGTTGGTGTTTGGATGCTGAAGATGGAACGATGCCGAGTTTCTGAAACACAAAGGCAGTCCAACGGCAGTTAAGAAACAGTCCCCTATGCTTGGAGCTGAACAATGGAAAGCTGGGTTCTTGATGGAGACAGCTACTCCTTCCTGCGCAGTTCTCCACGTAACATCAACCTGCAGCACCTGGATGGGCCCAATCGTGTGGAGATCTTTGACATCACTAATATCCCCAGCCATCGTAGTGCGATATCTGAAACGACTTGCCTTTGTGACATTTTTGGGGATGATTGTGAGTCTCCGTCTCTCTCGAGCAGCCCGGCTGCTGCCTCTTCACTAAAAAAGGTTGCGGATGAACAGTGCGAAGATGTCAACGATTCATCAGGTTCTTACCATACAGCTAACGGTTCGGAGAATCTGAGTGACGGAAGTGACGCGTTTGAGGATTCGAAAGACACAAAAGATTCAATTTTATCTGAGACTGGGAAATCAAACACACAAGCATGTGATTTAACACTGCCAAATGAAGAAAGGGAAGTTTCCTCCACTTCAAATGGCTCATTCAAGCCAGAAGGAAACTGGCAAGAATCTCAATTGTTGCAGGACACTGGCTTAGAGCGAGTTGAAAATTCTTCTGACCAGCAGCTAGTAACGTCAACGTCTGAATTTAGAGACACTAAAATTAGAGTAACTGGTTCCACACAAGAGATAATCTCTGCTGACCTCTTATCTAAAATCAAGGGTATTAGAGACCACACTACCTCGACTGAGCATAGGGAAACCGATTCACTGGACTCTTCACTTGCAAATAGGGATATACAGAGGAACAATACCACATCTGAGGTGAGGGAAAACGATTCACCACAAGAGAATAAAGATTCTTTAAAAAGCTTGGCATCTAAAGATACTCCTGAGGAGAATAATGATCTCAGCTGCTCTGTAGAGGAAGAAGAACAAATCTTTTTGCCCGACATTTTACTTACAGAAAACAACCCGACATTAGAAAGCGACTTTTCTGTGTCTCTGACCAGCTATTTAAATGATGGCCTTGACTTTACTTCTCTTCAGAAGACTGGTCTTTCTGCAAAAGATGAAACGCATGATCTGAGAGGAATGTCGGCGCCACTAGAACATGACGAAGTACCAAATAAATCAACATGTGTAGGTACATTTCTGTGTGATGATAAAGCAGGAATGTCAGACTTGAAAGACCCAAACACTTTATCTCCACCTACTTATGTGGAGGATAACTCTGGAACAGATGAAGCATCTATGCCTCAACACTTCACTATTTCTTCTGAAACAACAGAAACAGTACTCTTTGATGAACAGAGAAGCCTGACACCTTTTTCAGTCCCAACAGAAAAACTAACATCATGTGTGATCAGTGAGTCATGCTCCCCCTCTGGTTCTTCAGTAGATGTGGACTACTCAGAGCCACCAATAATAATATACTCACCTGTGGGTTTCAGTCTTTGCCCTTCACCAGAACTCAAGAAGACTTGTTTAACTGGACCAGAAGATTTTGAGTTCACACCTGACTGTCCAGAAAGCGAATACAGACTTACACCTACAGATGGAGGTTCTGTTTCATCGTTCGATTCCAAACTATGTCCTACACCTGAGTCAAGGAGTGTTACGTCTACACCAGAGAACAATCCAAATGCCTTTATATATGAATTGAGTCCTGCCGCTTCTTCGGCTGAACTGAGATCTGCAAGCTGTTCTCCTGAAATGAAAATAACCACATATAGCTCCCAGAATCAACAGTCACTTCAGATTGAGAACAATGACTTTCCATCCCAAAATAAAGTTCTAGCACAAAACCATGATTTAGAGGAAATAATTTGTGCAGAAGGTTTTATGCCAACTACACTTCCTGGGAAGGAATTTGCAAATAGGACTGTTCCAACTATCTACAACCTTTCATCAGCACATGGAGAAATATATAGTTTATCAACAACTTTACCAAGAGATACTGAGTCTCCTGATCTCAAAGGAACAAGATATGCCAAGAGCCCTATGTCAATTATGCTTCCGACAAACAAGACTATCTCCTCTAACGTTTCAATGGACAAGTGCACAATTGTTCCACATTCAGCCGAAAGAGCTACAGTGTCTCCTGATGTACATGAAATAACATTTGTGGAAAATTCCATCTCAACAATACAAATTCCTGCAAATGAAACAACAAACAAGGCCACCTCACCGGTCTCCAACCTTTCATCAACAGAAGAAGGCATAACCAGATCACCATTCACTTTAGGTATATCAGGAGACACATCATCTTCTGATGTATTCAAAGCAAAATCCACTGAAAACTCTATACCAAATACACTTTTCACAAAGGATAATGAAAATATGTTCAGCTCTCCCATTTTAGACTCTTTATCAACAGAGGGAGGAATTTCAAGACCACCCTCAAATGGATTTGCACCAAGAGACACAGTATCTTCTGATGGAATTGTATGTGTGGAAAATCCTGCATCGACTACACTTCTCACAAATGAGCCCACATTTTTGGCTATCTCACCACTTTCCACCCCTTTCCAGTGTCCAACAGCATTAAATGTAAGTATACCAGAAGATACAATGTCCCCTGATGTTGAAGCAACAACTGTTCAAAACTCCATGTCAACTATTCTTCCCATAAACGAGATTGAAAATGTGGTCATCACACCAATTACACACCTCTCATCAACAGAAGGAGGTATATCTAGATCACCATCAACTTTAACAAGTTTAACAAGAGATGCTAAGATCCCTGATATAGCACCAACAAACTTTTTGGAAAGTCTCCTGAAACCCATAGTTTTCACAAATGATACTACAAACAAGATTTCTTCAACAGAGGGAGCGATATCTAGACCCTCACCAAGTCCTGGTGTGTCAAGAAATACAGTATCCCCTGGTATAGATGAAATAAGGTGTGAGGAAATTCATATATTAACAACAGACCTAACAAATATGGGCAACTCACCCATCAACCTTTCAGTAATAGAAGGCATACCTAAATCTTCAGGTGATTCATGTATACATAGAGATACCATTTGTCTTGATATAGAAAAAACAACATACATGGATGAATCCAATGAGATTTGGACAAACGAGATGACAAATAGGCCAAATTCAGCCATCTCCACTGAAGGATGCATATCGAGATCACCATCACCACCAAGCATATCAAAAACTACAGTGTTTACTGCTGCAGATGGGTTGCGATCTATAGAAAGTCCTATATCAACCATACTTCCTGAAAACAAGGCTCCAAATATAGAAATGTCACCAACTGATGGAGGTCTACCTAACCCTGCATTTATTAAACCAAGAGATACCATGTTTCCTGATCTAGAAAAATCAGGATATGGCGAGAGATCAGAAGAGATTCTCACACAGGAGATTGCAAATGATGCCATTTCAAACATCTCAAACTTTTCATCAACAGAAGGAAGCAAATCTAGATTGTCACCAACTTCAAATGTACCAAGAGATACTATGTGTCCTGAAGGAATTAGATGTGTACAAAGCTCTACGACAACCATACTTCCCGCAAACATCTCCCCTGTTTATAATTATTCCTTAACAGAGGAAGGCATATCTAGACAACCAGCAAATTTGTATACACCAAATAGAGATTCTACATCCGCTGATTATAAAGGAACAACATACAATGAAGGATCGAATTGTATTCCTATAAATGAGATAAAAAATATGTCTTCATCCATCTCTAAACCCATACCACCCTCAGTTATAACGACAGATCGGCTGTCTTCAATTAAAGTGATATATCAAGGAAAACCTAACCACATTTTATCAGCACCAGAACCGTGCATGCCTTTGGGATACATAGATAATCACCTCTTATTAAGTAAGAAGGTCGATAGTCCATTAATGGTACTGCCCGATGTAGGTCAAAAAGATGATACTGGCTGCAAAATGTCACTTAAAAATGGCAAACTACCTCAGGACAATTGCACAATCATCACTTCATTACCTCATAGCCAAACTGAGAAAATAAATGATTTGTCCCCTGAACCACCTGCTCCCAAATTGTCTGTAAAACAAATCAAAGCAAATTGGGAAAAGATGAACGAGAACATTTTAAATTCTTTGAATCCGTGGCAAAAATCCAAAAAGACTTCAACGGTGCCTGTTGCAAAGGACAGTAATGACAGTGAAAATGTTTCAGAAAGAGAATTAGTAGGTAGTGCAAAAACTTTTGGGCTGATTGGTATGAGACCCGGGGAAATCCCCGGTGTTCTACATAGTAACAATCATAGCATGTATGAAGGACAGTCATGCAGGAACAAGGGGTGGAGCGGGAAAAGGGTGATACAGGAGGAGCATGCATTAGAAAGAGGGGTGGGGAATTTAGCAGAGGGTAGTTACAGAGAGGAACAGGTTGACCTGTCATTCAGTACCAGGAATAGAAAAGGGCCTGCGAACCACAGCCCTGCTCCCTCAAGCCGAGACCCAAAGTCTGGAATTCCACCTCGCTATTTTGAGTCTCCCCTGGCAACTCAGGAGCAACAGAGTCTTCTAAGAGCACAGAACTTACAAAAAGAGAACAACAACAGTGCCAGGAGGGTCCGATCGTCTTTTCAAGGCAATTATTGTGGTGCACGTTATCTTTCTTTAGAATCTACTAGCGAGACTTCCAATATGGGAAGTGAATTCGATGCCGCAGACACAGAGGTAAAGTGGTTCACGGACCAGGCCTTCAGGGGCCTATCTAGCCCTCAGGTGGATTACTTGGATGTTTACAATTCAAGCCGTGAGTCATCGACGAATGTTTCGCAGCCTTCTACAGTGGACAGTCCAGGTTCTGCTACATGGATTTCCTATGCAGATTTGCATGACTCATTAAATGAAAATGACAATGCTTTATGTCATACTGCTGCTTTTTTACCCAGTGGTACACTCAAACCAGCAAAGCGTTTCGAGATGGGTAGTTTTGAATGTGTGGACGTAGCAGTGGAGAGCAAGGAGGAAACCAAGAGAGGAAAAAAGACGGTACCAAAAAGACAGATCCAGTTTAAGCGACGAAACATTGATGAGAGTGGTGTAAAAGCTATGGATTCATTGTCCACAGAGACCTGTGCAAGGGAGGCATTTATTCGTCAACATAGCACCCCAGCATCCATGCAGGAAGATCTGGCTAATGGCAACCATGAAATTCAAACTGGTAAGAAGATTCTCCAGAAGTCTGCTTCGTTAGATGAATGTCCACCCAAGAGTAAAATAGCTTCCACTGTTATCAAGAGTGTTCTTTCTAAGAAGATGGACACGGCTACAAATGAATCTTTAAAAAGTGAACCATGTGAGGATAAAAAGAAATACAATGAAACACTTTCTGCAATGGAACTGAGTAATGCAGAAAGGCCAAGTTCCAGAGTTCCCTCTGAGTACAGTTTGTCTTCTGAGGACTTTGCAGGCAATGAGGAAAGAAGCCCTCATCCTTCTAGGAGAAAGTATGGGCCTCCCAAAGTTCCTCCCAAGCCATTCTTCAAACCTAACAGTATACCTTCTAACAACAACCCTGCAGGTGTTGTATTTCAGGATATACCATTTGTGAAGGATCAGATACAACCCATAATGGTTGATGCCATCAAAAGCAAAATATCCAAGCAGCAAGGAAGTACTGAAAAGGAGGCAAGTAAATTGGGAGAAACATTTAGCAGTGAATCAGGAAGTGCTAGTAACCGAGCACCAAACTGTACTGCAGTTTGTGTTGCAAGTACACTGAGCAGTGTTAACAACCACCGCATGACACCAGAAACCTGTAAACAACAGGAGAGCAGCAACAGTATGTTCTTGTCAAAAACCCCTGAAATCACTCTCAAGCCTTGTGCCATCAAAGATAAAAATAAGTCTTCCACAAAGGCATCTGTTTGTCCTGAACCGCAAACATCCAAAGACACCTTATGTGAACCTCAGTTAGAGGAAACACTTGAAGAGCAAATGAGTTCCAAACCAGGGCTTGAGTCAGAAAACGAAGAGGATATTGAAAAAAGCAAGGCAAAATCTGTTATACATAAAGTAAGGGACGTCAGGAAACTAGTCAAGAACACCTACAACCTGTCATTTAAAGCATCAAATACCACTCATGTGGAGGATGTGCAGCAAAAAATGCAGCCAGAAAATCCTCATCCTTTGCAAATTGAATGCAAAGCTATCAGCTGGAAAGACAAGACATCATCTTGCAGTAAGTCAACCACCCAACAAGATGTAGAAGAAACGTCTAACAAATCAAAGCATTCACAAAAGGATTCACCACAAGAAAATGATGTCGGTATTACAAAAATAACAGCCAAAACTTCCTTGCCAAACGTTCAATATTCTGACATGGACTTTTTGGATAAATGCAGCAAAGTATCAAAATCTGGCAACAGTGAACGCCCGGCACAACTAGAAACGCCTCCAAGACCAGCAAGTAAGGAGATATCAACATTAGTTTTTCTGCAAGATAGCACACCCAAGTTTACGCAGAAGCCAACAATTCCTTCCTCCCCTAGTGCAAAGATTGCCAACAATAGCCATTCTGTGTCAATGTTACGGAAAGAAAAGGGGATGCAAGCCGACATTGGAGTGTGTGACGTCCTGAGTGAAGGAGCAGGTGCTAAACCTAAGCATATCAACAGGCTAGAGGTCCCCTTGCAGACCTATGCATCAGAGGAAACCTCAAGTGAACTGCAGAAAGGAGAAAAAGAAGTTGTTGATTCTTCTCCTGAACAGAAGACATCCCTAAACAATGGTCTACAGACGAGTAGAGGGATCTTGCAGGTTAGGAGTTCTCCAAAGCCAAAGGAAGTGAAAATTCTTCCCACTGGAAAAGCAGGTGTCAACCAAAGCCAACCTGCAAACGAACAAGAGATTACATTTGCCACTGAAAGCAAGGCAGAGGTAAGAACAATTTCCAACAAAGCAAAAGTTCACGCAATGGCAATTACAACATCTAAAGAGATCGAGTTACCTATTCAAGTGAGGTCAATATCCAGTGACAGGCCAAAGCCATCTGTGATGCCAAAACCAAACTACAAACAGCCATTCGCAGAAATTAGATCAACATCAGCAGACATCACACCAACGTCTTTTTTAATGGAGCAAACAAATTTAAAGAGTGATGTTAAAATAATCGAGACATCAGCAACAGTGATACACAATGAGCAGTCCGACAACACTGCCTCGAGCCATACCAAAACTTTAGCCGTGTCTGCTGTATCCAGCCACAAACCTCAAACTACCCCACTTACAACAATGTCAAGTTCTGTGCAGAAATCAACAGCTTCTACAAGTAGGCAAGAGGTATCTATTACTTCGATACAAAACTCCAGCAACCAGCAACAGCAAAACAATCAAGAACAAATAATACCCGCATCTCTTTATCAAACCTCACCAGTAGTTTCACAAACCGATACCAACATGCAGCATGCAATAAGAACGTCAACTAACGATGATTTTCGTTTCCCTACATCGGACGATCCACCCAGCTATGATGAACGTGAAAGTTTCAGCCCCTTGCACGTTTCCGATTTGCCCCCAAGGAGGCAGAACAGATATCATCCCACCACCAAACATTCTGTTTGCTCATGTACATCTTGTGCCCAGCCTCAGTTTGGCCATCCCTACCATAGCTCCCAAAACCAGACACCCCCTGTTCCTCATTCACCAGGCCAGGTGATTTCATACCCAGGTGCACCACCACAGGCGCAGGTTCGTCCTCATAAGTGCCGGCCAGATGGCCAACCCTTAAATTATACATCTGTATCACCAAAAACTGCAGTACAACAGTCTCCGGCCATGGTTCAGCCAATGCACCACTCTCATACTTGCCCTGCGCCAGGCATACAACTCTATGGTAATGAGCAACAGCAATCTTCTACTCAGCACATGGAAAGACGTTCAGGTAATCAACGTTCACCACAAGCTCCAAGCGGTGCAACTTATCGGGAGCACAGTCGTTCACCCAGTATCGCTGCACTGGACACTAGATCCCACTTTTTTAATCCACAAGAACTACCACCAGCTTTTGGTAATGAATATGGAAGTGATGGTTCTGGGAATGGAGGCATGTTGTACCCCGAAAATGCAAGTGGGCTCGGGTATGGCCAAGGCCCTCGTCGTGTTCTTCTTGATCCTGAAACTGGGAAATACTTCTACATTGAAGTGCCAATGCAGCCATTGAGAAAAATGCTGTTCGATCCAGAAATCGGCCAATATGTAGAAGTTCTAATACCACAGCAGGCTATGTCCAATTCTAGCATGTATCCTCCAACTTCAGCTCCATACCAGGGTCCATACCATGGTCAAGGGCTATATGCATCCCAGTACCTTCCTTATTCGATGCCACCCCATCCTCAGTCTGCCCAGCAACCGCGACATCCAGAGCCCTCCGTCCCGACATCGCTCCATCAAAACACCATGGGATATGGAAGCTCAGCAAGCCAGGTGCCAAAATCAGATGTAAAAGGACATCCATCGTTGGATCAGAGCTATTTAGAGAGCATGTATTACATTCCGACTGGGATAAATGCAAGCCCAAATTCTACACCTTCAGACTGCTACCACAAACCAGCAACAAATATGCCTGCTGCTGGTGGCAGGAGGGCATGAAATAGCCCTAGATTTTGCATTTGTAGTGTGTGGTGCTATGCAAGCTTCTACACTACAGTTTCCAGGAGCTTTGACAGATTACACCCAGTAAAACTATTTCAAAGTACTGTAATACAGTGTAGGCTGTTCTTCCTTTGTTTCTAGCACCAAAATCCTCCTTAATCTACAAATAAATTGTTGCCCAGCTGTGGAAAACATTTTCAATATACACCTTTACAGCGCTGCAGTGGGTTGTTTGAAGAGCTAATTCTAAAATGAAGCCCATTTACAAATCTAGTCATCAGTCCATTTGCCAGAGCTGGTGACCAAAGTACTTTGATGTGTATGTTCTGCTTCTTAACTCAAAAATACTTTTGTCTCAAGCCAATATTATGTCTATTTGCATTTCACTGAACTGTTAGCCCACAACACATTTTACTGACCAGGAGGAATTGAGCAGTAATGACTCGATTTACACAGATTTCAGACAAAGAAGCTTAAGGTGTCGTCTAAATCTCAATGTGTAGATATCAAATCCAGATTTTAACACAATTCACTGTAAATGACTGGTTTTCTAATGATTAAAAAAACGTTATCACACACTTTTACCAAAATAAAAGGTATTTGTTCACCACTGCAATTTATGCATTCTGTCTTTTCTTTATGACCGCTTTGAGCTCATTAACTTTCATCAAGTAATTTGTCAGATAATTTGGTATATGAATTTGTCAATCCATTGACCTAGAAAATTCAGTGCATTCAAACCATTCAAATGGATGGAAACTCGATTAAGAAATAATTGAACACAAAGTGTAGCTTGATTGATAGTACTACATTTCAATCCATCCATCCAAATGGATTGTTTTTGCTCAATATAGAAATCATACAGTATAAATGTATTACATTATTCATTTATTATTTTAGACTTTTAAACGAAACAAGTGCATTTTCAAGCATATGTTGAGAGGTGGTATTTTAGAAGAATATCCTTAATTTGTCACATATACATTAAAGGAAAATTATTTTCTTCATATATCCTAACTTGTTCGGAAGCTGGGGTCAGCCATGGCACAGCACCCCTGGAGGGCAGACAGTTAAGGGCCCAAGAATGGCAGCTCGGCAATACCAGGACTTGAAACACCAACCTTTCGACCAGTAACCCAGTACCTTACCCACTAAGCTACTTCACTCCCAAATTCCCAAACCCGAAGGCCATGATTTCAAATCCCACTCAAACAATGCTGACACTCATTGGCCCCTGAGTGAGCCCCTAACTCCATAGTTGCATGAATAAGATAAGATGCTTTGGAGAAGGGCGTCTGCTGCATGTCGTAAATGTATTACTCAGGAAGTCATTAGTAGACCCATACTACCACCTGGTGGTGGCTAATCTATAAATATGATAAAGATTATTTAAGTATTATTTGATGTAATAAGTACAATAAGCATAAATAGCTATAAATTTTACATTTTAATATGACAAAAAATGGTATGGAGGAAGCGCTTAGTTTGTGGTGAATCAATCGATAACTTTAGAGGCACACTGGCAGGTAGTGGCCCATTCACATTTTCGGCATTTAGCAGACGCCCCTGTCCAGATTGACATACAAAAATGTATATGTGACAAATATGTGACCTTAGTAGAACTAAGTACATGCTCTTAAACAAGTATGTGTAAGCAGGTACGCCTCTGATTACACTGCTGGATAAATGAAATGTGATTTAAAGAAACAGCTTTTTTAAATTAGTCCTGCCATACTGATAGTGAAAAAAAAATTTCTGACCAGTCGAGCACCAACAGAATTAACTTCTTTAACAATTTTAGCCTTGACCACCCATGACCCTGTCGTCGGTTCACCACTGTTCCTTCTTTGGAGCACTTTTGATAGATACTGACCACTGCAGACCAGGAACATCCCACAAGAGCTGCAGTTTTGAAGACGCTCTGACCCAGACGTCTAGACGTCACAATTTGTCAAACTCGCTCAAATCCTTAAGCTTATTTTTCCTGCTTCTAACATCAACTTTGAGGACAAAATGTTCACCTGCTGCAATCAAAATTTTATCTCCTTCTGTCTTCTTACAGAAGTACTGCAACTGATCAGTAATCCATTTTGATTTGAATTCAACATGTTTTTTCATTCATTTCTCATTAGGTTTAGATTACGTGGATTCCCTTAATAAACATATTAAATCATTAATATAAACCCATTAATGACTGAAAATGAATCACCACCTAACAACTCATCCGATTTGACAAATCAGCATTGCTGCGGTAAAACAATTGAGGAATCTCCCATCAAACTGCCAATAATAGATGTCTAAATCTATTTTTGCTGAAACAGCACCATCAGATTAGAAAGAATGACATCATATAACAAGGCAGGCATGATCACAGGGTGGTCCAGGGGGTGTTTTGGAGTTTTGTGTTTCCATTTTATTCTTCCACACAGATCTCGGAGTTCAGTCCCGTGCCCACCCGCATGCATCAGCCGCACCCTCGGATGACCGCATTGAGTTTCCTGGCTTGTCTGATTGCAATGCAGGACAGAGGCTGATGAGAACTCCCACTGCGTCCTTTCTGTGTTATTAATCAGATAACATTGGTATAAGGGTTCACCCCATGCGTGGGCTACAAACAAAGAAATAAAGTTCACAGTTCACGTATGACTTCATTTGGCACATGTTGCTGTGGAAATAAACATTTTCTTTCGGAAAGGCATGGCAGGGCTTTTTGGAAAAATGGATGGCAATTTAAAAAAAATGAAATCACAAGGCACAGCCCTAAAGGCAGAAGTCTATGGTATGTTTCATTTACACTTGTGAAATCATGGAGTACAGTATGTCCAAATTTGCATGGCCTTGAGACACAAGCTTTACCTTAGTGATATAACAGGAGGAAGATAATACCCCTGCAATGAGACATGCAGGGTGCAAGACCATAAAAGGTCTTGTTCCGTACGTGACTCGAGCGTGCTGTCAAACAGAAACATGAATGAACTCGCACAAGCTCAGCTTACCTGTGTCTCAGGTACACCTGGTATACAAAGAAGATTAGGAAACCTGTAGGATTCCGGATATGTTGAGTCTCTAGGCAACCCACATTCCAAATAAACTAATAGGCCAGGCATACACATTCCTCAGCATGGGGGAGGATTATTCAGACTATGAACCACCGGGTGGCGCAATCACAACCACTCACCCTGATGAAGTTTGGTTACATCAGAGTATGTAGGCAGCGATTTTGCATTATCGAAGGTTGATGACAAACTTCCTCATTCATCGAATGCTTTTTTTTTTTTGTGAAACCTTTAAAAAAACCCATTTAAGACTGACAAGATTCCAGAACGTAGCGATCATATAGCTAGCTGGATCATGCTGAGATATCAGAAATACTGCTACTAATGCAATATACACCACTACAGGAGCCGGGAAAAAACCTTTTTCTAATCCGTTCTGTCCAATAATAAGGAAGCTGGAAAATCACTTACCGGCTAGTGATGACTAGCAGCAGGTCAGACTGCACTGGGAACAATATGTATTACTACAAGGCCGGTGCTTGTCAGACACAACTCTCAGTGATGACAAATCAAAATGATTGATTAACCTGGATTGGAAATTGTTAGAAGTGCACTGATTGTGTGTCAGCATTCATCTTAGTTTTCTTCCCTGAAACACGTCGAGCGCATGGCTGGACGTGGCAGTGGATGATGTAATGGCCTGGACACTTCACCCAGTCTGAGTTACCAGGGCTTCTTTGGGACGAACTCCTGAGCTGGGTCATAGACTAATGAGGAATGGAAAGAATGTCAAACGAGACTAAAACACAGCCAACAGGATGGCCTGTGTGTGTGTGTGTGTGTGTGTGAGAGAGAGAGAGTGAGAGAGCGAGAATCACCCAAGCATTATCATAGTGGGGTTAAGGTACAAATAAGCAAATTCCTAGAAGTCTTTAGTTATAACATATCAAAGGTTCAAATTTATGTCTAATCATTACAATGGTCAGCTTGAGCTCTAATTGGAGACAGTAAACCATTGAGTGTAACGAGTGAGCAATAAAATGTCTAATGTTTTTAGCATTCACATGTGAAAAGTGAGAGTCCGTCTCCTTGGAAACAGCTGAGGCCGGTCGGGGATTCCCCTCTCAGCTCGGCGTAGGTCAAGTCCTTTCGGATGCGTCTCATCTCCCACACGAAGCTTGTGCAGTACCAAACCAGACACCAAGTCAAACAGACACACCATGTCTGGACAAAGATCTCACTGTCTCTGGAAACACTGTCTCTTTTTTTTTTTTTATTCAGATTTTTTAGTCTTGTTCAAAACCCAAGGGACTGGTTTTCCAGACACATATAACATTTCCAGGCTAATTCATAGACTAAGCTTCATGAGTAAGGCATAGAAAGTCATGTGTCACTGCTTTGGAGGTCCGTGTTCAATAAGCAGTTAGCATTTTTACTTTCGCCTGCTGTAAACTGCTGGGAGTTTTTGTAGCTCAAATATCAACCGCATATATGCAGAGGCGTACAGACGCTTCTGAAATGTTAAACTTCGTTTTTATTCGAAAAAAACTCAAATATATTATAATAACATTGTTCTTTGAAGCCTTTGAACCATAACCCGGGCCTGTTTTTCTTTTTAATGATGGTGCAGTAATGAAAATCATCATCCATGACTACACAACGTGTCATTATTTAGTTATTAATGCTAAAAACCTTACTTAAATGATTAACCTTACTTGTAAATTATATAGAGTGGGTTATTCAAAGTGGGTTCCCGCTTTGAAAACAGTATACTTGGTTGTCTAATTGGCTTGTTATTCTATTATTAATTTATTCTATAGATAGATAGATAGATAGATAGATAGATAGATAGATAGATAGATAGATAGATAAAAAATAATAATAAAAAATAATGGTTCAGCGATATTTTTCGCATTCTTAATATAATTTCAATTTCAACTATTTCAGAAACGATTCATAAATAAACACGTATGCAACTTTAATGTCTTTTACCAGCTTCCTGCAGTCATGCACCACTAAAACCACTTAAACCACTCGTGCCCAGCTTCCCATATGACATTTCAACTTCCATTCTTCTTTTTTAATGCTTTTTTGCTGCTTTTAGGGACTTTTTCTTTTTTGAGTGTGTGCTATTGCTTCAATGCAAATGAACCAGTGTGTCATTATTTGTTGTAGGTTTAAGGAAGCCAAATATGTTAATCTCTTATGCTGTATTTAATACATCATGATGAATCACCAGTTGAGGGTTTGCGCTAAATCTGCTCAGGTTTGGCTTACAGTGCTTTCCTCGGTACTCAGTGGGGGAACATCATTTAATAAAGTGATTGGCTTGGGATTTAATATTTATACATACAAATATACAGTACACACACACACAAACACACATATATATGTATAAATATATGTGTGTGTATACTGTATATTTGTATGTGTATACTCTATATGTCTATATGTGAGTGTGTGTATTTATAGCTGCAGTGATGTGAGTGATAACAAGAACTAACTTACTTCATCCACAACAGTGAATGTAACTATAAACAAATAAATCAATCAAAAATTACAACAGAAATCACGCCCTTTCATGTTTTATAGCTTATGTCATATATCTTTGCTCTGATTTGAGGTTCTTCCAACGAATTTATTTGAAGAAGTAGTGATTAAGACATTGGACTTCTGATCGAAAGGTTGTGAGTTCAAAATCCCAGCACCACTAAGTTGCCACTGTTGGGCCCTGGAGCAAGGTCCTTAAGCCTTAAGTTCTCAGGTGTACAGTTGAAATAAAAAAAATTGTTGCTCTGAATAAGGGCAGTTGGCAAATGCAATAAATGTAAATGTATTGTGTCTTGCAGTTAATGGTGTGGTTCAGTTTTGTTTCCAATCATCCAAACATGACCTAATCAAATGCCTGTCGAGATTTGTTCACCACTCCCTGTCAGTCCAAATAGCTTGGAAATAAATTAAAGCTAATTAGTTGCAGTGAAGTTTGACATGTTTCATTTTCAACATCGGGCTATTCTTAGAAGCATGCGTTGTTTGCTGCAAAATACTTATCAGGCGAGGCGATGACTCTGGAAACTCTGACAGAGACCTTTCTGTTTGGTATCGTCCCCCAGGCTCCTGAAAAAATAAGCGGCTTTGTGTATCTGTCCACTCCTTCGCTTTGATGTAACACCTATCAGTGTTGAAATTTAAGCAAAAAAAAAAAAACGTGTAGTGTGTGGCATGCAAAATATTATGACCACCCCACCAGCAAAGAATGCTGAAATGAAGTGCTGCGAAAACAAACGTCAGCCTGTACAGGAAGTTCAACACCATTGTGTGACTGAGATCATAAAATAAAATATATCCTTTAATAGGACAGGGCCCTGACACGCCGTAGGGAAGATCTTTTCAGACTGCCATATTTTAGAGATCAAACAGGTCACCTAGAATGGTGATGCAATAGTGAGTAATCTTGTGATATGATCGCTGATGGCCAGTAAGAGCGGGTGCTGTTACTTGGAGAGGCATAAGGATGACATCAGCTTGTTGTAGTGAGTGGTTTTGAAATATCAGATGCACAATAAACCCTTCTCTCTCTCTCTCTCTCTCTCTCTCTCTCTCTCTCTCTCTCTCTCTCTCTCTCTCTCTCTCTCTCTCTCTCTCTTTCTGTTTCTCATGCACTCATTCACATTCCAATGCACACTTCCTTTTCATACACTTTCTTTCATTTCCATGTGCATTCACTATCTATGATATTCTCAGAAAGCCCATTAAAAACCCGGTACTGTATTTTGTTTGTGTTTGTGATATTACACACTGAATTCTCATTTTCTGTTCTTATGCATAATAAAAATACGCATTTTTCCGCACGATTTCCTGAACTGAGAAAGTAAAAAAAGTACGATGCAGTGTGATCTGATTTCGATTTGATACAATGCGATACGATGCGATGGAAAAAATATGCTTTACAAATTAATATGCTACTGATAGTTCACTTTTACTAGTGCCTTCTGGCTTCTTACGCATGGCACTTTCACAAAAACGGCCTTGTAAAAAGAAAAAATATTAAATAAAACCAGACGATTTTCTGTTCTGTCTCCAGAAAGTTACAGCTCTACCTCTGCCATGTTAATCTGTATTCTATTTGACTATCAGGACACGCCTCGGTCTCCGTAGTGTTGTGATACGTCATATTCGAGAAACAGATTATAAGGAGAAATTAACCTACATATAAAAAATTGGTCACAAATTTTTAATCACTTTCTAAATAGTAAAAGTTATTATATATAAATAAATCAGTTTTTACAGATGCAAATATGTTAAAAATTATGCATCACGATACAAAGGTCGACTTGTATCCATCAGATACACACTTTTTTTTTTACAATCTTACCGTCCATAGTCAGTATGAAACCAATGACCTTTTCTTACTTTTTCTTACCGACTAATAATATAATTTAGAAATGTAAACGCAGTTAATGGGGTGTTAAAAAATATTTGACATGATTCCCTGAACTGGGAAAGTCCAAAAGAAGAAATATAATTATGACATTGTGAGCAAGAAGGTTATACAGTCGATCTGAAAGTAGTGACCCTTTATTTATTTACTCCAGACTGACCAATAATAGAAATCTAAAAGTAGTTAATGGGGTGTAAATACATATACCTATGAAAATCTAAACTCTTCAGGCAAAGATAGTGTTCAAACTGATAGATAGCATTAAATCGCAATAAAAGTAGCAGAATCTGTTAAATGCAATGAGATCAAGGATTCATTATGGATTTTTTAAAATGAGTCAGAAATCTAGTTCATTCCAAAACTACAGAGTACATACAGCATTATTATCAATGAAAACCTTCACTCAATTTAATACTGATTTGTTGATGGTGTACTGTAGCCACAAGGGCGGCTATTAGGGCAGTTAATACATTAAAACGTGTAGGTAAAGCAGGTATTTTTGTGAAACACTTTCAGAAATTCGAACTAGTTTTGTTGTTTGGATTTTTTTTTACGTTTGTGTTTATGCGTCAACATAGAGACATTAACAGGGAAATGAGCCAGTTTCCGCTTAGTGCCCCCTGAAAAAACCCCTGGGAATGTGTGACTGACCAGTTTTGGTTTTAATGTCTGTCTGAACCTTAGGCAAATATTGTTAGCGTCCATCGCTGGTTTCAGTTTTGAATGACGTTATATAATGCACTAAAATACCCTTCAGACATGAATTAGTGAATTGGTAGTAAATAGGTTTTACACAAAAGGAAATGCTGGAGAAGGAGTACCAGCAAAGAAAAAAGATAAAAGGATTGATGCTATTTGTATAGTGTCTGCATGTGACTCCAGTCTTTCCTCAGAACGCCTTCCGTCGGAATGACCTTACAAACGACGGTCCTGCTCCTACTTCCTGTGGTCATTGTAATCATCATTTCGTCTTTCCTCCTTTTCCTGCTCCTCAGGGCAAAAACATCAAACTCGCCAATGCCATGACTGGACACCGCAATCTTGCCAGAACTCAGCTCGAGCTTCTCAGACACGTGCTGGATTTATCTCGCCGTCACTCGGCTCTTACGCAAAACAACTCACCGCACCGTTTTTTTTATTTCCAGTGGTTCGAAGCTCATGCTTTCACAGACAGCTCCTGGCCTCACGTTGCGCTTTTGAGTATTTATTCTAACAGTATATTTAGTGGCTGACGGTTTGCTCATACCATGCCGGCCATGATAATGAGGCGGGCCAAAGCTATATTTATCAGGGTGGGGGGGCGGTATTCCTCAGCGGCGGAACTCACACACCGAGTGACACACACTGAGGCTAACATCCAACTCACTGAATGCATAGAGAAATGACGGCTGTGTTTGTTCCACCAGTCTGGGACGGTTCACTACAGTAATAAGAAGTTTGAGGTTTTGGTGTCTGGCCTTGTTAGTGAGTGTTAGGAAGAATGCTTAACGCTTCTTGCGTGGGTGAGTGTGTGTGTGTGTTTGCGGTGTGTGGTAGGATGCAATTTACCAGTTTGTAAAGAAAACCAGTTCGTATTTGTATCAGCTTGCAGATGATTCACTCATTAACACCTTTCGAATAGAAACCATATAAACCAATAGCCAGGGTTGCAAATATGGGGAGGAAAAATACAGGGTACCAGAGATTTTAGGCGAAAGGGATACATTTCAGAAACCGGCAATGCACAAGAATTTCTCTAAAAACCCCCTTGACGCAGTCTGTGGCTATTTATACCTCCTGTCTGACCCGTAATACAATAAGCAGGAACTGAAAAGAGGATGAGAGTGAGACAGAAAGCTGACTTTACTAAGATGTTGGAAGTTGGAAGTCATTACTTTCAACCCCCAAGAGGTCTATATTATCATGCCGTCCCAAAGTCTAGCCTTACAAAGCATAATGTGTTGTTTCTTTTAGTGAAATGTTTTATCTGTGCTTAGAAAAATTGCAATAATATATCACCTGGTCTTCACAGAGAGGTCGGTATAGTTTTTTAGTAGTGATGGGAAGATCGGATCATTTTAGCGACTTGGTTCTTTGAATCTCGTTCATCAAAATACATAAATTTTTGAGTCATTTAGGTCATTTCGTTGCTTTGATCAGAAATAAAATAACCACATTTTTAATAAGCAGATCCCCAATACGTCCACATACACAGACCTTAGACTATAGTTACGAGCTAAGGACAAATGATCATAAATACAATGAGTAGCTCATCTCTCATATCTTCTATAATGCAACGATTCTGACCAAAAGAAAAAAAAATCTGTTGCATTGTGTAGCGTCTGTGGAAGTCAGGTGACAAAAGAACAAATGACTCGGACTAGAAGAGTCGAGAGATAAACTACTCAATTATGTTTTCTGTCTAAAACCTACAGAGATCGGTGGCGACTCATTCTTTTGAGTCACATTAAAGACTCGTTCAAAATACATGAATCGTTAATAAACGACCCTTTGCTAACTATCAGCAAGTCAGACAGAAGTGAAACCCAAAGTGCACTTTATTCCACATCCACACTTGTTCTGTGTACCGTTACGAAAATCTCTTTTACTGTAATTCTTTGTTCTGTTGTTCAGTTGTTCTGTTGTTGTACTGTGTAAGTGCACTTGTGCACTTCCCAATGTGGTTAAAATGACAATAAAAAGCACTTGGCTTGACTCTTGTAACCCATCTGCCTTAAGGTTCTGTGATGATTTTCTACTCACCATGGTTGTAAAAAAGTAGATATTTTAGCTAATGTGGACTTCCAGGTAGCTTGGACTAGTCAGGCAATTTTCCAACATTCTCCTTGAGAACTGATGCTCATGTTGTTGTTTTTTTTTTGGGTTTTTTCGCATCATTTGACGTAAACACAAATGCCTGTTGGGTCTCTGAGAAGATTAGAAGTTTCATCCAGCACCAACAAAATCCCACGACATGATTTTATGTACACGCGTTGACATAAACTTCATCAGTTTCATAAATTCCATTAATTCATAGGTTTTTTTTTATTGCTTCTGTTAAATCACAATTTAAAAGCAATGTCTGATTTTCATTAATTCATTTTCAGTACACTTATTACAGTGACCATTGTGGGTTTTAAAGACCAAGGAACTATCACAATAGACCATGGACAAAGGTTTGGAAAAGTGTCAATCAATGTTTGGCTATAAAAATGAACCCAAACCTTTAACTTCCCTCAGAGCACCATTAAATCCATTTATTTAAAAAATAGAGTGAAACACAACCACGAATCTAGGAAGTTGTCCAACAAAATTCAGTTACTGGGTAAAGTGGGTGATCAGTCAGACAAGCAGAAAAGCCATGAGATACATTCTCAATTGAGGTCCAAGTTATATTACTACAAAATGTGGGAAAGATCAAAGAGTTTAAATATGTATGCAAGCCACTGTACAGAATAAATTCTCACAGCTTTATGTGGTAGGTCCGGAAATGGTTCTGAAGTGATCCAATGCAGTGGTTTTGGCTCTGGAAGAATACTCTATATACTCAAGATCTCACAAGAACTAAAGATTTATATGGACTCAACCAACAGACTGCGTAAATAAACTGGATTTCAGTTCTGGGTGAAAGTTTGAGAATGAAACAGCTTGTGCGGGTGAAACCGGTGGTCATTCCTGGAAAAACAAACAAACATTTGAAACCATAGTGGAGGCATTTCATTCAAGCCAAACTGCAAGACTATCCGATTTGCTCTAGCAAGACTAGTTCTCACAACAATGACCAGCATAAACCAGCTTGGACCGGCATGACATGCATGAGCTCAAACAGGCGCTGTGGGCCTTTGACAATGACTTTCAGCTTTTCATGTCAGTAGCTGTAATTTAACAGCCAAAACAGTGAGATAAAACAACGATAATAAGGTCAAACTTGTGGTTCAACATCTTTATTAAGGACAAACTAAGTTCAATTGAAAGCATTGTTCAGCCAGCATTATATTACAGTAGTAATGTGAGGTTATTTGAAGAGGGTAAGGACAATTCTTTAGTCTTATGAATCTGCCATTGGGGTCAGATTTCAGAACTTTCATTGCTACTTCACCAAACTCTCTTCACATGTGGGTTTCTCAACATGATTTCACTTCCGCACCCACCCTACTTGCCAGATTTCACTTCGCCTTCGTCTTCCCATAGATAAAGATCCAGCTCAAAGGTCGTTGTTTTGACATCACTGCGGAGATCCAGCGGGAATAGCAGAAGGTGATCGAAAGGCTTCGAAAAGAAGACTTCAGGGATACGTTCCAGAGGTTTCAGGAACTCTGGGAGCACTGTATTGCTGTGCAAGGGAAATATTTTTGAAGGTGATATTGTGTAAAAGTAGATATATAAAGTACTTTTTTGTAAACAAAGCGAGTCTCAAACCAACCATACACATATTCACACCTTGGGGACAATTTATAGTCACTGATACAACCAGGTGATTTATAGCTAAGGTCAGAGTGCCTTAGCCTTGATGCTAGGAGCAGAGAGGGTGAAGGACTTTGCTGAAGAGCCCAACAGCAGAAGCTTGGCTGGGACTGGAACTTCAGTTCTTCTAAATAGTAGACGAGAGACTTAACTGTTGTCTTTGAAGACAGTAACTCAAGTTAAAGCCAGTGATCGAGGAGATCTGACGAGGCAATTCTACCTGCTACACCAACAATGATGAGGTTCTTTAAAATAAAGAACTGAAAAATAAACTAGAATATGAGAACAATATTTAGATATTAAGGGATGCAGTGCTTCTAGTTCTTTATAAGAAATGAATGAACGCACCAAAGAAAAAGAAAAGGACAGAGTGAGTGGCATTGTGAGACACCATACATTCATGAGATTCTTTTCTATGTGTACATCATGGAAGAAGTCAGTCAAGCCTGAACAATAAGATGCAGTCATCTTTAGGAGAAAGAATTTAAGGCTGAAATCTTGATGGTTTTAGTCCTTTAGTATCTGTTCTAATGGGCTGTATGAGGTTCGTTGTTGAACAATAGCTTTTTTGTAGCTGCTAAAAAGGTTGGCAGCTCTTATAGGTCAAGATTTGGTTCCTTGATCAAAGGTTTAATAGAATCCAGTAATTTCCGATGGCCAGTAAATTATACATGATACTTGACTTTGAAGAGATGCGGAACAAGATTGAAGCAATTGGATGAATTGAGTTCAAGCATTTTCTAATGCTTTACAGCTCACTATACTGTATTAGATTACTGTATCAGATAGCAAGTTCCCTGAAGGCTGAAGATGTAGTTTAACAGCAAGACTCGGGCCAGTTGTTCTGTTGTACTAGGGGGCAGTTACATAAGAACCTTTTTGTTCTCCAAGTATTTCGATATTTTAAAAAACATCACATTGGACAACTAGGTATGATGGGAGTGTAGGGACAGACTGGATAGTAAACATTTTGCTCATCTGAAAGCATGGAAGGTGAGGTGGTGCAAACTTAAACACAAGGGCTGTGTGGGCTCGGAATCCTGAAAACCCCATGTTTGCATGAAGAACACCATTTGAACCTTTATACAGGCAGTAACCCAAAGCTCAAGTACAAACTCTGGAGATGTGAATTGCCAGTTGAATAAGAGTCCGAGATTGTTTAAATGACTTTTGATTTCAGCAGATACAGTAAATATGATCAAGCTGCCCTAAGATGCTGCTAGTCAGTGAGATTTAGAGTTATCTTGTACTATACAGTCTGGATTAGAACATTAAATGCAACCTGGAAGGTCTTTATCTTTCATAAATCTTTGGCAACTGTATATATATTAAATATGACATGAAGGGAAGACTGTAAGCAGTGAGTCAATTAATTAAGGTCTGTAGGATCAAATTACTTTTGAGAACTGGTTATTTTCTATACATGTTGGAGGTCATTGATGAAGCCAACATTGTAGGATATGTAATACAATGCTGGGCATAGCAGGAAGTGCATCGACAACTCTACAAATTATCGTACATTTTGGTAGTTCCACTGGGAAGTGTCTATTGTTTCTCCTTTTTGGAGAACATCATGCCCTCAACGGCAAACAGTCATGTAAACAAAGCAAAACTGAATGCTCTTCTAATAATTAACGGCACAGTTCATTATTTAAATTCCAAAAACAACATGTAGGTGTTCTGGAATGAGGCGTTTTTGCAGAAACAAGCTGGACTCTGACTCGGGGGAATTCTGTATGGCATTCCTTAGCTGTGAGCCATGTCTCCAAATGGGAGCTCCTTACGTGCCCAGGCTAGCCCTTTGCTCCACTTACAGACATGATCATGCACTCACATTTAATGCATCACTGCTAATTCATAACACTGAATGTGCAGGGGTTGGGATTGTCATAATATTAGCATAAGCCTATGTAAAAAAACATATTTAGGCTATTTTTAAAGTTATTGTTCCGGTGGTTGTCTAGGAAAAAGGAAAGTATAGGATCTGTTTCAGTATAATGACCATATAGTAATAGTCATACTCCATATGGACCAAGTGATTCTAGCATTTACACTAAAGACCCTCCCCTCCTCTCACAGAGGTCCCGGTAAATTCGTAAATTCCCAGCAAGTAGCCTTTCTAAAGAATTAAAACATCTGTGAATGATTTCAACCTTGTAAAGTTTTGCATATGTTTTTGTGTTGTAATCCTAGCCATGCTCAGTAAAAAACGTTGGTCTGTTCGGAATTCCAGCAGCGATTTCCTGTCACCAGTTTGAGATCCTTGTTGCCACGACAATTACATTTACTGATTTGGTTGATTTATTTTTTTTATCCAAAACAGATACTGAATGTGGTATTTGCCAGCACACAAGCAATATATGTCCCAAAGTATCTGGACACCTGATCATCACACTTATATGTTACTTCTCACCAAAATGTTGCCACAGATTGGAAACACATTTTGAGTGAATGACTTTGAATGCTATAGCAGTGGTCTCCACCGGTCCATGGGTCAATTGGTACCGTGCCCCACAGAAAGAATACATAACTTACATTATTTTCGTTTTATTTATTATCTGATTCTGCAAGATGTTTTATTTTGGAAAATTATCAGATTCTATCCACCACATCTGTCTATGACTCACTCTTGATGAATGTCATGATGCCTCGGTCACATGTCTTACCTCCATCCTCTACCTTCTTAAAGGGGCTCCGGCCGCTAACACATAATACATGACCGCTAAATTTAAACCCCCAAGCTAGCAAAATGAACAAAAAACAACACAGTGGATTCATGTTTATTATTATATTTAGAAAATACCAGTTTTTATGGTCGTATCATTTCATTTTGTTGTATTTATCCACCACACCTTAAAGGCCGTTTTTCAACTACTTCAAATACGGAGTTTCTTCCATCATTTCTTCCTCTATAAATGTTCTGCTTGCTGTTGAACTGATGCTGAACTGTATGTTGGTGATCAGTAAATACACCAAGCACCAATCAAAACAAGTTCAAACCAGATCGCGCTCTCGACCCCGATTTGTGGATTACTGCGTGTTTGACCAGTTACATTTTTATCCACATAAATAAAAAGGAACGACTGATTTTCCAAAATGTAGTTGAGTAAAAAGTGAGATATTCGACTTGCAATGTAGTGAAGTTTAAGTAAAGTCTCCCCAAATGGTAATATTTCAGCAAATTACAGATATGTGAATAAGCTACTTAAGTACAGCACGAAATTACATTGACTTCATTACTGTCCACTACTGCTTCCGGTCAGTAGCGCAAAGCCTCAGGGAAAATGATATGCCCCAGTAATATCCCCAATAAAGTCCAAAATAATGGAGTTCCAACATTAGGGAAACACATATAATCCCAGGAGAGGACAAGTTCCCTTTTAAACCTGGTTTCTGTCATGTTCATGTCATAACAGTTAGTTAGGGATGTAAAACCTACATCTAGATTTCTATAAAAGCTGCTTTGTGACAATGTCCATTGTTGAAAGTGTTGCATAAATAAATCTGAATTGAAATGCATTCAATTGGACTTGTAGAAATCCATTCGAATCAAGTCTTAGGTCATAACACAAAGTTAAACTTGGTGTTACTTTTTTTGTGAAGCGAGAACACTTTTCATCAAGCAGGAAAAAAAAACCTCTCGGGACATATTTTTCTGTTTGCCCCGACGCTTGGAGGAGCATTCATGAAGGAGTCTATGAAATGCTGCATTTGTTAGAAGAATCCTACTCTAAACCCTGTCATTGAATTTTTGATTTTCAAAGGCAGTATTGTTTCATGCTCAGGAAACTCTGTACAGCTGAGATACAGTGCTCTGCTCTGGCATTCTCGAGCTGTAGTGTGAAAATCTGGGCAGCTGCTGAACACTTTAGTCGACATGTCAAGCTGTAGAGAGAGAGAAGGTTCCACTTTAAATAAAGGGATTGTGGGGACTATAATTCCAGACATTTTGTCTTTCCTCCCACGCTTGGATTAACACGATACTCGCCAGTGACGCAAGCTTATAGCAGGTTATAAAAAGATTTCGCATGTCTATCGCGAAAGGGCAAAGGGTGGACACGCAAAGCTGCTCGAAGCCAAAGTGAGAAAACATTTAACATTAGATTTCAGAAAGTATCAAGTAGAACCATCAGACTAACAAGAACTGACCGGATCCAGCTACGGGCTGATTTAACTTAAACAACTCATGTTCGGTTCTGTACAGAGAAGTTTTTTTGGTCCATACAGTATGTGACATCAGAATTACCTTTGTACACACCAGTAGTTCATGAGGTCACCTGACGTAACACGCTGACTAAGACTGGATGGAGAGAAAGCAGTTTCGCAGAGTTCAATTAACAGAGACTTTCCCTGGCTGAGGTAGTAAAAGTGCCATAATTCATCTACAGTAAAAGTCCAACATTGAAATGCAGTAGAAATACAGTAAGACCCTATATTCACTAAAAGTGTAAAAAAAGATGAATTAATTGTAAATGAATGTCTCTTTTACTAAAGAAACTTTGCTAGCATGCTAATAACCCGCCACACAAAACAGTTAGATGATAAACACTAGCTGAACACTAACTATAACAAACATAGTCAATAATAAGCTTGTAGCAAGTCATTAACAAATAAAACTACACAGTTTTTACTTGAAATTCTAACATTAGATGTAAGTTAACGCTACGTGAAACTTGCAAGCTAATTTGAATGGCAATATCATTAGCAATAAAAATTTATAGTTTATATACTTTTAAATGTCCGATATTAAGTCTGTGGAAAACTAGCAAGGTCCCAGACATTCAAGTCACCTTCAAATCAGAAGTGTAAACCTCCAATATATTTCACATAGTATATTCTTATATTTTATATTTGCCATATTCTTCCTCCTTCTGCTGAGTGTAAATTTTACATGCCTTAATATTCGTTTAATTTTGATTATGTAAACTTTGCTTTTATATTCTATGGTTGTGCCACAGATTATCATTAAAAGCATTTCCAGGTATGTTGTACTATAAATGGTTGTGTGTGTGAGCAATAAAAGTTGTACTTTTTAGATATTAAAGTCAACGACTTGGCATTTGACGACCAAATCTGAAGCGAAAAGATTTGTTCGGTATGTGACCAGCATGGTTCAGAATCTTATTCTAATTTATATCCAGTGACGATTGACGAAATATTTGCGATATTAGATTTATGGGCAAGCTTGTTAAGTATTTATTTACGCACCAGGTTAAAAATTATGATTTGAATGAATTAAATTACAGATATTAATATACAGCTGAAGCAATTTCTTTTACATGCCAGCAGTTTGCACTCTTTTCTAAATCGTAATTAATTTATAATCAATTGCAATTGCTAATATTTAATTTATGATTAATGTTGTAAAATCATTACATCGTTAGTTACAATGCAGACTGCTTTGATAAAAACAAAGGCACCTAGCAACAGTGATGGTATTGTGAAGGTAACTCTAATGATGGAGTCATATATAGTGCCTGAAACATCTGGAAACACCTAGGCTTTCATGGATTTTGAAAGGTCCTTTTGTTTCTATGCAACAACTTTTACTTTAACCAAACAAATATATACATTTACAGATGATCCACTTTATTTTCACTGAAAAATCCTCTCTTAGCATGAATGACATCTTTACACACTTGGCATCTGGACAGTTTGTTTCTCCAAACATTCAGCTGAAATATGTTGCTGTGCCTCTTGTAAAACTTGCCAAAAATGTTCTTTACTAGTTGGAGATTTCTGTCTGGTGATCCAGTTCATCCCAAAGCAGTTCAATAGGATTGGGGTGCAGTGACTGGGCAGGTCATTCAATGATAGCTATCACTCCAGATGACTGTGTGCTCTCTAAATAACGCTTGGGCTCATTGTCTTGTTGTATGGTGAAGTTGGATCCAATGAGCCACAGTCCAGACGGAATTAAATGGCGAGGGTTGAAGTATGGAATGGTAGCCATGTTGGTTCAGGATTGCTTTTTACCTGGAATAAGTGTTGAACCTTTAATGCTGCCAAACAACCCCAAACCATTAAACTTCCACTTAAAAGCTAGACAGTCTGATAACATCTTCTCTCCTGTTTTCCATCTCACAGTTCTTCTGTAAGATAAAGTTCTTCTGTTAGAGACAAAAATGTCAAATTTGGACTCATCTCATGATCCGCAGAACTCTCATCCAGTCATTCACTGTTCAATTCTTGTGTGTTTTTGCCTTTTAATGAGTTTGTTGCATATAAACAAAAGGAACATGCATATGTCTCAAAGACTAGGTGTTTCCACACTTCTGTCCGACTGTGTAACAGGAAACATTACATTACATTCATGTACATTTAAGATATCAAAGCTTCAAATGTGATTCATAGGAAATGAAAGATAGGAGCTTCAAAGTAACAACTGATTGTACTTTGTCCCCATCTCCGTCCCCCTCCACCACCTCTTCCCTCTTCCCTCCTCTCCATTCGGTGTCTGGAATACTAAACCACAAAATTAGCTTTCTACTGCAGGGAAATGTGATATGTATGTGGTGAAGGTGTTTCTGCACTCTCCTGGCCTGGGCTTGGTTTGCTTCCGCTTGTGACGAAATGCATCTTAAGCAAAGCTGAAATGTCCACACATTATTAGTCACAGCTCCGTATTGTTTGAGGATATCACTCACCGGAAGGCTTTGCATATCAATCATTAAATAACGTGGCCAGAAGCTATACGTGTTCCAGCATTCCGCCCTACCTTGGGAGGTCACATGACGTCTTCAGGGGGAAAAAAAACCTCAGCATTGGAGAGCAGCCAGGTGCAGATTTGGGTGTTTTTATGGCATGCTGTAAAAAAACTTTCAATTTTTCATAGTGACGGTACAAACAAACAGCAGTAAAGTGGCTTATCAGAATATAGATATGGAACTGGTCAGAAAGGAGTTTCCTAATTTCTTAAGCAGATGTTAGGGGGATAGTTACTCAGCGCAAGATGAAACCAGTTTTGCAGTGCTCGAGGCACACACACACACACACACACACACACACACACACACACACACACACACACACACACACACACACACACACACACACACACACACTCCCTTACCTATGGTAAAAACAAGACGAGTGTTTATGAACCAAATACATGTCAGAACTCCATAAACTAATCAGTCTCAGCTTATTGCATCTGCATAATAAGAAATATGAGATTGTGTGCCAGTAATACAGTCATTAGGCCAAAAGTCACTGTCTTTACTCTCTCTCGCTTTCTCTCTCTCTCTCTCTCTCTCTCTCTCTCTCTCTCTCTCTCTCTCTCTCTCTCTCTCTCTCTGTTTCTTTTTCTCTTCTTGTCTTTCTCGCTCGTTTTCTCTTACTCCATTAAACCCTTCCTCCAACTGTTTACCTTAACGATTGATGGATCGCAGGGCTGGTAATGGAATGCTGAAATGCCAGTACATTTTGTCACCGGAGCACCAACAAACTCAAGAACACTAAAGCTTGTATTTATATCCCTCCTTATTTGGGGCCTTTGGTGTAACGATTTCACTTTCTGAGGTTTAGATGCCACGAATATTTCCTTTAAACCCATAATCTTTCGGTAAATCTGGAAGTAACGCCTCTTTGCTTGCACCATTAAAAAAATTTGCTTTGCCAAGGAAATGTGAGAGTAAGAGAGTGTGTATATATACAGTATCTCTCAAAAGTGAGTGCACCCCTCACATTTCAGCAACTATTTTAATATATGTGCTCAAGGGACAATACTATAGAAATGAAATTTGAGATATTTTAGAGTAGTTAATGTACAGCTTGTATATCAGTACAGATTTACTTAACATCCAGCCATTTTTCTCTAAATAGCAAAGTCAACATGTCAAAACTGTGGCTAAAGTGTCAATATTTGGTGTGAGCACATTGTTATTCAGCACTGTCTTAATCCTACATCCTGCACAGTTTGTTGCTGGGATTCCCTTCCATTTAGACACATGGCACTTCTCCACCTTCTTCGTGAGGATCCCCACAGGAGCTCAATAGGGTTTAGGTCAGTAGACATACACAAAAAATCGTGTCTCTTTAATTTCTGCTGCCCCAGTAAAAAAAACTCGTCTTGTCTATACTCGTAACTTTATGACCACCTGCCTGATATTGTGTTGGTCTCCTTTTTGCTGCCAAAACAGTTCTGACCCATTAACAGCATGAACTTCTTCAGCAATTTAAGCTACAGGAGCTCGTCTGTTGGATGGGACTTCACAGACCAGCCTTTACTCCCCACGTGCATGAATTACCCTGTCGCTGGTTCACCACTGTTCTTTCCTTGGAGCACCTTTGATAGATTCTGACCACTGCAGACCAGGAACATCCCACAGGAGCTGCAGTTTTGGAGATGCTCTGACCCAGACGTCTAGACGTCCCAATTTGTCAAACTCGTTCAAATACTCACGCCCCTTTTTTCCTTTTTCTAACATCAACTTTAAGGACAAAATGTTCACTTGCTGCCTAATTATTAAATCCACCCACTAAAAGGTGCCATAATGAAGAGATCATCAGTGTTCTTCACTTCACCGCTCATAATCTTAAAAAGTTATGCCTGGAAGACAAGCCCAAAATTGAACGAATAATCCGACCAAACACTACACTTTCAGCTCAAGTAAATGTTGTTTGGAATTTAATTCATTAATAAGAAAGGTTTCTGATTAAGAAGCTTTTTCTCTCTGTACAGTTTTTTTCTCCATGGATTTATACGACGCTATTAATGAATTAAATACAACGACTCATAAAGAAAACAAAAGCCTTAAGTGCGAGTATATCGTAAAAATCGCCGCCTTTGATTGAAGCCGCTTCGAGTTTCGATGACCGGCCCGTGATATCCACCCTGCCTACAAATGGAATGCAGGAGAGTGGATCTTAAGAGAGCCATTACAGCCTGACACTCCCTCAGACTGCTGGCCATATCTTTCATAAGCGTTGCATGTAAGACTCGTTTTAAAGAGCACGAATACACTCATAGACCCACCTGCAATGCCAGTCATGACTATATTTAATGAGCAGCTGCACAAACATCTCTGTCTTTGTTCATCCTGTTGGCTTTTTGTTTTTATAGCTTTATGATTTAGGAAAAAGATCTTTATCTCATTTCCAGCTGGATCAGCTGCACGAACGCTTCATGACCACAGCTAACTGTTTTTTTCTTTTCTTCTCATGTCTGCTTTCATTATAGATTACAATCTTGATAAAGAATCTCGAATATGATTGGTCCAAAAGTTAATATTACATGACAGGTTTATATGCAGCTCTTAAAGTAACAGCTTATTTAAAGCCGCTTGTAAGGCAAGTACGATCTTTGTAACTATGAATAGCGTATAATCCTCGATATGAAGCCTTTATGGAAGGAGTCTCCAGTGTCAGTGCTTTGAACTTGTCGGAGGTACAGCTGTGAGATTCCCTACAGTCAAAGGTCTACTTGGTAAACTGACGCAGCATTTTTTTTTTTTTTTCATAGAAAGAAAAAAAGAAGAAGCCAGTGAAGGGATATTTATAGTTGTTCTAATGTAAGATATAGCAGGAACTAGCTTTTTTTTTAGAAGTTCCACAAAATCAATTGGCACTATTAATGGAAAATTTGACACCTCGAATTTTCAGGACAGATTTAGACATTTCATTTAGAGAAATCAAGAATTTCTGACAAGTCGTGTGTTTCATTTAGTCTCAGCAACAATCATAGGTTTATGCGCATTATCAACCTCTACGATTATGGTCAATAGTTTATGGACACCTAAACATTACATGCTCATATGTCCTTGTTGAACTTCCCATCGATTCATTCCCTTTTTGTTTATCTTAATAAGCTTCATCCACTCTTCTGGAAGGCTCTGAACTCAATTATGGCGATGTGCTTGTGGAAATTTGCGATCATTTATCTTCAGCATTAGTAAAATCAGACACCAATGACAGGATGGGTATGACAGCATTCCAGTTCATACCAAAGGTGTTCAGGGTTGAGGAGGTCAGGGTTCTGTGTAGGACACTCAAGTTCTTCCACTTCGTGGAGTTTACCTTGTATGCCTGACACTGAAATGCTGGAACAGGTTATACTTTTCTTAGTTCTAGTGAAGGGAAATTAAAAAGCTACAGTGTTTAAAAACATTCTACAAGGTGGTATAATAAAGATTCGAGACAAGTATTGTAACATGCCAACAGATGGCAGCACAAGGCTGCACACACAGTCACAGGGAGCACCAAACTTTATAAGACTCTCCCCACACTCCCTCTCTCCTCCGGAAACAACATGATCTCACTTCCACACCCACCCTACTATCCTACTGGGTCCTGCAGACTTCGCCCTCTTCACGGAGATGAAGATGCAGCTCAAATGTCGCCGTTTTGACACCGTTGCAGAGATCCAGAATGATCCACAGTAGGTGCTTGACACGCTTCGAAAAATAAAGACTGCCAGGGCACATTCTAGAAGTGGAGTTTGAAGGTGATATTGCGTGAACATAGATAAATTGGATTTTTAAACATAGATTTTGATACCACCTCATATACAATAGTATGCTTTCAATGGTTTAAAGGATGTGATGTCTGGGTGTCCACATATTTTTGCCGATATGGTATATCTTCTCTATTTGATTGAAGCCTAAAGTATTACCAGTGATGTAAAACAATAAAACAAAGTGAATATTTGAAAGGAATGTCAAAGAAGTGAC
The DNA here is from genome assembly GCA_039877035.1 of Silurus lanzhouensis. Classification (NCBI taxonomy): domain Eukaryota; kingdom Metazoa; phylum Chordata; class Actinopteri; order Siluriformes; family Siluridae; genus Silurus; species Silurus lanzhouensis. The sequence continues at coordinate 1,422,354 of JBCEWE010000339.1, read as the reverse complement.
ATTATTGAGGCTTTCATGTGGCTGTTAATGATCAAGCTGTTCAAACAGGACGTTACTTTTTTAAGAGTAAATAGTATATAGTACACCGTTTTGGCACTCCCATCTCCAATCCTATCCGAATACTACTATTAACACTTAACAGAGACCTTTCTGGAGTACTCATCCCAACCAAATAGTACCAATCAAAGCATGAAACAGGACTGTATTGCTGATGCAACTTGTTTGCATTGCAGTTTCATTATTATAAACATCCCCAAGGCTTATCATGTGAATTCCATACGGACGCCTCATTCATCCCTTTCTCCTGCTGTTTTAGGTGTTGCGCTGTTTACTTTGTCTTTGAACCCTGCTAAAAGAACTGTACCTTGATCACAGTGGAGCATTGCTGCTGTTGTAGCTCTAAAGAATGTGTAGCTTTGTTGTACGTAAGCTCGGTCAACTATCAGTCAGAGGAGAAAGACTCAGCAAACAGCAGCGTACATGCTGAGACACAAAGCCTCGGTGCTCTGAGTCACGCTTACTCAGAGCATGCACAGGGAAATGACTCTATAATGACCCCCCTCTGCTCAGCATTTTACAAGTTTAAAGGGTCCAGGTGAGAAGTTACAACCAAATGTTTTTCATGTCATTGATGTGTGAGGCCATAAATCACACTTGAATGTGCTGAGGAAACAGAGACTACCTGTTTTTATTACTGATCTAGCAGTCCGGTCTGGTTTTGACTGTGGCTAGACAATACCTAAAATCAGCACAATGTATGAGTCAGCAAATGTGTTTAGACAGACGTTTATTCATTTATCTGATAAATACAGTAGATAAAGGTGCGATTTTGGGACTGTAATTGTCTCTGAGATATGTCTCTCTGAATGTCCAGTGGAGAATAAGGTTTCATCATTTGTTCATTTTTGAATCAAGACCAGAAATACAATATTGTACAATATTTCATCGTAGATATCAAGTTAGAATGAAGTGCAAACGTGATATTTTGTGTGAAACCGGGCAAATCCGCCACAGAGATGTTTGACATGATATACACTTGACATACGGCGATGCTGAGGTGTTAGGTGAGCGCTGAAACATGACTGGAAGATGCAGCTCAAAGGTCGCAGTCTCGACACCACTGCCGAGATCCAGCGCAAATCGCAGAAGCTGCTTGGCATGTTTAAAAAAAAAAAACTTCCAGGACACATTCCAGAAGTGGCAGGAACGCTGGGAACGCTGTATCGCTGTGCAAGGGGACTGTTTTAAAGGTGATAGTGTATAAACAAAGATAAATAAAGTACTTTCTTGTAAACAGAGCCAGTCTTGAAGCTTTCTGATACCACCTTGCATGCAAACAAACAAAGGTTATTTAAAGTACTTACTTTCATCAGAGTTTGTTTTGAAGTAATTATGGTGTTTTAAATGACGTAAATCATCAAGACACCGAACGGAACTTTTGCTATGTTTCCACACGGACGGTTTTAATTGTCGGGTGTTTGCATCATGGCCGATTGTGGTGCTTGATTTAAATCTGGTGTAGTCAAATGTAGTAAATAAAAAAACAGTTGTTGTTGAGGTTTTTTTTTTGTTGTTGTTTTTTTTTGGTGTAAAAAAAGGACGTCGTAAATAAATGTGTGTTGAAGTGAAGATTTATTTATTTATTTATTTATATTTTTGATAAAAATGGTCAAACAGAAATGCGTGCTGATATATATAATATGGAAATTAAGATTTCCTTTTCTTAACAAAAACGTTTAGTTTATCACACACCTTCAAATTCTTTTCTTTTTCCTTTCTTTTTAAGAACATAATGTTTCCTATTATTATTAAGCTTTGATCTTCAGCCTTTTCATTACCTCCTGGGCTTTTATTAGCTTTTCTAATAAGTGCTTCAAGAGGAACCCATCGATGACATCACTGGCTCTGACAAAAAAATCCCCTCTTGCATTCCTCGGAACTGAAGCAGCACTCCCACGTCGTCCTAGTTCCCTAATACCACCCGAAAGAAACAAAGGACTGTGCATAAAAGAGGCCAGGATGAGACAGAGGTGAGGTGATCTTCAAGCCCACACACCTTGTGTACTGTACTATGGGATGTATCATATATTGAAAAAGAGTGGGTGAAATGAGTATAGAAGGCCACATGGACTATTCTCGTGGTGGCACATAATTACCGGACTTGAGGACACGGTGGACGCTTTTTCAACTCCTATGTTTTCTGTGCTCAGTGTCCGATTCCTCCAGGAAGAGATTGTTTGTAGCAGGCTGATTAGTGAAAGCTCTTCATCAGCTCGATGTTCACTAGGTCATGGGAGAGTCTTACCACAAAACCAGGCATGCACGCTCCCGGCTTAATCCTTCCAAACCACAGCATTCAGTCACAGGAGGAAATGGCAGCCAGGGGTGGAGGCTTGGTGAATTTGATGTTTTTTTTTTAAGAAAATGAGTCAAGAGCAAGTCATTGTATCCTTTGTGCCAATATGCTGCGATGCAGCAAATTGAACGTTAGACAGGCTTGAGACACTGACCAAGAGTCTGCTTATGAGTTCCAATCTTTTCAATCTTTTCCTGAATTTACATCACTGGCATGTGCAGAAGCGCTCCTGTTTGTTTTTGCAGGAGCATGGATTCTAATCCAGTCCTGGTGAGTGGAGGGTAGGGGGTAACTTTGGTCCCAGCCACGTTTCATATTTCTCTCTTTTGCTTTGCACTCTCTTTATCTCTCATGTCTCCTCTACTCATATCTGACATGCACTCAGGCTTCTGGAGGGTGTAAATAGCACGGTGAGAATTTCATAACGTGATAAAGATACACAAGCGTCCAGTCCGGCCTACGATGAAGTCATGGTGGAGGAATCCACTGGCAAGCACGTGTATGCCATCAGGAGCGAGGTGTCAAAGCTATTTATTCAGCTCCTGACAGTGGCGAGGAACGAGCATGTGGATCGAGACCAGAGAGGCTTCAGAGGGCCTGATGTAGACAGGTGTCCTCTTTTTTTAAAGTAGAGTACGATCTCACTGGAGATAACACGCATCGCAAATATGAAATTTTCAGACAACCTTTAAGCTCATGCTTAAAATCTGTTCCTCAGAATCTACATTGGCGCTATGTAGCGTCATGCAATAAGCTGGGATGGTTGATTTACTATAACAGCACAAGTCTTTTATTCATCTTTATCCAGGGTTTCCATTTGCCTTAAAAAGACACAAAGCTCAAAGCGCACAAACAGCTAGCGCTTTTAACAAGGTTATTGTAGTATCAAAACAAAACCAAAGCAAAAAAGAAATCACCACCACCAACAAACAACAACAACAACAACAACAACAAAATCCTGTAAACAATTCACTACTGAATTTGAGCAAAAGTGGAAATGTTTAGAATAGAATTAATTAAATCTTACTAATCGGTTAGCCTGAGTTTTCACTTGAACTGGTGCGTGTATACTAGGCCAAAGTACCACGTGTCCAAAGTGTTCTCTACATGTTCCTTAGGGTTCTCCAGTTTTTTCCCTCCACTTCAAAAAAATGGTAGGTGAGGGGCTTTTTACTTGTCACATATAAATTACAGAATACACAGTGAAATTCTTATCCTAGCAATGCTAGGAAGCTGGGGTCGGCCATGACACAGCGCCCCTGGAGCACAGAGGGTTAAGGGCCTTGCTCAAGGGCCCCAAGAGTGGCCCCAAAGCCCCAATACTGGGGCTTGAACCCCCAACCTTCTGATCAATAACCAAGAGTCTTAAATACTGAGCTACTAGATTGATTTAATATGATGAAGTGTAAGTGTGTGTGCACCAACCAGGTATAACATTATGACATTATAACATTATGAGTGGTGAAGTGAAGAAAACTGATTTTTTTTATCATGGCTCCTGTTAGTGGGTGGATTTATTTATTATTCAGCAAGTGAACATTTTGTCATTAAAGTTGATGTAAGAAGCAGGAAAAATGGGCGTAAGGATTTGAGTGAGCTTTAGTGGGATGTTCCTGGTCTGCAGTGGTCAGTATCTATCAAAAGTGCTACAAGGAAGGAACAGTGGTGAACCGGCGACAGGGTCGTGGGTAGCCGAGGATCATTGATGGACGTGTGATGATGCTCGAATGGTCAGGAGTGTTTCGGCAGCAAAAGGGGGACCAACACAATACCAGGCAGCTGGTCATAATGTTGAATGATATATCACTAAGGTGGTGTCAGTATAAGAACGTTATGCTAAGAGTCGCAGTGTTAGAATTGACAGAGTTGAATTAATTGAGATCAGATCCCAGAACCATGCCACTGTTGGGCCCCTGAGAAAGGCCCTTCACCTATTTATATAAATCGGTTCATTGTAAGTCGGTGTACATAAATGCTGCCAAATGCTGTAAATATGAATCTCCTTTTTACCTCATGATGTTCTTCGTCTTGGCTACTTTCTGAAATACGATCTCATGAAAGACCTTATTGCCCGTATCTTCGAGCATTCTGTGTTGTAAATCTTTATTCATTGCTTGTGTCGGCACCTTGTTAATCATTCGGCGCAGAGAAGCACACACACACACCCAGACACGCAGGTACTACACCTCAGCCCACTGTCTCAAATCAGCGTCATCCAAATCCGATGATGCACACAAAAACGTCCTATAGGTTTCTCACACAGACGTACACGTACGTCTTACACCTTTCATGTTAAGACACGCACAGTGCTGGATCAAAGAGCGTCAGGATAAAGTGCTGATGAGATTTTCAACTGTGTGTAGCGTGGAGTGGAAATGCTCCATTGTTGAATGTGGAAAAGGAAACACCTTGCGCAGGGACAAACAACTAGCGTCACCACAGGGCTTTCAGGAAGGCAGGTTCTTACGGGCACACATTAAAACTTACTCAACTGAGTCATCTTGAGCAACCCAAAGGCTACAGTTAGCGGGATTGCAGGGGAGGCGGTCCCACCTCAAGTGTCTTTACAACTTCCTTTGATGAAATATTTTCAATGGCTTACTGTGCACCAGAAGGAGTTCGACAGATGTGAATAAGACATTACACACTACCGGATTGGTAGAAAAACTTAAACAAGAATTAATGAGCCAAAAAACCCACATGTTGCCTCCGAATACTTACATCTTTTAACCCAGATGTGTGTGTGTATATGTGTGTGTTTGTGTGTGTGTGTGTGTGGGTGGGTGGAGATGTATATGGCAATATGCTGTAGGAGTAAATTCACAAAGACTGTTGGCCATATGGCTAATCCGTGCACACATACAACCCACAGAATGTGGTGAAGCAAAAAAAAAAAAAAAACAGGATGTAAAATAGAAAACCATGTGGCTCTGACTGGAATTAAGTCCAGAGGTGAACTTTTGGGCAAGACTGGTGATATAGACGTAAGACGACATTACTAAAAAAAAACAGCTCAGACAATATTACATTTATTTTTTTACTAATTTAAATAAATTATTCCCATTCACCAAATGCTTTGTTATTGTCAGGGTCCCGGTAGATCCTGAATGGGTTGCCAGTTCATCGCATTGTATCATTCAGATATTTACACTGTAGATCATGCAGATCTGATGCCCAGGAACGGTCTCAGACAATGGCCGTTCTGATATCAGGTCCCAAACTAGATTAGATCCTGTAACAAATGACATTAATGTTGAATCCTGGGGTGACTGTGGCAAGGAAAAAATCCCTTAGATGTTATGAGACAGAAACCTCAGAAGAACCAGACACAAAAGGGAACCCATCCTCATCTGGATGATATCAAGGGTGTGATTATAAATCTAAGAACCACCATGAGTGTTAGAAAGGATTCCTATTTAGTTGTAATTCCATAGCAGAACTCCTGCTGAGTAAATTATGGATCCGGCTCGCCTTCCTCACAGCTAACATACAAGTGGTAAAGCATGGAATTACAACTAAATAGGAACCCCTCTAACATTGGTCCTTCGAGCTAGACAGGAAAACTTCTCAACAATGAGTGCTGCTGCTGCTGTTCATGATATTAACAAGCACAAGTTGGTAATGTGCATGTGATCAGATGTTCTGGAGCACAAGGTTATAATATGTGATGTGTGTTATGTGAAGGACTTGCTAAAAAGATACGTCTTTAATTTGCACTTAAACTGGGAGAGTGTGTCTAAGCTCCGAACACTGTCAGGAAGACTATTCCAAAGTTTAGGAGCTAAATGTGAGAATGTTCTATCAGTTTTAGTGGACTTTGCTATTCTAGGAACTACTAGAAGTCCGGAGTTTTGAGATCTCAAGAGCGTGAGGGATTGTAGCGTGTTAGAAGACTAGAGAGATACATGGGCGATAAACCATTTAGGGCTTTGTAGGTAAGTAGCAGTAGTTTGTAGTCGATTCGAATCTTAACAGGTAGCCAGTGTAGGGATAAGAAGATTGGGGTTGATGAATGAAGCAGGACATCCACCTAGTAATGCATTACAATAGTCCAGTCCGAAGGTCACGAATGCATGGACGAGCTTCTCTGCATCAGATATAGACACGTTTCTTAGCAATATTTCTAAGGTGGAAGGCCGTTTTAGTAATTTGGGTGACAAGACAAGTTGCTGTCAAAAATAACTCCCAGGTCTTTTACTGTTGAACTATTATTTACAGTACATCTGGGTTAAACAATCAGTTCAAAGTGCTCAATAGGGTTGTGGTCAGAGCTCTGTAGCAGGCCACTCAAGATGTTCCGCTCCAAACCATTTATTTATGGAGTACAGGCCCAAAACCTGTTCCAGCGTTGTGTATTGGACATTCCACTGGACAGTTATGTGCCTCTAACCTTGTGGTAACAGTTTGGGAAAGAACCACATATGTCCCATAGAGTGTCCCCTGGAGTGTATTGTTCATAGTGTGAATAGTGTTAGTGTTAAATTCCTGGAAAAAGTTCTTGGAATACGCCCTTGTGGAACGCTGGTGTGCCCGTCCTCCTCCCTCCATTACTGAAGGATTAACACATGCCCAAGCATGGTCGAATAACAGGTTAAAAGGAGTGGAAACAATCTCTCTGGCGTGTGGGTGTGACACAGCTGAACAGCATGGTACCAAAACCATTACCAGATTCAGTAGCCAGGTCATCATGCAGGCCTCTACAGATGCTCTTTCATCCTACCTTTTCATCTCGTAATTTTCCTCGCTATGTAACCGTACAGGCTAAGAAGTGGTTTAATGAAGCAGAACATGGAATTGGTCGCCTTATTGCTAACACATTTAGCTTTTGATAGCGATCTGGAATGTCAGAACCGATCTGCACAGATTTTGACTTCGGCTCGCCGTCACTCGTATGTTTTCGTTCAGTGACGTAACCCGAATAAATCAAGACCAGCGCGTCTTCAGAACTTCCCGTAAACTAATTAGACCTTATGGGGCGCATGTGCGGATTCTGGAAGTGTGTGTATAGAAAAAGGAAGAGAAAGCCACGGTGTCAGGATACAGGTGCACTCCGAATGATAGAGAAGTGAAAAAGCAGGGGGCAGGATACACAAATATTATTCTTTTCATATCAAAGCTGAGGGTGGGGGTGGGGGGTATATTCATGTTATTATTTCTCGTTTTTTTTATACACTGGGAAATGCTGCTCAGCTGCTTACATGTGGAAGTGAGTCAGTGAACGTGTCTGATCCGAAAAAGAGTTTTGGATCATTTGCCCTGGAAGCTAATTCGGTTCCTCTTCCGATTCGTAGTGTTTCAGCAATACTGTGATGAGTCACCATTGCACTTTTTAGATAATAAATAATAAAACATTGTGAATAAATGAGGTCCTTACTGAAATGACAATGAGCTAATTTTCATAATGACCAACCAGTGATCACAGGTTACTCATGTTAATGATCACGTGACCACACATTGTGTCATATAAATGGCATAAGATTTGTTGTAACTTATTTACACAGAAATACTGTCGAAACGTTGGTATTTAATTTTCAAGAATCATTTGTAGACGCATATAAGTTGTACATACACTGTTAGACACTTAAATCCATTGTATTACGGTATTATAATCATTTTATTATGTATATTGTTGTATTATATATTATATATAATATAAGTATTATTAAATAAAAGTTATTACGTCTTATAAGGTATCTGACTATCCTCTTTATTTTTCACTTTCTGGATCATCTTCTGCTTGGTGGTCCGGTTTTTAAGGATTTCCAGTAGCTTTCCATGTTAGTTTTTAACACCCTATTTGAAAAAAAAAAGTTTGTGGACCCCTTGACTATAAGATTGGTATTTGCTATTTAAACACACTTACTCTTATAATAACCTCCACTCTTCTGGGAAGGTGGTTCACCAGAGTTTTGGAGTGTGCATGTGGAAATTCAACTACAAGAATGAGGTGAGGTGAGGAGGCTTGGAGTGCAGTCAGAGTTCACATTTATCCCAAAGGTGTTCAAGAGGGTTTAGAGCTTTATAGCTGGAGATCTTTCACTCCAAATTCCCATGTAAAGCAGATCTTCGTGGAGCTGCACAAGGGCATTGTAATGTTGGAACAGGTTCAGGGTCTGAGGTCAAGTGAAGGGAAAATGTAATGCCACCACGTCAAAATTCTGTACTACCAACTATTTGGAGAAGAATCCCACATAGCTGGAAAAGATAGATGTCCTAATGCTCATGTCCATATAGTGTAGTTAGATATCTAACTATATTGCTAGAACTGTATGAATTAATCAATCGCTCACCAGATGATCATTTATTTTTGCTTGAGCACCCGACACTGATCATCATCAAAGAACCTTCGAGAAGATTATTATACAGTACACAATTGAGAAACCAATAGGAAGAAATAGAAGTTTGAAAAGTCAGGTTTAGTTTTTTATCAGGCTTTTTAATTCACATTTTTCTTTTTTTTTTTCTTTTTTAACACTGAAAGCTTCCTGGTTGAAGAAAACTGATGGGAAACTATATGCTGTTTTAAGAAACTCTGATGTGAAGCTACAAAACATGTATTTAATACTGTAATGGAGGGAGAAATGTTTCATTGGCTAGTTTTTGAGTCTTCTGTGTATTATTTCTGAAATTTTAATAAATACAATATTTCATATATATCTGTGTGTGTGTATGTATATATATATATATAAACCACATTTCAAACACATGAGCAGTAAAATCAGAGCATCTAAAGTTTTGGTACAAATAAATATTTAAATAAATAAATTAACACTAGGGTCTCATAAACAAATGTAAATACATAAATAGACATTTTTACAGGTAAAAACAGGTCATTTCAGAGCCACGTCGCTTAATCATCAGTCCATGTCTGAACCCACAGTACGCAAATATTTGCGTCCGAAGCATTCCTCATGTCTCAGTCCTTCTTTTTCGCACTGCAGCTCGGCGGGGCCAAGCACCGAGTTCCTGCTGAACATCCGGACAAGTCCTCATCGCAGAGATTTAAGCTGGACCTCTTGTTACGACTCCGTGATCTCTTTCTCTACCCATCCATCTCTCATTCTCTTTCTGTCCACTCTTCTTCCCTTCTCTCTCTCTTTCTCTCTTGGCCTTCATCTTGTCTAGTTTATTTTGAGGTAGAATTTCACGGTCTTCACAGTCACCCTGAAATAAAACAGACACCCAGGAGATCCAATGTCACACACGGGACTAAAAACACAACCTCAACGATGACCTCATGTAGGGATATTGTGTGCACATTTTTTGGATGTGTGTGTGTGTGTGTGTGTGTGTGTGTGTGTGTGTGTGTGTGAGAGAGAGACAGCTTACCATAAGCTCCTGTGATTTAGCGATGTGTAGACGTGCCAAGTTTGACCTTCTCTTCGTTTTCTACTTCGTATGCGCCCCGTTTGTGAAACCTGTCAATCACAAAGAAATTGAGATGTCAGGTGTGCTGTTATACCGCACACGGGATGGGAAATCGCTGACGTGAGTGTAGGGGAGCCAAAAACAAACCTGAGAGCTAAGAGCAGGCCGATGATGGTCAGACAGAGTGAAGACAGAACGACAGCCACGACGGCGAGTGCAGTCGTCCGACTGTATCCTTCTTTGTTTGTTGATATGGGCAGCGAGAAAAAGTGGCACCTCTCACCCGTGTAATCTTTATTGCATCTAAAAGAAAAAACATGGAAAAATCATTGTTATTTCAATCGGAACGTGTCGGAATCAGGACGTAAAAAGCGGAGCAATTCGACTTACATGCACGAGGGGCCGACTTTTCTCACATACTGGCAAGTTCCATGGATACAATAATCCTTAAATTTTCTCAGGCAAGGATTTCTTTTCTTCCCTTTGCCTTTTCCCTTTCCTTTCTTTTCTTCTTTTGCTCTCCTCTGGTTCGCTTCACCTTCTCGCCTCTCTGCGTTCAGCACCGTGATTGGGTCTTTGGGTTTGCTTGAGAAAGCGACTGCAGATGCACAAACACAAACACAAGCAGATTGACGACTGGGTTTTTATTCGCCTGATAATAAACTTTAATAATCTATAACAAATATTCATTTTTTTCCGACTTATGATAGATTTATTTACTTCGAATTACCTTGAGGCATCTCAAAATCCCCTGAGAGATCGTAGTCATACTGCTCATCATCATCATAGAAATAATCCTCTTCCTCGGGTCGATGGTCCTCTTGCTTCTTTTCCTCCGTGGGCCTTCTGTCGTTCTGATCCTCAGAGGTGCGGAGCAGGTGAATCACAGTCGTCTGTGCAGGCTTCTCTGACTCGTACCTGTCTATCGATGCTCCGCTCGCCAGAGTAACTAAAAAACAGGAAGAAACAACAACAGTAAGACAATTAAGATTTAATCGTACGCTGTTTATTCCACGCTCAATCTCAGAAACATCTCCCGGTTATGGATATGGAGGTTGGTTGAAGGCCAGCAGTGACATCAGTGTGCAGATTGGCCCCATTTGCCCAAACATGAGAAAAATGTCCAACTGATGTGAGAGTGAATTTAAAAACAAGCGATTCTTTCCCTTAAATAGGCCACACACTCGACACCCCTAGAGGGTGCTGGGGCAGATTTACCAAACTCAACATGCACAGACTCTGATCTAATGCATGAACACACAGGTCGAAAATAAATAGATCATGTTACATTACATAAAGATGATTCTTAAATGGGCTGCGGACCAACTGTGCTGCCCTCTAAGAAAAGAAAGACCCTTAGACATGCTGGGACGCAGGAAATAAAAATGTCCCGTTCTGGTGTTATAAGTGGAGCACTGGGGGTGGGGAGAAGGTTAGTGATCTTTTTTTAAAACATCACGTGTGTGCACAAGTTCCGAAGCACAAAGTGTGAAGTGTCAGGCGTGAAAGCGTGTGCGTTCCAGACAATCAGAAAGCCTGGAATTACTTACCGAGCACATGGGCGAGAACGGCCACCACGCACAGCTTCATAGTTTCCAACCGGGATATATATAAAAAGAAGAGAAGAGACGAAGTAAAAAAAGGGGAAGGAAGAAAAAAAAAATCCAAAGAAGTGCTCAGGCTTGTTTTGAGTATTCCACAGAGTTCGGAGTGTAAATCCGTGGACGTCCGGCGGCCCGTGGCTGAGCTGCGACTGAGGAACGAGACAGAAATCAGTGCTGGTGGACAGGGAGCATTTTAAATAGCTGAAGGCGAAAGAGCCACGCCTGCTCAACACACACACACACACACACACACACACACTCTCTCTCCCTACCCTCCCACCTCTCTTTCTCTCTCTCTTTCCTTCCTGTCACAATTCATATTTTAACAACATGCCTACAGCCGTCTTCAGGAGAACCCTGCACTGCATCTCTCACAGTTCTCTCAAAACCTCTTCAAGAAAAATCCCTACCTACAGAATCCCGCATCTCCGAAAGAACCTTTAATTATCAAAATCACTTTTCTAGGTTTATACAGTATGTACAGATGGCTCTGGATACGACCTTTAATAAAACTGAAGAGACAAATGTTTAACTATTCAAACAACCTGCATTTAATGTTCTGGGAGGAACCTTAACCAACACGATGGGGTTCTTTTGGAATAGACGAAACATTATCCAGCCATAGAGCTCAGTTTGTGTGTTCTGTGTATATCTACACTATATTGCCAAAGGTTTGCGGACACCTAGTCTTAAGTATGGTGTGCTTTAGTAATTTCCTCCACTCTTCTGGAAAGATGTTCTACTAGTCAAATCAAGTCAAGAAGCTTTTTATTGTCATTTCAACCATATAAAGCAGTACACAGTGAAATCAGACAATGTTTTTCCAGAACCCTGGTGCTACACAAAACAGCATAGAGCGACATCACACAACACAGAGCTGAGGACCAAAGTGTCCTCGCCACATAAAGTGCATCGTGTGCAACCTGGTGCAAACAGTGCAGACAAATAACAGTGCAGACAGACAACACAAGACAGTGTGGGACAGATACACAAAACACAAAATCGTGCTGACCAGTACACCTACTGTATAATATGTTATACAGAACAATGTGCAAAACAAAACTGTACAAAAGAGTGTATTTGTAAACATAAACACAATGTTTACGACTCACAGTCATAAGTCAGCAGAGTGAACACCAGTGGGCTGAGCACACGGCCCTGAGGGTGCCCCAGTGCTAAGTGTGGTGGTGCTGGAGATGCTGTTCCCGATCTGGACTAACTGAGGTCTCCCAGTCAGGAAGTCCAGGATACAGTTGCAGAGGGAGGTGTTCAGGCCCAGTAGGCTCAGCTTCATAATCAGGTGCTGAGGGATGATTGTGTTGAATGCTGAATTGAAGTCTATGAACAGCATTCGTACGTATGTGTCCTTAATGTCCAGTTTGGGGAAGAACTACATATGGCTGGAAATGTCCCAATACCTTTGTCCATATAGTGTATGTAACAGAGAGAAGCTTAAATTATTTTTAGATTTTGGGTAACAAATACACACAGAACACTGCATCATGAAGGGTTACAAATCCTTCTGAAAGACAGACAAAATATTAATGATGTAAAGTTTTTGATTTCGCAGCCTTTAAGAGGAAGAACGAGAAATTCTGGTGGAAAGTATGTTTATTTCTTATTATAAATGGATGAAGGAAGTATGGCATGCTGTTCATTAATAAATAAATATATAAATAAAACAGACAATTTGCTGTAGGATAAGTGGAATAAAGCACTTCAGACTCGCTGAAACACACAAATACAAAATATTAGTATGACCTACTATTCTAACACCTAACACCTTATAATTAAATATAAATAAATAGCTTTAGTGTACAAACAAAAGAGTCTGAACTGATCATACCAAACATTAATAATTATCATTGCGGTAATAAATAAATAACAATTTATATAGTCAGTTGTTTTCATGTGTGCTACCAAATGTGTTGAAAAGCGATGATAATAATAATAATAATAATAATAATAATAATAATAATAATAATAAGTAGAAGAAGAATAGTTATATAGTTAGATAAACAATAATGAATTGTGTGATACAATTTTTAACGCAGCCTAATGTTACCCCCTTGTGGTACAAAACTGTAACTACTACAACAACAACTCGAGCTTTTATTATTATTACATTATTAATATTAAAGCAACAACAACTGTATATATAATAGCTGTAATATGTTACAAAATACATTATTTTATTACTATATGACGACATTAAAAACTATATAAAATCTATAAATATACAATCATCGAAACATTCATATTTTCTACTTCTGTGTGTGTGTGTGTGTGTGTGTGTGTGTGTGTGTGTGTGTGTGTGTGGTGTGTGTGTGGGTATGTGGGTATGTGCGTGTGTGTGTGTGGGGGGGGGTGTAGGGGTGATGTTGGTTATAGCAGTGATGATGGATGGTGAGGTGTGATGTTGGTTGGTGGTGTGATATTGGTTGGATTGGGTGTTAGATTGGGGTTAGATTGGATGTTAGATTGGGGTTAGTTTGGGTGTTAGATTGGGTGTTAGATTGGTGTTAGATTGGGTGTTAGATTGGTGTTAGATTGGGTGTTAGATTCGGGGTTAGGTTGGATTTTAGATTGGGGGTTAGATTGGGGGTTGGATTGGATGTTAAATTGTATTTTAGATTGGATGTCGGGTTGGATGTTAGATTAGGTGTTGGATTGGATGTTACATTGGAGTTTAGATTTGATGTAAAATTGGGTGTTGGATTGGACATTAGATTGGGTGTTAAACTTGATGTTAGATTGGATATTAGATCGGATGTTAGATTCGATACACTGGATGTGACATTAGGTGCATTAATCATTTATATATAATCAATAAATGAGTAATTCTTCTTCTGCTCTCAATTTTTGACATTTTGTACATACAGGTGCATCTCAATAAATTACAATGTCGTAGAAAAGTTCATTTATTTCAGGAATTCAAGTCAAATTGTAAAACTTGTGTATCAAATAAACTCAGTACACACAGACTGAAGTAGTTTTAGTCTTTGGTTCTTTTAATTGTGATGATTTTGGCTTACATTTAACAAAAACTCACAAATTCACAATCTCAAAAAATGTGAATATGATGACATGCCAATCCTGAGCCACTCCTGAACCACAGACGACATCAGAGGCGTCTTACCTGAGCTAAAGAGAAGAACAACTAGACTGTTGCCCAGTGGTGTAAAGTCAGATGAGGGCAAGTTTTGTATTTCATTTGGAAACCAAGCTCCTAGAGTCTGGAGGAAGAGTGGAGAAGCTCATAGCCCAAGTTGCTTGAAGTCCAGTGTTAAGTTTCCACAGTCTGTGATGATTTTGGGTGCAGTCATCTGCTGGTGTTGGTCCACTGTGTTTTTTGAAAACCAAAGTCACTGCACTTGTTTACCAAGAAGTTTTAGAGCATCTTCATGGAGATGCTGATTTCATTTTCCAGTAAGATTTGGCACCTGCCCACACTGCCTAAAGCACCAAAAGTTGGGTAAATGATCATGGTGATGGTGTGCTCGACTGGCCAGCAAACACACCAGACCTGAACCCCATGAAGAATCTCTGGTGTATTGTCAAGAGGAAAATGAGAAACAAGACACCAAAAAATGCAGATGAGCTGAAGGTTGTTAAAGAAACCTGGGCTTCCATTCCACCTCAGCAGTTCCACAGACTGATCACCTCCATGCCACGCTGAATTGAGGCAGTAATTAAAACAAAAGGAGCCCCGACTAAGTATTGAAAACATATACAGTAAATGAACATACTTTCTAGAAGACCAACAAGTCACTACAAATGTGTTTTTGATTGGTCTTATGTGAGCCAAAATCATCACAATTAAAATAACTACAGACTTAAACTACTCCAGTCTGTGTGCATTGAGTTTATTTGATACACGAGTTTCACAATTTGAGTTGATTTACTGAAATAAATGACATTCTAATTTATTGAGATGCACCTGTGTGTGTGTGTGTGTGTGTGTGTGTGTGTCTGTGTGTGTGTGTGTGTGTGTGTTTATAATGTAGTATATAAAATGTGAAGTAAGTAAAATATGATGAATGAAATTATAAAATTGTGATTTAAAGGTAATTCGGATGATGGTCAATGACGTCACCCTTTTTGAGTTGCACGCGGACTTTCTTTTTGAAGGCGCTCGAGGCTGGAAGGAAACCGGTTCCAGCCAGTTTGCGGTGTGAGAGCAGCGGCGGTGATCAGGTTGAATATTAGTTTACGTGAGCAGCGGATCGAGTCGGATTGTATCAGAGCGGGTTTATATCGAACATCTAACAATATGGAGAGGATAAAAGAGCGGATTAAAGCGGGCAGTAACAGAAACCGGCACATTAAACGGTATGGTGAGTTTCAGCACCAGAGGCCTTGTTTACTGAGCGTCGTTGGGAGACATTGCGGTGTGTTTACATTATTAGGAGTCATAGCATCATCATTATTAGTCATATTATTGTCTCTTTGTTGGGAGTCATGGCAGCATTTTATCATTAGGATTCATAAAAGCGTCTCTTCATCATCAGGAGTCGTTCATTTTGAACGAGTCTTTAAAGTGACTCAGAAGAACGAGTCGTCTCAAAGTGATTCGTTCATTTTTTTAACTGAACGCACCGTAATAAGGAATCTCAGAATCTCAGTAAAATTTGTACAGGAAACAGAATTGAGTCTTTTTTTTCTCCCTCGACTCTTCTAGTCCGAGTCGTGCAGTTGTTTATATTAGTTTAAATGAGATTTGTTCATTTTGATTCAAAGAACCGAGTCACTAAAATGAGCCGATTCTCCCATCACTAGGAGTTATAGCCCATTTCATCGGCCACACGTTCATGTCTTTAGTCCTTGGACGTTTCCGGTTAGATAACACGCACATTGAGATTTGCACGTGATGAATTAGATTTTAATACAAAGTTACGCCATGATACGATTGTCAGCATTGTCATGACCTGCACCTTCTTGTTTATTTATGACGACACACAGGACTCTGTCGTCACAGATAGAACATTAAAGCTCTCTCCCCACATACACACACACACACACACACACACACACACACACACACACACACTTCCACCACAACAAGGAATTAGAGCAACGTTGGTTACAACATGGCACCAAATCTCCAACATTATGAATAACAAATGGAAAATAAATGTTTGCAAAAAGTTCCTACAGTAAGTTGTCTGGAGATAGCTCTCCAGCTATTCATTATTTTAGTAATTGATTGTTTTAGAGATTAATCGAGTAATCGGATTAGTAGTACTTCTTCTTCTCCTTCTTTCGGCTGCTCCCATTAGGGGTTGATAATAGAGCAACACTAAATATACAAGAGGGGAAAAAAAACATGTTTTCTTTTGTTTTAGAAAAATGTATTTTTATTGCTGAAATCACATCATTGCATACAAGAATATCTGTGAAAACTAAACCCATTTAATGCATTTAATTGCCATTTTACATCAACATTCAAATATATACATAAACAAATCATGAATACATTTCAGATTACTAATAAAAAATAAGGTTTGCCTAATTCCGACTTTTTTCCTCGCAAAGTCTCTTTTCTTTCAATTCCGAAACTGTTTCTCGTAAACATCTGCAGCGTTTCGGTGTTTACCTGTCCAGTGCGCACGAGTTTAGCGGGTGGTGTGACAGTAATAATGGTCCGTGGGAAACGCAGTGCGGCTGGAAATGCGTTAGGAGCAGACATGCGCCTCATCGTTGGGACGTCAGCGGCGTTTTAAACATTTTAGAGCTGAACTGTCCACACGTTTTAACAACTGAGAAGCATTTCAGCTCCTTAAAAATACTGATTTTATTATGTGAAAATCGTTTGTTTTTCAGAAGTTGAAGATGTTTTTTTGTGGACTTTGACGACAGACTTTTAACATCAGCACCATTCACCTCTGTCTCATCGTCCAGATCTGCCCCAGCTAAGGTATTCGGTTCAGAATCCAGTAATAATAATCATCTACAGCCTGGTTATTGTGATGAATTCATTTGTTTTTGTTTTGTTTCCCTTAAACAGGATCTCCTTTGGCCTGTACTTCACTACAACACATTCCACAAGTAAACACATCAGCCTTCATCATGGGTGGGAATGAAGGAGGAGGACGTGGAACGGATCTATGGAGCCTCATCGGGGTTCGTCCAAGCGTCCAGAAATCCCCCACCGACCCTGGGGCAGAGTCCAACACCTCGGGTGAGAATTGTAGTGGTTGGGTTCATATGTTCTGAAATTAATTTTGCTTAGGCCACACCCACTTCTGGTTGAGTAGCTATGCAGATATTTCGAGCACGTCCCACAGAAAATATATTTGAAGGATTTCTACAGGGATATGATCGTAACCTGAACCATGATTTTCGAAATCAATCTAAACTGGTGCAAGGTCACATCAAGGTCACATATCTGAAATATTTGTCATACATTTTTCTCTTCCTCTGACCTTCAATCATCTTTTCACCTGCAGGAGGTTTCAGTCTGCAGTCATACCTTGGGCTTCAGAAGTCCACCACTCTGGACAGCATCAAGACCCAAGTGAACCACGGGGTTGAAAACCCGCCCGACTTCAAGTCCTCCAAACAGGAAGCGACCGGACCGGAGGGGAGAAAATTGTCTGTACACAAACTCAAACCTCGCGACATGAACGTCCTCACTCCGTCCGGCTTCTGACGTCAGCTCACACCTTCCTCCTTTTCTTTTTCTCTCTTCTCCACTCAGGTCGCTCACACACGTCCCTCACACACACATCTCACGCACACACACCGAATATGAGCCAAGTCCTTCAGCCCGATGTTTGTGATGCTGATCCACGGTACCTCATCAGTGACGTTTCCATCTCAGTTCCAGCTCGCTGTGATTGTCATGGTACAGTGTCACATGATGACGGAAAAATCGTTTAAAATTAAATCTGCTTTTTTTCCCCCCTGAATGTAATGCATTTTTATAGAGCTCCAGACCGAACCGGATTAAACAAGTAACCTGCTTTAACAGCATAAGGGACATCACCAGGAATCCATTTTTGGAAATTCTGTTCAATCAGTGCCACTTTTATTTCCCAGAATGCACATCTGTATTTCTATCTATGCAGTTTAGGGTGGTCCTGGTTCTTTTTTGTTTGTTTGTTTTGTTTGTAAAAAACACAACCCTGTTTGTGTACATAATTAAGAATCTCCAGCTCAGACAGGGAATACATACGAGCTCCAATCCCATCACAGAATTCCGAAGGTTTTTTCCGACACTCCTGAGATCCAAACTAAATTGCACACGGTCACGTTCTCTACAGTGACTCCACACGCCCCTTTTAGTTCTTCTGAAAGTGTTTGATTTCACTGTTGTATCATGATTACATTTTCCCAGTAAATTTGATCTCTACCCAGGTTTTTTTTCTTCTTTTCTTACTGGTGCACTATATGGACAAAAGTTTGTGGACACCTGACTATAAGATTTATATCAGCCTTTTTAAACATCCCATTCCACATTCAGGAGCCCTTTGCGCTTATAATAACCTCCACTCTTCTGGGAAGATGTTCCACTAGATTTTGTGGAGAAGTCATTCAGAGATAAGGGTGTTAGTAAAGTCAGATATTGATGTAGGTGATGTGAAGTGAGGAGGCCTGGGGTGCAGTCAGCTTTTTAATTCATACCAAAGGTGTTAAATAGAGTTGAGGGGTTGGAGCTCTATAAGCAGGAGATCTTCCACTCCAACCCATGGAGAGCATCATGAAGCTGGGTTTGTGCACAAGTGCATTGTCTTCACGTCTGATCAAAAGGTCCTGAGTTAAAATCTCAGCATTTCCAGGCACCCACTGCTGCTTCCTTGAGCTAAGAGCATCTTCCAAATCGAACAGACATTCCATACAATCGTAAAGGTTTGGAACAGAAGCACAATCGGGTGTCCAAATACTTTTAGTCATATCGTGCATGTACTTCAGGACCAGATTAAAATTATTTTTTTTAAATCATCTTCTACACCACAAGAGACATTTGGATGGCCACGCCCACTCAGACAAGCACTTAATAAGACGAGATGTACGGATGTTCTTCGGCGAACACGCGTACGTACGTACGTACGTTTACTCGACACATTAATCTCGCACGAGAACACGTATATGCGCAAGACAACATTCAGCTCGTATGCAGGTCATCCCCGACTTACGATGGAGTTCTTTTTTGTTTGTTTTTTTCAGACGCCTCCGTAACGACGTCATCACACCGGCGCAGGAATCCCTCATCCTGTCGCTCGCTCATTAAACAGCTTTGGGTTTGTTAAAGAGTAGCGTAACGTCGAGGTGTTCGTGTCTCCTCGTCTCTCTGTCCATAAGCAATAGCATTCTGCAGGATGTGTTCCAGTTTTATTTATAAGTTCTACGCATGAAAAAAAAAAACTTGCCAGTTTTATTTATTTATTATTTTTCTAGATGTTTCTGCACAATTGTTAGAGGAAATCCATTTTGTATTTCATATTTATATATATATATTCATCACGCCTGTTGCTTTTTTTAGTGATGGACTTGAAGTGTTTTTTTATTAATTTAATATTATTACTAGCAAAATGCTGTTTTTTCCGCATTCCAGTTTAGACACTCACATGCACAAAAGTGTGGAAACACCAGGGTTTTTATGGTTTTTTTAGAAACGCATTAATATTCCTTTAGTCTCCATGCAACAAACTCGGTCATGTAACAATTCAAAGATGGACTTTGACCAAAACAAATCCATAAATGTACAAAAAGATGATTTTAATTGACGAATCCTCATTTAGCCTGAAAATCTGCTTTACACACTTTTTGTGGACATTTTTTTTTTTTTCTTTCTCAGACAAACAGAAATAGAGCAAAATGGAATTGCATGGTGGGGATGGAAGTATCACATGGTCGCCATGTTGCTTCAGGATTCCTTTCACCATTTAACCTCCATGTTTATAATTGGGTACCGGGTTTTCCTGACGTAGCCACATGTATTTCATGCTAAACTCACTGCCGAGGTTCCTAAAGGTGGCAGTTTATTGAGAATAGACACTTTTGCATTACAGAGTTTGTTGCATGCAAAACCCATAAGACCAGGTGTTTCCACACTTCTGACATTTCACTCATTTCATCTGTAAGATTTATCTGCCATGCAGCTGTTCAGTTCGAGTCTGATGCCTTAAATAAAATTTGAATTTTGAGTAAAGTTACAGATGCCTGATTTATTTATTTTTTTATATAAATCTCACATCCTACAGGTTTTTCATCATATTTGTGCTTTGCGACTCCCAGGGTTCCAGCGTGATCAGATGCTGATATATCAGTGGTGTTTGAGCTCGTGATTTCCTTGTCGCCTCGTGCCGTCTTCAGACTTTTAAACAACAAAAGGACACCGTTTTCCTCGGCTATGAATGTGTTTTTTTAAGGTTACATATTGCTGCTTTAATCTGTTTATTCATTGCACTTGCTAAAATCTTTCATGCTTTTATAAAAAGATGACCGTTTTTGAATTTTCATTTTCAGAGTTACATACCGCACCTTTAATCAGCTAATGGCTGATTTGTTGAAATCCTTCATGATTTATCTTCTTGCAGGCTGTGGATAAATGAAGGTTTTTATGGTTTAGCTCAGCAGCAGGAGAATGCTATTTACCCTCTACCTTAAAGGTGAAAAAAAAAGAGTAATACACTGCAGCTTTCCACGACCTCATGACTTGTTTTAATACACGAATGAGCAGCAAATGCAGAAGAGTTTCTTCCTGTTCTTGCTTTAAAGTGAGATTTCATTTTCAACAGAAGCATCTGACCTACTGCAGCTTTAATCAGTGAATTTTAATTGAATCCTTCATGTCTTTTAATGACTGAATGATATTTTAGAATGGTTCAGCAGCAGTTCATTTGTATACAGTGTTTCCCTCTTCTGACTTAATGATGCTTAGTATTGCAGCTTTAATCCGGTAATGAATTGCTTCATGTCTCGTTAGACAGCAGTGTGGAATTTCCTGGACAACACACTAAAGCACAGAGTCGGGTTAAGTGAAAATAGTTTATTTATATGAAATATATGAGCATTTCAATGTTAAAAACGGATCTTTATATATATATATATATATATATATATATATATATATATATATATATATATATATATAGGGGGTGCACAAAATTTTGAAATAATTCATTTAGTCTATAAAACATCTGTAAAAATGTATTTTTTTTTTTTTATCAAACTATATTTATTATATATAAAACAAAACAAAAACATGAACTTGCACTTCATGTTCAGTTGGCATGCAGCTGTTAAAAATGTTTTTTTTTTTTCTGTAAATGGGGAAAACAGCAGTAACTGTTTCAGAGGGAGAAAATTACAATATTGATGGAAGCTGAAAATAAAACTCAGCTGAAAAGCTGCTCCAGAACTCACTAAACGGCTTTGTATACATTACCAACCATGAAGTTGTGATGCTTAAAATGGTAAAACATGGTGTACAAAATCTTTTCTTTCTATAGCTGTAAGTGTGTGTGCGTTTATATAAATATTAAAAAATATATATATTTGTTGGAAAATGGCAGAAAAGCAAAATCCCTTTCTAAAAAATTATTTTTAGGCCCAGAAAAGATGAATTTGTTTCATATGAAATGAAAAAACAAACAAACTTGCAAGCAATTGTCCATTTCACAAGTCAACTACAAAACTGCCTTCATAACTTGTTTAGCAAAATAAACTTAAACGTATGTTTCTGTAAATGAACCTGTTTCGAGTAAAAGTTTATAACAATCAAATACATCTGTAAAATTTTGTCCAATAAAACCTCAAAACCACATTCCTCTCTGTAGCCTTGTCAGATTTTAAAACTGTAGGGATGCATCGATACTGACACTTGTGTAGACTTTTTACCAGGTACAATTTGGTACTCACTTACATACAAACACTACCATGTGATCATGACATGAACCTGAAAGTCGAAAATGTCTAATTATTATGGCGATGTTGTGATTGGCGTAATCGTGAACTCGAATCAGAGGCGTCAACGACGGAAAAATTGTGACCTTGATAGCTAAAATTTAAATAACAACCCAGCATGCTAATTGTTTTGTTCAGTGTAAATAAGCAAAATAAATGTAAAGAAAAAATTCCCTCACTACGTCGTGATCAGCGCGGTATCGTGCACAGGAAGGACCTGAAGGTAGCGCGTGTTGACTAGCGAACGACCCGACAATATTGAATTGACGATTCGTAATGGAAAACAAAGCAAACCTTTAGCTAGATGAGAAAAATAAATGTGTATAGATGATGCTAGTGAGTCAAAAATCAATGTTTTCCCAGTACGTTGTACTCGCTGCTACTGATTGATGGAAGGTCGTTAAATCCATGTAGCTACTCTTGTAGCTAGCTAGGGCACTTGATTGCAAATAAACTCCCAAGCCTACACACGGCGTTATTATAAAACACTTAGCGAAATAAAATAAAGTAACATCCTCGTTTTCCCGACAAAATCTCACGTGTCATCTTTTGAGTATATCGATGCATCCCTAGTAAGTATACCATAATATACCAAAAAGATAAATTAATCAATTTATATTGATACAGAAACTAAATGAAAATGAAAACACAGATCGCCGCTTTATCGTAATGCGAAGAATCCCGACAATACGATAAGCTGGTTAACAAAATATAATACAAACTAGTAGTAGTGTACATGTAATAAGAATAACAATCCGAATATAAAAATACAGTAACACGCTAACGTTCCTTAATTACAAAACAAACAAACAAACAAACAAAAAGAACCGCGCGAGCGACCAGGTCATCTGGATGAATAATATCCCAAAATTTTTTTCAAAATAAAAGCATATGATCAACTCAAGCAAATCAAAAGAACTGGTACCCAAAGTTAGATATCAATAAACTCTCGAGATTCCGTATCAGACGCTCCCGATCCATCAGCTAGTAAAGAGCTAGCGTCTTAACATCCTCGCTGGATGGAAAATCCGTCACGGGATCCGTTACATTCCCACGTGCCCTCCAGAGCAAAAACAACTCCTCCAGGCTTCAGTTCATCACGAAGACGCTCCTGTGTTGAGCCACCGATCGTTTTCCCTCCTCCCACCGCGTGCCTCAAGGCTGCGACAGACGCTTGCGCTTTATTCTCTGCATCGTTCCCTCGTCCTTCAAAAAACAGAATGGAGAACGTTCCCGATTCGGGTGCTGACCACGGTAAGTTCACGGTGCACACTCTCATGCAGTGGAGGAAACAAAATCATTCTTTGTTCCTCCAATTTGTCCGATGCGGGTTAAAAGACAGCCTAAACAAACTCCAAGTCCAGTCCAGAGAATGTCATTTGAAAAATATACAGTTTATATCTATCTATCTATCTATTTATATAGTATGTAATTCTTTGGCTGATGAACAATCACCGAAGTCTTTTATTAAAAAGAAAAGAATCGGGGGTTGTATTGATGTGGGAATATGTACAGATATCCGATTACGCTTCGTGTTAGTCATCACTGCAAAAAAAATACAAATAAAATGCGAGTATTAGATATTAGAGATATTATACAGCAGTTCATTTATCAAAAAAAAAGATAAATGAAACCATGGCATGTAGTCAATCAAAAAAAAAAATTTAACACCATTCATTTTTTTTCTCATTTGTTCGTAAGATCACAGATCACCAAGTACATGTGATTTTTACTGTTTGGTTCCTTTTTATTCATATGGATAAAAACTGGTCGAACACGCAGTGAGTCACCAATCAGGATCTTTTGAATCAGGATCTCTTAAAGTTGCTGGTGTGGTACAATGGCACGATCATGATCTTTTGATCTCATGATCTTTTGATCTCATGATCTTTTGAATCATGTACTTCTTTTGAAGTTTTTGAACTTCAAGTTCGAACAGCAAGCAGAACATTTAGAGAGGAATAAATGATGGAAGAAAGGTTTTGGATTCAGGATCATTTTAATAGAAATCAATCAATCAGTCATGAAATTAATTCTATTAATAGATCAGTGTGCTGAGAGTCAAATTCGAGTCTTTTCGCATAAACTGAGTTGATTAAGTAAAGAGTCTTGTGATAAAAATGACAATAGGAGCATTATAGTTATAATAAATCATAATACTTTGCATACTTAAGTACATCTGAAGGCAAAAACATTTGTACTTTTACTCAAGTGAAAGTTTAAAGGGATCTTTGACTTTTACTGGAGTCACATTTTACTGAATGAATCTCTACTTTTACTCAACTACATGGTTTGTGTACTTCACACCACTGTAAAAGATATATGGACATACAGAGTCTGTTAAATGTGTGGAAACATCTAACTATTTATCATTTTCGAGACAAATCCACGTTCCTTTACTTTATTTGTAACATACTCAGTGGAAGGTAGAAACACTGTCCAATTCTCTCCACTGACTGGAAGAAAGTTGGGACAGATGAGTGCAATTTTTACATGTTGGTCTCTAATAGAAGAAATAAAATAGGACAGAGAAAAGGGGAGAAGACGTTAGCAGACTCCCTCACCCCAACAGTCAAAAATGAAGGTGGAAGCTTAATAGTTTGGGGTTGTTTTGTAGCCAGAAAGGTTGGAGTCTTATTCCGGAAAGTAAAGGGGATCCTGATCCAACATGGCAACCATTCCATACTTCAACTCACGCCATGCAATTCTGTCTAGACTGTGGCTCATTGGAATCGAAGCAAAAAGTAATCTGGAGTGATATCTATCATTCTTCCCAGTCACTGCACATAAATCCCATCTAAATGCTCTGGGATGAACTGGATCAAAAAAAGAAATCTCCAACTAGTGAGGAACATCTTTGATAGATTTTCCAAAAAGTACGGCAAAGTGTTTCAGCTGAACGTTTGGAGAAACGAACTGTGAGTGTGTAAAGCTGTTCTTCATGCTAAGGGAGGATTTTTCAATAAAAATAATGTTTCTGTACATTTATATATTTCTCTGGTGTTTCTCGACATTACCGAGTTTTTTGTGCATAGAAACAAAAAGGAACATGCAAGTGTCTCTAAAAAATCAAAAAAGACTCCACACTATTAATACTGTAAACAGCCAATCAGATTGAAGCCTGCATGATTCTGACACACACACCATTCAGAATTTTGACCTTGTGTACTGACCTTGTGCCAGCAGCCTGGGATTGGAAGTCCATCTGAACCCTGATGATGACAAACACACAGCTGAATAAATATTACAGTAAATATCTTGAAGGAAACCCATGCAGGTTAATATCACACACAACCAAATGCAACCATAATTAGGCGAGTACGTATATACAAAATATGGGTTTGAATCATAATGAGGAAAAAGGAAACGAGAGGAAATGCAGTGAAGGTGAAATAGAAGAGAGTAGATTTGGAGTAAATGCTGCCAGATGTGATGCATGTATCAGGTTCTTTATAGCTCGGAGTACTGCGGGGAACCTGGGGAACATCCTAGAGTGATTTTATAATAAAAAATTCCTTGTATTGCCAAAAGTTTATAATCTCCTCCACTCTTCTGGAAGATGGCCCACTAGATTTTGTGGCGATTTGTGCTAATTCGGACACAAGGGTCATAGTAAACTCAGGAACTGATGTAGGTAAAGTGAGGAGGCCTGTGGTGCAGTCAAAGTTCACATTCATCCAAAAAGTGTTCATTAGGATTGGAGCTCTTTAGCTTGAGATCGTCCACTCCAACTCATATAAAGCGTATGTTTTTGGAACTCGCTTTGTGCACAGGGGCATGGAACAGGTTCGGATCTCCTAGTTAAACTGAAGGAAAAATTTTATGCTACTGCATCCAAAGGTATCCTGTAAAATTGTTTGCCTTCAGCTTCAGAACAGTTTGAGAAAGAACCACATATGGCTGGGAAAGTCAGGTGTCCCAAGACCTTTCTCCATATAGTGTATATATCCTGTGCACATTTTATACTATACTTTTGATTAATAATAATAAAAAAAAAAAGAATTACATTTAGTGCTTCTGCATCTAAAGTCATTCTGTGGAACAGTTTGCGGGAAGAAGAACGTATGGCTGGAAAAGGCGGGTGTCCAAATACTTTTGACCGCAGCGCACATCATTCAAGAACTACATGATATTCAGAAAAGATTGAGGGTGAGTGTTGCATCTCGCCTCTGGCCCTATTAATAGGTGTGTTTTTATTTCCACGTGACATTAAACGTGAAACGCTGGTTTCTGCATGCTCAAGGGAAACACACTCCAGACAGTGGTACAGTACCAGCCGGCAGGGAGCTCCGGCGTCCACCTGCCCGTTTTCTCCTGCCTGACCTTTACATCCTGCAGAACCCTGTCAGCAAACACACACACACACACACACACACACACACACACACACACACACACACACACACACACACACACACACACACACACACACACACACACACACACACACACACACACACACACACATACCCAAGATAAAGAGCAGAATAGAAAGTATAGAGCAGCAGGGAACAGCAGAAGGAAAAGTGTGTATGAAGAAGCTACACATTAAATCCTGATACACTCCCAGGTTGTTAAGAGGAAGCGAGCTCGTCACGCACCACAGGACAGGGCTGATCTAACCCGGGCGGCCCCTGCTCTCCTTTCTGCCCCTTCAGCCCTCTCTTCCCTACAGAACCACGATCGCCCTGAAACAGGAAACAAACGATCACAAACAAGAAACACTTTCCTGATTATTTGCACAGAACACAAGGGGGGTACCAACTTTCGCACTTGACTGTAAGTGAGTCACAGTTTACCTTTTCTCCTTTAGGTCCCGTGTCTCCTTTATCCCCTGTAAGCCCAGGAAATCCCTGAACACATTGCACACACACACACACACACACACACACACACACACACACACACACACACACACACACACACACACACACACACACACACACATGAGAGTCAGACATTCACAATTCAGGAGTTTTAGAGTTCACTGTTATCAGACACTTACGTCTAATCCAGGTTCTCCTTGTTTCCCCTGTAAGGACACAGATCACATTATCAATCAGTATCTCAGTATCAATTTTCTACACATCTGATATCTCTGATTTCAATCGTTTTTTAACCAGATCATACTTTTTCTCCTTTGGATCCCGGGAGGCCGACCAAACCTGTCTGACCCATGGGTCCCTGTGGGCCCAGAGCTCCCTGAAAAACATTAGGATTTGCTGTGATATTTCTTGACACATTTTGATCCGCGTTGAGATGTTTGTGCTATAGGACGTGTTCTTACCGGGTTTCCTGGAACACCACTGTCTCCTTTCTCTCCTTTAATACTCTCTCCTAGATCACCCTGGAAGACCAATCAATCATCAATCATCAGTAGTCATTAAATAAACCATTTATTCATTTATTCATTCACCTAACCTTGAATGAAAGTATGTAGACACCTGACTATAGCATATCGATTTAGATTTATAGCATTTAGCAGACGCCCTTATTCAGTATTACACCTGAGCAGTTTGGGGGTTAAGGGCCTTGCTCAAGGGCCCAGCAGTCACAGCTTTGGATGTGAACTTGAGAACTTCTGATCCAAAGTCTAGTGTTTTCACCACTGAGCTACCACCTTCCCCATAAGAATAGAATGTGCTGCTTTATGAACATCCCTTACCATTATTTAATCGGCATTTGCTGTTATAACACTACATTCAGACACAAAGTTATTAGTAAATTCAGCTACTGATGTACGTGAGGTGAGGAAGCCTGGGATGATGTTGGCCTTCCAATTCATGTTCAATAGGATCGAGGTCAGAGTTCTACAGCAGGAGATCTTTAACTCCAACCCATGAAAAGCATATTTCCGTGAGGCTGGTTTTCTGCACGGTCATGCTGGAACAGGTTTGGGTCTCCTAGATCACGTAAAGGAAAAATTTCATGCTTCATCCAAAGACATCTTCAAGTTTGTGGTAACAATTTAGGAGAAGAACCACATATGGCTGGAAAAGTCGAGTGTCCTAATACTTTTGTCCATATAGTATTAACGGTCCTAATCCCCTCACCTCACCCCACCCTTCTTCTTTCTTTCCTACACATGAACAACAAGTTTTCTTTTTAATATAAAGGATATTTACAAAAGGTCACAATTAACACTTATTTTAAGTGATTCTAATATGATTATGGTGTTAAACTATTTAGTTTTTACAGAGAAATAAATCATAGTGTGAATCTTACCTTCGGACCAGGAACACCAGGATGACCCTGAGAAAAGGTCACATTCCCGATTGAACATTTTATTTGTAAAAACAGTAACATCTACATTGTAATCAATACAATACAGGCAATAAGTACGTTTCAGATGAAATACATGCACCTTAGTCCTATTACTGCATGCTTTTCATCCGAACTGCATGCTTTTCAAGAGGCATGGCAAAGTATTTAATTATTAAAGTAACTTCATTAAATTATATTATATTATATTATTTTATATATATATATTTTGTAGATATTTTCATTTATTAATTTTGAGCTGAATTTGTCATATTCTATTGTAAATGAGTAAATTCTGTATGTCTACTGTATCGCAAATATAAAATTACAAGGTCTATTTTAAATCATTTTTATTTAAAAAAAAAATGTTGTGCGGTGTTATAAATCTAATTAAATAATACATAGTGTATAATATTATTTATAGTAGTTTACGATATAAAAATTATCTCAAAACATAATTGAATTTTAAGCTCATTTTGGAATTTAAATGTTTGACATTATGAAATCTGGTAATTACATTATGAGAAATATTGTATTATTAGACAATAAAATCACTAAAACCCCCAAAATTTGCTCTATTATAATAATCATAATGTATTTTTTAAACATAAAAAACAGCAGTATTCCTTTAAAGATCCTTTTTTACATTTAAATCTAGTTTCACATTTTTAAAATGAATTATTATTATTATTATTATTATTATTATTATTATTACATCATAAATTTACTGCCATCATTAAGAAAGACAGAGAAAGTCACTTGAACTGACCATAAATCCCGGCGGTCCTCGTGGTCCTGGAGGTCCGGGTGGTCCCGGCTGAGAAATCATCTGAACCTGAAGGTTAAAAAAAAGCAGGATTTTTAACACATCTAATAGAATCTATAATACTAACGAAAAAACTTCTAATAAACTTCTCCACTCACCAGGTTGTCCTCCAGTCTGCTGTCTCCTTTCTCTCCTTTCTGTCCATCCATTCCCTACCACACACACACACACACACACACACACACACACACACACACACACACACACACACACACACACACAGTTATAATAAGGTGATATGAACAAAATCACAACACAATGCAAAGGAAGTTACATACAGCAGGACCAGAGAGTCCCATCTCTCCCTTCTCTCCTCTCTCTCCACGGGTTCCTGGTTCTCCAGCATCTCCTTTCCCCCCCTGAACACAACCAGCGATGATTGGTTAATACTTTTTAACAATTAGTTCACACAAATCTCTTCCTGATCATATCAGTTCCTTACGAGGCAGATTTCTGGTCTTTTCTTTACTGCAACACAAATCCGAATGAACAATTTTGTCCTAAATTTTAAATATCTAAAAGCAATGATTAAACCACATTCCATAACCGAAACTGTCGTTTCTATAGTAACATTAATGTACAAACAATAATTTCTAGAAGAAGTTTAAAATGTAACTATAAATGGACAAAAAGTATGTGTATGATTTGAATGGTATGAATCTGTAGAAGTGCTCACCTTCTCTCCATCCACTCCAGCTGGTCCAGGTAAACCCAGCTCTCCCTGTGTCAACACACACACACACACACACACACACACACACACACACACACACACACACACACACACACACACACGATAAATGATATAGCCACACAGCTAACACACACTTTATCACTGCACCTGTACATTAATGGATCACTAAATCAATACACTTCACTCACCTTTGTCCCGTCATTTCCTGGTGGTCCTTGAGGTCCAGGAGGTCCAGGAGGACCCGGAGGTCCCTGTGACAAAAAGACGACTGAAGTTAACAAATGTTTTGTCATTTGTAATAATTTTATAAAGGTGCTACATTCCAGTGTAGAAACAGATGAAACCCTTGAAGAGTCTATATAGAACCCTAAATTAGCAGGAGACCTCCATATACACCGATCAAGCATAACCTTATAGCCACTGATCAGACATCACATTATGACCACCTGCTTAATATTGTGTTGGTTCCCCTTTTGCTGCCAATACAGTTCTGACCCATAGAGCATCAACAGCATGAACTTCTTCAGTGGTTTAAGCTACAGGAGCTCGTCTGTTGGATCGGACCACTCGGACCAGCCTTCGCTCCTCACGTGCATCAATGAGCCTCAGCCGCCCACGACCCTGTCGTCGGTTCTCCACTGTTCCTTCCTTGGAGCACTTTTAATAGATTCTGACCACTGCAGACCAGGAACATCCCACAAGAGCTGCAGTTTTGGAGATGCTCTGACCCAGACGTCTAGACGTCACAATTTGTCAAACTCGCTCAAATCCTTAAGCTCGGCCATTTTTCCTGCTTCAAACATCAACTTTGAGGACGAAATATTCACTTGCTGCCTAATAAATAAATTAACACACTAACATGTGCCATGATGAAGATTAAATCGGAGTTATTCACTTCACTGAACCATTCAAGAACCATTTTCCAAGAGATTATCGAGTACCAAAATAGATAAAGTTATAAACAATTAAAAATAATTATTAATAATTACATAAAACACACACACACAAACACACACACACACACACACATGCACTTCTTATTGGAAAATGGTTCTTCACGGGTTCTTTAAATCTACATGGTGACAAGCATAAAGCTTCTTTCTTTCTAATTACTGAGGTGTTGAAGCAATAAAACACTTCAGAAAGAAGTCTTGCTTTTTACAGTGTAAAAATTCCATATAAACAATTTTCCTGTGGTTTGACTTCCCCAGCATCACCCTAACTACTCTAATGCTGATTAGTTTTTATCTAATAAGACTACACCTGGATAAGAATAGCTATTAAACATTACATACAGTGCCCTCCACAATTATTGGCACCCCTGTTTAAGATGTGGTCGTGGATTTCAAAATATTCTCCTTTTTTTTTTTTAAAACATAGAACCCAAATGCAAAAAAAGAGAAAAATCCAACCTTTTATTTAAGTACATTACTTTGGTGGTAAAAAAATCACACATTTAGAAGAAAAAAACCTTGAAATCATGTGTGCCACAATTATTGGCACCCCTGATGTTAATACTTTGTACAACCTCCTTTTGCCAACAAGACAGCACTTAATCTCCTCCTATAACATTTCACAAGATTGGAGAACACAGAGAGAGGGATTTTTGACCATTCTTCTTTGCACAATCTTTCTAGATCATCCAGTGTCCTGGGTCCTCTCTTATGCACTCTTCTCTTTAGCTCGCCCCACAGGTTTCCGATTGGGTTGAGGTCTGGGGACTGAGATGGCCATGGGAGGACCTTGAGTTTGTGACTGCTGAACCACTTTTGTGTAGATTTTGCCACATGTTTTGGATCATTATCCTGCTGAAAGACCCAATGACAACCCATCTTCAGCTTTCTGGCAGAGGCCATCAGGTTTTTATTTAAAATATCCTGGTACTTCAAAGCGTTCATAATGCCATGCACCCTAACAAGGTTCCCAGGGCCTTTGGAAGAGAAACAGGCCCACAGCATCACAGATCCTCCACCATACTTCACAGTGGGCATGAGGTGCTTTTCGGCATACTCATTCGCCAGACCCACTTAGAGTGTTTGTTGCCAAAAAGCTCAATCTTAGTCTCATCTGACCAAAGCACACGATCCCAGTTGAAGTCCCAGTACCGCTTAGCAAACTCCAGACGTTTACGTTTGTGAGTGTTAGTGAGAAAAGGCTTTTTCCTTGCATGCCTCCCAAACAGCTTGTTGGCATGTAGAGAGCGTCTGATGGTTGTTTTGGAGACTCTGTGACCCCAAGATGCCACTCTTTGATGCAATTCTGTGACGGTGAGCTTGGGAAATTTTTTACTTCTCTTACCATCCTCCTCACTGTGCGTTGTGGCAAGATAAACTTGGGACTCTTCCAGCCTTGTTTGTCACTGTTCCAGTTGTTTTAAACTTCTTAATGATTCCTCTGACTGTAGATACCGGCAAGTTAAGGCGAGTGGCTATTTTCTTGTAGCCATTGCCTGACTTATGAAGGTCGACACACATCTGCCTTACTTGAATGGTGTGTTCTCTTGTCTTTGCCATGTTGACAAATGGGTAAGAGAATTAGGCCTCTGTGTCACGTCATATTTATACCCCAGGGAAACAGGAAATCATGAATTACTAATTAAAAGTCCCTAGATACCCTGACCAACATTAGCAACTACAGAAAAATATATAAAAAAAAAAAAAATTAAATTTTTCAGAGGAATTGTTAGGGGTGCCAATAATTGTGGGACACATGATTTCAATTTTTTTTTTTTTTCTAAATGTGTGATTTTTTTTACCACCAAAGTAATGTACTTAAATGAAAGGTTGGATTTTCTCTTTTTTTGCATTTGGGTTCTATGTTGTTTTAAAAAAAAGGAGAATTTTTAGAAGTCCACGACCACATCTTAAACAGGGGTGCCAATAATTGTGGAGGGCACTGTATGATAGATATTATATCGCTAATAAACACGAGGCACCAGAATAAAGGTGCTTTTTACTTGTCACATTACAACAGAGTGAAATGGTTTCCTTGAAAAATCCCAGCATGTTAGTAAGCCAGAGCGCAGAGTCAGTCAAGATACAGCACCCCTGGAGCACAGAGGGTTAAGGGACTCGCTCAAGGGCCCAAGAGAGGCATCTTAAGGATACCAGGACTTAAACCCCCGACCTTCTGATCAGTCACTCAGAGCCTTAACCACATACATATATATTTCTATATACATTTCCTCCAAACCCCTGAACACACAGATGGACTGAAAACTGTATACGCATTGATTCACTCAGTTTCCCGTCCATCATACGCAGTCAAGGTTTTAAGGTCGTACATGCGAGTCACACAATCACAAACACCTCAATCCCCTCCCCCTAAAGTCGATTAGAGAAGAAACACATTAAAGGTTGAGAAAACCCCATCAAGAAACCCATGCATTCACGAGGATTACCGAAACACTGATGGTGTGGATCGCCTGCCGGGGGAAACAGCAACAACGAAGCTTTTAACATTTTCCACCAATTTAAGAATTTCGTACATATTCTCTAAAGCAGTCCTAAAAAAAAAATTTATGATTTCTATTGATTGTGGACAAACGTATCAGGACACCTGAATTTTTTATCCATATTTGGTTCTTCTCAAAAATGTTACCACGAAATTGGAGGCACACAATTGTCTTTGGAATTTTCCCTTCGGTTGGACAAGGAGATCCAAACCTGTTCCAGCAGGTCCATGAAGATATGCTTTACATGGGTTGGAGTGGAAGATCTCATGATCTCAGATCTCCAACACTATCAAATACCTTTGGGATTAATTGAAACACTGACTGAACCCTGAGGGTTCCTCACCTCACCTACATCAGCACCTGATTTTACTAACACCCTTGTGCCTGAATGACTCAAGCACACGCCAAAATCTGGTGGAACATCTACCCAGAAGAGTGGAGGTTATTATAACAGCAAATGAGGACTAAAAACAATACAAATCGCATGATCAGGTGTCCAGAACTGTTTGTCCATACAGCGTAATGTTATCGTCTGTTACAAATCTGTATAAAATGTTCTGTATTTCATTCATCATGTCGTACCTGAAAAGCGTCTAGCAGTTTGTCGTTGAAGGCGATGACATCACTTGAGCCTGATGCACCTTTCTCCCCTGTGAGACCCTAATCATCAAACATCACACATAACACGATTCAGTATAATAAAACCTCGCTAATATTGATATGTTGGAATTACGTGACTTTTATATACAACAAATAATTACACAATAAATCCAACGATATGAAATTTCCGAATCAGATTGGAGATCAAATTGTGGCGTTGATAATTGCCAGGCGAATGAACCCTTTAGTAGCTTTTACTATGACAAAATATTTGAGTCTAAGTCAGGACAGTGTGGGTTTCTTGTATGTAGAGTATCATGACTCTGTGTTCAGATGCTGGTGAACAGGATGACAGATGATGGGTTTGAAATTTGGTCACGTGATCTGTTTTTTTGTCGCTCACCATTTCCCCTTGAGGTCCTGTTTCTCCGACTTCTCCTTTATCTCCCTGAAAGAAAAAACGCAGCGCATGAGACATAATGAAACATTCTGGATCAGAAAAAAGAAATCTTACCTTCTACATGAAGGTGATTAAAGAGGATAAAAGACATGAGCTTAAAGGATGTTGTGCTGAAGGAGTGGGGAAATCTTTGTGCACGCTTACTTTAAGGCCAGGGAGTCCGTCCATGCCTCGGTCACCTTTGGCTCCGGGTTCGCCACGTTCTCCCTGAGAAAGGAAGTGAGATTTTACTATACACAAGCTCACTTGAAGTATGTTGTCAGGATTAAAGGTACAACATTTTTTATGCTACTGCATTTAAAGACATCCTATACAATATAGAAAACCTGGAAAACCTGGAAAACCTGGAAAAGTCAGGTGTCCCAATACTTTTGTTGATTATTATGTAGGTTCGCATAAAAGTGATGTGCATGTGATCAATCACTTTATGTCCTGCTGGATAACTGCTCTGTCATGCTTTTATTAAGGAATTAATAAGTATAATTCAACTAACCTTCGACCCCGGGGGTCCCTGTAGGCCAGGAAAGCCTGGTTGACCATCTTCACCCTGAGGGAAGACAAACGTCGATGCTTAGAGCTGATCTGCACAAAGAGCCTCGATATTTATATTCTTAACACAATTAACACACAAACAACTCAACATGATACTCGAATTTACTACATAGAGGGAAATAAATGAGTGAAAGAAATGGTTAAGGTCAAGAAACACACACGCACACACACACTTGATCTCTTTCTAAACCTAAAAAGAGCAGGATAGTCAGGAGTCTTACCGGATCACCTGCTAACCCTCTCGGGCCCTGTGAAAGAGAAAGAGATTGAGAGGAAGAAGTAGAGAAGGAGAGAGAGAGAGAGAGAGAGAGAGAGAGAGAGAGAGAGAGAGAGAGAGAGAGAGAGAGAGAGAGAGAGAGAGAGGGAGGGATTTTTTGATAGCTGAAGATAAGTACATATATAATATAATACACAAAGGACAGATAACCAACCTGATGTCCATTGTTCCCAGGGGAACCCTAAAAGAAATAATAAGAGAGTGAGTGAGAGAGAGAGAGAGAGAGAGAGAGAGAGAGAGAGAGAGAGAGAAAGAGAGAAAGAGAGAAAGATGAATGAAGCTGATTGGAAATTGATGAAGCTAGTTTACGTAGCAATGTTACAGAAGATACTTAAGTATCCAGAATGAAGAGACAACGAGTTCTAGAAAGTATAAAAGGAGGTAAATTAATATAAATTTTTCACAGGGAATCAGCGTAACCTAAGAGGTGTTCATTTGGGCCGGGGTTCCACATCACGCAACGCAGGATCGGTGAGCGTTAAGAAGCTCTTCATCTTGAAGAGCAGGATATCATATATATGTACATATCATAATTACCAATATTCATATATGTGCTATTAATATATTAATATATTCATTTTTATTTATTGATAAGCAGGTACAAAACGATTGGGATTTCAGAAACTTCGGTATGATTATATGCTAATAACAAAAAAACAGAAAATCCAACGCCCACATCATGTTTAAATCTAAATACACATTTTTGCAGCAAAAAAACGTGTCTCTTTGGCATTACATTCTATGTTTCCAATAAGACGTGCTTCTCTGAAAGAAACCAGTGCGTGTAAAAATTGGAATTAATAAACAAACGTTGATGCTATTGTGCTGTAATTTCAACAGAGCATCACATGAACACTAGGGGGCGACCGAACAAAGCCGTTCTCCATGTTCACCAAAACATCTGCGTGCAAGATGGATGGACAGAGGGCAAAGAGTCGCTTTCTCAATACACTTTACTCCTTCATCTATTTATTTGTCTATCTGTTCTGAGAACCAGCTGACGGGTTTGTAAATCTTTGTATTTCGCTCCTCGTCCGTGAAAAACCACGACGCATATTTGTCCAGGATGAAGTCCAGGATCTCACTTTCCCTTTGACCATGTTGAAAAGGAGTTGTAAAGAATTTACACAACATATAAAATGTATTGTTTCTGGAGGCTTATACGAGAAAAGCGTATTCATTTTTTTATAACAAAACATCAGAAGATATATAACGTCCATGCTTTCAACCTATCACAATAATACATCGTAGTTAAAATCCGAGCACAAGTGTGGCAGCTGCCATAATCATAAAGAAAATTTAAATGATGACGATTTATAGATTTTATTGTGCATGGCCATATTCCTATAGAAATATAAATGATCAAAGTTGCTTGTTTTTATGAATGCTGCCAGCACGTGAACCTTTTCATCAGACGCAGATGTCCATCGTTTCTTTATGGGGTTGTGAGCCAACAAAACTGCTGGTCTGAGCGCAATAAAGACTAAAGATAACCGCAGAATACTTTTACAGCAGTGCGTTCTTCTTCTGTCTTCATGTGCAGAAGTAAGTCTTTATACATTCAGCCAAAAAACTGTAACAAAGCTTTACCCAATGCAGATCAATACAAATGTTCAGTCTATTATCATTCTATTCATAAATCAGTCCCTATATGTTTATCCTAAATTAGCGAGCCAGTAAGGATGGTGGTGAGGGAAAAAAAACTCCCTGAGATGGTATGAGGAAGAAACCTTAAGAGCAGGGGTCCACAAACTTTTTTTTGTGAAGACCTCATCATTTTTCCTTTCTTTAATGTAACAGAAGATGTGCCAGAAATAATTATTTTATGATGATTATGCTAGATTAGTTTATTAATTTGTTATGCACATTAGAGAGAAATGAGCAATGCTTTTCAAGAGATATTTAGCCTTTTAAAAGAGTATTATTACTATCATTATGCTATTTTTCATAAATCTAAACACTTACTTACATATATGCATATTCTTGGTTAATGATTCTAACAAATAATCATGTTAACTAGGGGTTGACCGATTAATCAACCGGTAGATTTTTTATATATAATAATAATAATAATAATAATAATAATAATAATAATAATAATACAAATAATAATAAAATAAAAAACAGTACTTAATCATGAAAATGTGCTAAAGAAAATAAATATGCATATATTCATTAATAAATATAATTCTATAATTAAATTACAAATAAATATACTATCACTCTCCATGCAGCTCGCAGTCTAGTGTGTAAAAACAAACAGCATGTGGTATCAGTGATTCGCCTCTAGAGGCCGCTCTCGTAATGACAGTGGACCAGGAGGCGGAAAAACTATCGGTTTGGATTTTTGCGGATAGCTGATAGTTTTAGCAATCAACTATCTGTGCCTCGACCTCTATTAATAACTATTGGAAATTTTTGTTGAAAAAAAAACAACCTTTATTATTATAAAAAAAAAAAAAATTAAAACAGATATAATGTGAGTAAAACATATATTTAAAATGAAATTTTCAACCTTTGGCTGCCCTTTGCTTTCTGAAAAGATGTGTGAACACAAAGAACAAAAACCATAAAACCACAGATGGCATTAATTTGCCATGTAGCAACCCTAACATATGAGATAAAGACAAAAAAAACCCCACAACAAATGGCAATGTTTCCTTTCTTCATTTTCTTTACTAGTAAGAGTTACCAATCAAAGCAGGCAAATGACACTCTAATGGCATTTGTCTGCTTTGATCATTTGTGAACTGAAGCTCTTGAGCTGTATCTGCATGATTGTATAGATTGTGCTCACACCATACAATCATGAACTGAAGCTCCTGAGCTACATCTGTATGTTCACTTTGGATAAGAAAGTGTGTCTCTGTGACTTCCAGAACATTATGGATATTATTTCCAGATGGTTTGGTTTGAGTATTTCCATAAACTGAGTAGTACCATAAACTGCTCTCTGATCTCCTGCTGGGAATTTTTTTTACACACAACAGTCTCTAGAGATGACACAGAATGGTGCAAAAACCAAAAAACATCCTGTGAGTAGAAGATCTGCAGGCTGAAACACCTTGCTGATGTGAGAGATCAGAAGAGATTCACCAGACTCGTCTAAGCGGACAGGAAGTCAAGAATAACCTGAACAATCAATCTTTACAAAAACACCATACATTGAGGTAGATGTGCAACAACAGTAGAAGACGTACATATTTTAGTGTCAGATTACGGTTCTTAGCTGACAGGAGTGAAATTCAGAATTCTTGTACCACTTTAACCTTAAACCTTGGACATTTTGCAGGTTACTATAGACTGTAGTTACTGTTACTGTAAACAACAAAGCATTTCGATCCACAGAACTGTCACTCGCATAATGTTTTTTGTTTTAAGCACCATTTTGTGTAAAAGTCTGTTCCTGAGAGATCAGCACTTACTAAAATACTTAAAACCAACCCATCTGGTACCAACATCCATGCCATGATTAAAATCATAGAGATCGCAATTTTAAAGTACATTACAAATGAAAATGTTTAAGTACATTAACTGGATACCTTGAACTATGTATACATGATTTTATGGATTCACTGCTACCACGCGATTGGCTGATTAGATAAGTGTACAGGTGTTCCTAATAAAGTAATTAGTGAGTGTATATATTAAATCAAACAATTTGCCACAAACACAATTAAAATATCTCACTTGTTCTCCAGGAGGGCCCCGGGGTCCATCCTTCCCTGTGTTTCCAGGAGGACCTCTTGGCCCAGGGGGGCCAGGAGGACCTGGAGGACCTGGTGGACCGGCCTGGCCTTGGTCACCCTGAGGATAAAAATTTGTGGATAACATGAGCTTTGAAATAGTCTTTAAATCTCTCCCTTTGAATAAGATGCTAAAATATATAATAAAATACATAATATACATTTACATCAATCTGGGAATTTGCAGTTGTAAGAGTTACACACAATGGGTCTCATTTATCTTTTTCAAAGTTATAAACAAACAAACAAAACGAATTGTTTCAGTTCACATTTTATATCGTTCTCGTTTGTGTGCTTAATCAATCAATCAGACTAGTAAAGTGTAATCAGAGCACAAACACACTCCACAAAATTCTCCACAAAACTCACAATTGAGCAGTTGAAGGTTAAGAGCTTTGCTCAAGAGCCCAACATTGACACCTGAAGTACTAATGTAAGGTTGCTCGCCAAACATGGCTACATTTTCCAATAAAGCAGCTCAGCAAATGTGGCGAATCAGCTGCGATAAACACACACACTTACTCTTAGCTGGTGTTATTTGTCTTTAAGTATAACTTTTTTATTGCTTTGTTATTTGTCCAGATCATTAATATGAATTGATTGTGTGCCAAAAAGTTTATTATTAAATTCGAGTTTGAAAGTCATCAACTATTTTACGATCTGAATCCAACCAACTTAACATTAGGTTAATGTTGGTGAGACCCCTATGAGTAAATTTACAATAATGATACAAATGTTTTCTCAAGCAAACTTGTTTTTCAAAAACATGACATTTCTAGATAAGAAAAAAGCTCCATCACATTTGTTACAAATGAATCTGTTTGTTTGTCTCCTTTCATACCTGAGGCCCAGTGTGTGAACACATTTCTATTTATCGCTGCTATAAGCCGGAAAAAAGATTGTGAGTGCATTCACTAAAGCCATGCTTGTAATTAATGTTAGATCGAAAGAACAGCGCAGTTTTGGATCAGTAAGCAAGCAGAGCATGCCTTCCACTCCTGCTACCTTCAGCATACGTCTCTGGAAAGTGGGCTGGTCGGCAGAGATGAAGCTGTGATCATAGCGAGGAAAAACCATCTGAACAGCCAGGACCATATTTAACCGATAGAAAGGTGGAGGAAGAAGAGAAAAGAAGAGCAGCAAAATCAGCTACAGAATAGTCTGCGTTTTAAAGAGCGAGTGTAAAGTTGTAACAGAACGCCTGAGGAACGATGGGTGAGGTAAAGATGATGGGAATCAGGTGGATCTCTAAGACAGAGTTAAGGAGAGCACGTGTATGCTCAAGGGACAAACCTTGATGGGAATCTGATTACTGTACAGGCCTGCATGAGTGGCCTGACCCTGGAGCAGAGACACGACGGATATCATCACAGTTACTAATACATTACAAGCCTGTGTAAGATTTTTTACCTCTTCATGAATTTGCATAAAATTGCTTTTAAAAATGTAATCATCTTGAACATATGGACTAAAAGATACATGGAAATCAGCTGTGTGGTCAGGAACTGCTTGCTGGCAGTGGCAATGCCATAGCTTCACCTGGATAGTGGATTATTAGGGTAATTCCATAAAAACAATACAGCTAACTACTGTATATGCTAAAGCAATATATTAATTTATTTCACATTTATGAACTCAAAACAGGGAGGAAGGGGGCGGAGCTTACAAAACACTTTTTAGCATGGCTCATTGCAAATTTTATTGAAAGCAATAATCAATGTATTTTTTTTTTTTTTCTGTGTGAAAATTTACTCCACAGTGATTGAATGATATGACCCTAATACATTTCTACCACTTTTACACCTCAGGGAAAGCTGAGATTCTAATTTTAATCACAAGAAATTAACACTTTGTGCTAATTTGTAATATTATTCATGTTTCAGGAAGTCAGCCTTCAATCAACGAGCGTTTTTTGTTTTTTTTTATGTACATTAAATTACACACATTAAACATTCTTAAAACATAATGTAATGTGAGATTTCCTGGTGTTGGTTTTATCCACAATTTTGTCAGAATGACAATTTTATTTCTAAATCTGGTTTAATAATCATTAGTAAAGTAAATCATTGTCACAAATATATGACAATGTAATAATAAACTTACAGTAAATAAATCTTTCCTAAATCTAAAAATACACACATTATTCACACACATTATATATATAAAAATTAGATTATTATTAGAAAATTGAAAAATAATGTTAAAATGGATATTGTGTAATATAGATAATAAGATAGATCTGAACACTAAGACCTTACCCGTGGCCCAATCTCTCCTTGATCACCCTATAAAAGAAAAAAACAAAAATGGAATGATTATCATCACTTCCATGTTCTCGCATCCTTGATAACACAGAAACATGGAGATAAAAGAAGGAGGTTTGTGCCACAGAGCCTGGGAGACACTGATTAAGACCAAGCTCCTGTGGCTTTCCAGAGATAATCAACAGGAATATTCCAAGCTTGTTTTTTTGTTTATTGTCTTCTTTTTTTTTATTTGTAATGTGGTCCAACATCCGGTGTTCTTGTGTCCGTGTGCACGCACAGCAGCACAGAGGAAGTGTGTCGCTTGCTGTTAGACAATTTGGAAAAACATGTGGTTGCTGTGAAGCACGAGAGACAATTACCTTTCGGCACGACAGTGTAAAACGTGAGGCCAGGTTTAGGATGGCCTGATCTGTATAGCGAATGCTCTCAGGAACGTTCAGCAGAATATCTCTAGGTACTAATAAGTTACATAAAAGACACTCTAACAACGTCTGCTTCACAATATTTCTGGAATGTTCCTAATGCAGTGTGTATCTAAAGTTTGGAAACACCTAGTCTTTCATGGCTTCAGGTAGTAACAGTAGGTTTTGGATGTAATGCATGTAGCTACATCACGTTACATCATCATGTATATATGTAGGTTGAATGGTAAAAAAAAATTTAAAACCAATATGGCTACCATTATTCAACACCATGTAATTCTGTCTGGATTGTGGCTCACTGGAACCAACTTAAACATACAACAAAGATATGATTCAGAACATACATCCAAACTCTGTAAGTGTCAGAGAGCAAACAGTCGTATGGAGTGTTATCTATCGTGGAACGGCCTGCACATTAATCCTATTGAACTTCTCTGGAATGAACTGAATCGCAGGAAAGAAATACCCAACTAGTGCAGAGTGTGTGTAAAAAAAAAGTGTTTTTTTTTAAACAAATAGATAAGTATATACTGTATTTTTTTGGTAAAAGTAAATCAAAATCAAATCAAATTTTATTTGTCACATAAACATTCAGATAGAGTATGACATGTAGTGAAATGCTTGGGACTGTCCAAAGAAATGTAAAAAATAAAACAAATGAAAATATAGTATAATAAGTATAATAAAAAAGTATAATAAGCATAAAATAATACTATAAAGTAAGAAAATCTGAATAAAAAATGTAGATACCTATATGTGTATATATATATATATATATATATATATATATATATATATATACAGTGAGGAAAATAATTATTTGAACATCCTGCTATTTTGCAAGTTCTCCCACTTAGAAATCATGGAGGGGTCTGAAATTGTCATCGTAGGTGCATGTCCACTGTGAGAGACATAATCAAAAAAAAAAAAATCCAGAAATCACAATATATGATTTTTTAACTATTTATTTGTATGATACAGCTGCAAATAAGTATTTGAACACCTGAGAAAGTCAATGTTAATATTTGGTACAGTAGCCTTTGTTTGCAATTACAGAGGTCAAACGTTTCCCGTAGTTTTTCACCAGGTTTGCACACACTGCAGGAGGGATTTTGGCCCACACCTCCACACAGAACTTCTCTAGATCAGTCAGGTTTCTGGCCTGTCTCTGAGAAACACGGAGTTTGAGCTCCCTTCAAAA
This sequence comes from Silurus lanzhouensis, assembly GCA_039877035.1. NCBI lineage: Eukaryota > Metazoa > Chordata > Actinopteri > Siluriformes > Siluridae > Silurus > Silurus lanzhouensis. Next base: position 1,379,355 of record JBCEWE010000339.1, on the reverse strand, counting down.
ATTCTCTAAGGGGTTTAGGTCTGGAGACTGGCTAGGCCACGCCAGAACCTTGATATGCTTCTAACAGAGCCACTCCTTGGTTATCCTGGCTGTGTGCTTCGGGTCATTGTCATGTTGGAAGACCCAGCCTCGACCCATCTTCAAGGCTCTAACTGAGGGAAGGAGGTTGTTCCCCAAAATCTCGCAATACATGGCCTCGGTCATCCTCTCCTTAAAACAGTGCAGTCGCCCTGTCCCATGTGCAGAAAAACACCCCCAAAGCATGATGCTACCACCCCCATGCTTCACAGTAGGGATGGTGTTCTTGGGATGGTACTCATCATTCTTCTTCCTCCAAACACGTTTAGTGGAATTATGACCCAAAAGTTCTATTTTCGTCTCATCTGACCTCATGACTTTCTCCTATGACTCCTCTGGATCATCCAAATGGTCATTGGCAAACTTAAGACATGCCTGGACATGTGCTGGTTTAAGCAGGGGAACCTTCCGTGCCATGCATGATTTCAAACCATGACGTCTTAGTGTATTACCAACAGTAACCTTGGAAACGGTGGTCCCAGCTCTTTTCAGGTCATTGACCAGCTCCTCCTGTGTAGTTCTGGGCTGATTTCTCACCTTCCTTAGGATCATTGAGACCCCACGAGGTGAGATCTTGCATGGAGCCCCAGTCCGAGGGAGAGTGACAGTCATGTTTAGCTTCTTCCATTTTCTAATGATTGCTCCAACAGTGGACCTTTTTTCACCAAGCTGCTTGGCAATTTCCCCGTAGCCCTTTCCAGCCTTGTGGAGGTGTACAATTTTGTCTCTAGTGTCTTTGGACAGCTGTTTGTTATTAGCCATGTTAGTAGTTGGATTCTTACTGATTGTATGGGGTGGACAGGTGTCTTTATGCAGCTAACGACCTCAAACAGGTGCATCTAATTTAGGATAATAAATGTAGTGGAGGTGGACATTTTAAAGGCAGACTAACAGGTCTTTGAGGGTCAGAATTCTAGCTGATAGACAGGTGTTCAAATACTTATTTGCAGCTGTATCATACAAATAAATAGTTTAAAAATCATACATTGTGATTTCCAATTTTTTTTTTTTAGATTATGTCTCTCACAGTGGACATGCACCTACAATGACAATTTCAGACCCCTCCATGATTTCTAAGTGGGAGAACTTGCAAAATAGCAGCGTGTTCAAATACTTATTTTCCTCACTGTATATATATATACATATATATATATATATATATATATATATATATATATATATATATATATATATATATATATATATATATATATATATATATATATATACACACACACACACACACACACACACACACACACACACACATACTAATTCAAATTATTAATTATTCATATTAATTTAAATTACAATTATTCAAATTATAAATATTATTAATAAATTATTTTTTATATATATATATATAGTATATCCATACTGTTACCTAGTTTGTTGCAACAAAAGGAAAATGCATGTCTCTGAAAAACCTGGTGTTTCCATACTTTTGACAGTGAATATACATTATGAACATTATATAAGGGCTAATAACCATGTTATAGCAGTGCTGAAGGAATTCATTGCTCAGTACAGAATTTTCTTAAAACCAAAATGTCCTACAGCCTTTTGGAACCATTTAGAAATTACAATGCTAAACTGAAACTGATCGGAGACGATGAGAATAAGTTCTGTGCTCACTTACCTTATCTCCCTTTGGTCCAGCTGGCCCCTGAGGACAGAAAAGGAGGAGAACATATGAGAGTATATATTATTCTTTTATAATGAACTCAGAGTCGGAATCAGGACAAGAGTCGGAATCATAATTAGAGTGAAAATCAGAAGAATCAGAATAGGAATGATGGACATGATCAGAACGAGAAGAAAAATCAGAACTTGAATGAGCATGTAAATGAGAATGAGGGACAGAGTAAGAAAACGTATTGGCACAGGAATAAAAACCAGAATGAGAAATAGAATTACCATTAGAATTACTATTAGAGCCAGAACTGGAATAACATAAAGAACCTGAATTACAGAGTCCGAATCAGCTTAGGAATACAAGTAAGAACAAGAAGAAGAATCAGAATGAGAACAATGAATTGGCAATGGAATCAGAATCCCAACCAAAATTCGGAATAAAAATCAGAAATTCATCCAGAGTCAGAATTACATGTATGTGTTTTTTGTTTAATGCCTCAGATGTTTGTGCTCAGACTTTTAAATCGCATTGTAGCAGTAGATTGTGTAATGTAGCAGCCTCTCATCTCCAGGGTCCACAGTTTAATTCTGATCTCAGGTACATTGTGTGTTCAGATCCACATTTGTCTCATTTCTATGTGGGTTTTCTCTCCGTTTTTTTGTGCTGGATCTCCGCAATGGTGTCAAAAAAGTGATCATTGAGCTGCATCTTCATCTTCGGGGGGAAAGGGGTGAAGTCCACAGGAGCCAAGTCTGGTGAGCAGGGTTGGTGCGTAAGTGAAATCCTGTGGATTGTTCTCCGATGATCATCATGCACGAGTTCCCTAATGGTTTCGACATTTTCGGGGTTTAACCTCATCGTAAGTCTTCCTGATCTCTTGTGGTCTTCCAGTGATGTAAAGACGACGATCATGAAGCTACACATGAGCAGAAGATGAGCTTGATGGACTTCCTGCAGTCAGGCGGTATACTATGATGCAATTCCAAACCTACAGCCAACATCACAGCCGATTTTTCTTTCTACAAAACCCAACACATTGAAATCTCTTTCAAGTAAGCAAGAGATTAATAGTGTTTAAAGGAGCAGAAGTGGTTTATATTGTTTTACGTATTTCTCTCATCAGAATTTAGGGGAAAGACAAGACTTTCTTTTTTTACTGTGTAATCCATTATTTCAGGTTGTGGTTAAATAGATGAAAAGTAGGATTTTACAGACTTACTATACACCTGATAAATAGGTGAGGAAGACAGACATGTTGTGTAGACAGACGTCTTCATAAGAGGATAAAAACCACAGTGGCTCATTTACGCAGTATGGGGTAACAGCTACCAGATGAGTGTAGAGACAAAATACTGTAAATTCACCTTTTAACTTTGACACAGGTCAAAATGAATTCAGCAATGGCATGCGATAATGTACAACTCACATCTCACAAAGGGGAAAAGCAAAAATAAAAAACACCAAAAAAAAACTTACCTGACTTCCTTTTTGCCCAGGAGGACCCTTTGGAGAAATACAACATAACAGATAAGGAAGAATAAAAACAAATGTCGAGAATAAAATGCATTATTGCATTAATGTATTCTGTAGTTTAAACAAAATGATTGGAAAACCTGACCTTCCCAGTCATATCTGGTCCTTCACCCAACTCTTATCACAAATTGGGGGGAATACAATTGTATAAAATGGATGCTTAAATTAGGAGACCCAAAGCCAGCTCTGTGTAGATACATAGGTTGGAGTGGAAGATCTCTATCTTTAGAACTTCAACCCTATTGAACACCTTTGGAATGAAGGTAAACACTGACTGAACCGCAGGTCTCCTCATCTCGCCCACATCAGTACCTGACTTGTAGCTGAATGAGCACAAATCTCCACAAAAATCTAGAGGAACATCTTCCCAGAGTGGAGGTTTTAATAAAAGTTTATTTAAATTAATGAAACAATATCTAGGCTGATGTTTGTTTTGCTAGCAGGTTAGCTTTAACTAGTGAGTATTACGATACAATAAGTAAAATAAGTACTTTTAAAACATATATTCATATACCTGGGTGCTATTCGGAAGGCAACTGGCTAGAAATAAGCATGTTTTATTAGCTTTAGCCACAACTGCAGCTATAATATCCCTCAATCATCCGCAGTTTGGAAAGGTGGGGTGAAAAAAAACAGTTAACTAGTATTCAGTTAGCATGCTTAGCATTTTTTCTGTTAAGGTTTTGCAGAATCAAATTTTGAAATTTTCTTAAAGGTGCAATAAATGAGACAAAGACGAACCAAAGTCTCCTCCATAATTAAATTCAGCATCTGCTGTAATTCTCTCAAACCCCTGCGAAATCCTTCTTATTTAGAGACACTTCTACACCCTCGTACACAAGCACACATCTTCATGTTGTCACTTAAAGCTAAACACAGATACTCACGGGTTTACCGTCCAAGCCGAGGGGCCCCTGTGTGCAGACAAGGCAGAAGAAGAGAAACGAGCGGTTAGACACTGCAGCTTCGCTAAAAGATGGGGCAATAAAGAACAAAGTGCAGATACAGCTGTAGGAGAAGATGCAGAATGATAAATCACAGATGCGATAGGAGAGAAAGTACAGAAAAGGAGAGAGCGAGAGAGCAAGGTCGCAGTGTAAGCACAGCATGATATCACTTCTTAATTTTATAGGCACTTTTTTAGACAAATGGCACCTCTTTGGGGAGTAACAGGTGTGCCACTCGGTACCTTCTTCCAGAAAGAGGAATAAATTCAGGGTTCAGGTTTTATGTGATTTTTCTATTATTGAGCTGAAATTAGCATAAAACAATTAAGGACAATTTACTTTATTTACATTTATAGCATTCGGCAGACGCCTTAATCCAGAACGAATTAAATTTATTTAATTGATAACTGAGCAGCTATGGGGTTAAGGGCCTTGGTCAGGGGCCCAGGAGTGGCAGCTTGGTGTGGCTGGGATTTGAACTCATGCTGTTCTGATCCAAAGTCCAATGCCTTAACCACTAAGCTATCACCTTGAATTTCATATGCCGTTAGAACTTTGTTTGAATCAAGGAGGAGACATGTGATGGCTAAAATCTGTGCTAGATAAAAGAATAGTGTACATTGGGAAGTATGTTCTCGCAGATTATAGGCATCATTTACATCATCACCTGAGCTTCATCACCAGCTCTTGACTTGATTAATCTCAGTTCACACAAAATGAAAATAATTTGTTACCTTACTTCTGTTCTTTTGGCTAAATATTTCGTCTTTCTAAACCTTTGTCTTTGTTGCTGTTCTCAGTGCCAGCAAATAAACATCACACCCCAAAACAAATTACAGTTTAATTACAGTCCTCCAGCCCTATAAAAGTCTTGTTTTATAGAGTAAGGAGTTATGAAGTAACCCAACCGAGTATATCTTTTGTCCTAGAGTTTCAGTCCTGCGGATACCATGGCTATCTATGGCTTAGAAGTCCAGGAAAGCTTGATGAACAGTGCTCTATTGGTGGAAGGAGCATTATTTATCTCCTGTCAATCACTGTGACACTAGAAAGTCATGCAGAACAGGGCACTCCAAAGTTCAACACATGTGGGCAGCATAATGTAGGGCTGTAGGTTACCACTGTCAAGTCAAAGGCAAGTCTAAGAGCAGGACTAGCTTTGATCGAGTCATGACTAAATGTTGGAGAGTCAAGGGCAAGGCAAGATCAAGTCCAAAATGAAAGCAAGATCAAATGTTAAATGAGTCCAGGCCCAGTGAAGATCAAGTCTAAATCAAAGTAAGAACCAGTAAGTTCAAAATGAGACCAAAACATCTAATCTGTTTTAAAGCCAGGACTTTACTTCAAATATTTTGCTTCAATTATATCAAAAAGTTTCAAGACTAGCTCTGTTTACAAGACTTTATATACGTACGTTTACACACTATCACTTTCGATATATATTCCCCTTGAACAGCAATACGGCGTTCCCAGCGTTCCTACCACTTCTGGAATGTGTCCTGGAAATCTTCTTTTCAAAGCATGTCAAACACTTTCTGTGATTCGCGCTGGATCTCCGAAATGGTGTCAAAACTACGACCTTTAAGTAGTTACTACTCATTTCAGCATCACCGTATGTAAAACGTATGTCATGTCAAAAGACTCTGTGGCAGATTTGCCCAGTTTCACACAGAATTTCACGTTTGCTCTTTGTTCTATCTCGCTGTCCATGATGAAATCGCAGACGTGGTAACACACATGGTCAGAATAGCACCAGTTACACTGTTAGTCTCAAAACTTTTTGATACCACCTCGTATTGTTCCAATACTTTTTGTCAATTTTCTTTAATTTGAAAAGTATTTTTACAAACTCTCAGTCAAAATCAAGACCATACTATATGGAACCAAACCACTAGACCAATCCAAATTCCAGTAAAGTCAGACTCAAGTTGTTTAAGGTCTATTTATCTTAGGTCTATTTATCACTCCCAGGCTCCAATCCACTTTCACACACTTTCACACTTCAACCATACATACAAAATTCCACATCCCTTAGAATAAAACGAATATATATATATATATATATATATATATATATATATATATATATAATATATATATATATATATATATATATATATATATGCATCCATCTAACTCCCTTGGACAGGATCCCTCTGGAGAAGTACTTTAAAAGCTTTAAAAAGGAAGATTGTGGAGTGTCTGAAGAAACCTATCAGAGGTGTCCTTTGACCCGTGAGACCTGTAAATAGTTTATTTATATTCCATGGTCAGTTGTTAGTCCCTTGAGGCATGGCCTGTAGGAAACCAAGAACGGAAGTGAGAAAAGTGATACACCAGAATGACACCATAAACCCCATTTCATGGGTCAACTAGTTAGATGTGGGGTAAAAAGTAGTATTGGTCCAAAATTGTGGTAAAGAAAAGCTATAAAGCTGTTGTTAATATTACATACAAGAGAGGAAGAAAGAAATATCTTGCCATGCAGTTGCACAATATGATTCTTTTGGCTTTATTTGAACAAAACCCAAAGTCCCCCCAATAATGTCTACAGATCAGGAGTAGATTGGGAAGATGGAGTGGTTTGGTCTTGAATGTGGATGTGCAAATGTGGCTCAAGCATGTTTGTTTCGGTGTCAGGTCCATCTGGGAACATTTAAGTCGCCTGATTTCCCTGGTGGCTTTTCATGATGAGCATGCTTAGTGTTCACACTGGGGTCACGCCAGTATTTCCCAAACATAGACAAATGAATCTGAAGCTCAGAATTGCAGATTGATTTATGATGCGTGACACAACGTGACCTGCTAAGGTAAGCTAAACAGGTGTGTATACTTATATGTGCTACTGGTGCAACAGTGTTAGTTTGACACTTATTTTTATACACTGATTCAGCGAAGCTTAAAAATATAACTAGATTTTTTTTTTTTACTATTTAGAAAAATTCAACTGGGCATATTTTTAACCAGACGTCTCATGCCCATAAGTTCTGGTGGGGCAGGAGGACATTAAACAACACCACAGCTTGAAGGTAAACTAAGTCAAGAGCCTGCGAACATGCAAGAACATGCGAAGTATACTATAAGCTTCTATGTGGTGCATGTTTAAAAGCTAAAGAGAAAAGATCTAAACAATAACGACAAAACAGAACTCCATTAGTTGATCAAACTGAAAATTTCGGACAAAAAACTGCCACATCTTCTATAAAGAAATTTCCCTCATCTATCTTTTTGATTTCAGCCCACATTTTATTTACACCAGACAGAATTTATAAGCACATGTTACAAAGGTGGAGATATGATGAAGCTAGCTAGAGGGGATTATATTTGCTTTAGACAACTTGCATTCAAGTGTATTTTTGATAAGAAATGCAGCTTAAAGAGGAAGTACAGGGCAGAGATGGTGGATTTTGCATTATCAAATCATCAAATATCGAATGTTTACAAATCCCAGATTTTTCAACCAAAAATCTGAAAAAAAAAACAAAAAACTGTAGCCTTTGTCTACTTCACATTTTTAGCAATATTACCAGAGTTCTCCAATCCCAGTGGTGAAGGTCCAGTGGTTTCCAGTGATTTAGAGTGAAATTCAGCTAGATAACTAATGATTATCTATCCAAAACAGCAAGTCAGAAGCATACAAAAAAAAAAAAAGAAAAAACGTGAAACTGTAAAAATATGAAAAATCTGCTTTACACCCCTGATTGGTGATACCAATCAGAATCCAGTGGTGGACATTTACGAAATAAATGTAATTATTTGCTTCACTTAATTAGCTTTTTGGTGTATCTGTACTTTACTGAAGTCCATTATGAGAGAATTTAACTTCACTAAATTTCAAAGTCAAATATCTGACTTTCTACTCAACTGCATTTCCTGTAATCAGTCGTTCCTTTTAATTTATGAAGATAAAAACGTAACTTGTCAAACACGCAGCGATCCACCAATCAGGTTCGAGCGTGCACTCTGTTTTAAACTTGTTTTGATTGCCGCTTGATGGTTTCTACTGATCACCAAAGTCCAGTTCAGCATCAGTTCAACAGCAAGCAGAGCATTTAGAGAGGAATAAATGATGAAGAAACTCCAGACTCGAACTCAACACAACACACATGGATTGCGTGATTTTTTTGAAGTAGTTGAAAAGAAGGTTTTGGCCTCATGATCATTTGAATAGAAATCAATCAGTGTTTGAGTCATTAATATCATTCTATTGATAGATCAGTGTGAGTCACATTCGAGTCTTTTCACATCAAATTAATTAATTAATTAGAGTCTTGTTTAAAAATGATAATAGGAACATTATAGTTATAATAAATCATAGTACTTTGGATACTTAAGTAAATCTGAAGGCAAAACTTTTGTACTTTTACTTTCATTTCTAATCCAGCTAATGTTTGAAAAAAAAATTAACAAATGGAGTCATGACAAACCGCAAATCCAGCAACAAAGTATAGCTTTGTTTTTTTATACTGTATGACAGTCATGGGATACAATTATTTTGAACATTCCTGATTTCCACAGATATGACCCTGTCTACATCCCAGACCTTATTACCACTGAAAAAATTTCAGAAAAATAAATCTCTACTGTAAAAAAAAAAACTCATTGGTTTCCCACACATGGTCAAAAGGGAGTATTAGTCTGACAACAAACCAGGGATCAAATTACTGAAAAACCTTATGAGGCAAGTTAAGAAAGAAGAATAATTGCTCTTCTTTCCTCTGTCCTTTGGTGACCCTAAAATCTTGTCTTCTCCGTCGTAGATTACAAATTCAGTCCGGGGGACGGGTTTGAGACTCGAATAATACCAGCTGAAACTGGTCTCTGTGAAGGTTTTGGAAGCACAGGATTGGAAAACCGATTACGCCGAGCGCACGACCCTGCCTCCAGCATGTACTTCCACTCAGCCTCGCTAGTTCTAATCTTTTAATCTACAGTGCAGACAATGAAATGCTGATAGCCAGCAACTAACACAGATATTATTGACATCATGTCATCTGGAAATTGGGGATAAAGGTCTGGATCTCAAGGTCAGCATAAATCGACCAATCAAGCTCAAGTGTGTATTTCTTTCCAGTCAACCATAATATTAAGGTTGCTAGGAGTTTGTGGTAGTCTTGGGGTGTATTTAAATTTGATTTGTATAGTGATTTTAACAAACAACTTTGCCAAAAAACACAGCTTCACTGAAAAATATAAATTCAGGAGATACAATATGAACATATCATGAAGTTATAAGCAAAACAGAGCAATTAGCATTACCGTAATGTAAAAACTTTGCATAATGTAGGGCTTTGAAACACCAAAATCGCAGAAAAAAACAGTATGCGCTCTCACACCGAGACAAATTAACTCTGTGGAAGGCTGGCAAGATTAAGGCATCTAACACGGTGGGAGATGCATGGACCCTGGTGGAGTCCCAATGTATCATACGGAAATAACAATATTTAAAAAGCTAAATTTGTATCGCTATCGTTCATCGTAGATCGCAAAAACTCCAGGACTACCTGTAATCTCTTTCTATAACTGTGTACTTCACTATACCAAAGGTGTAATTGTGTAACCAAGGATTTCCTGATTCTGTTTGTGACAATTGCAGCCCAAAGTCATTATCATTGGTTCTAAGTGGTACCATCCACAGTAATCTCTGTCCAGGCTGTCCATGTGGAGCCATTCTCAGCAGCATTGAGCTGTTTCTCAGTGATAAGAACTCCTTTTAGAAGTATGGCATGAGAAGGGATCAGTCAAAATCAATCCTTAACCATACACTGAGTGGATAGTTTAACGCTAGCATAGTGTAGAATCTTAGCTACACCACAGACACTTACAGTAGCAGTGCGTTCAGTAATCAGAGATCAAAATGGTCAGACTGAGTGATGTATTTCACTGTTTTGCCAGACAACCAGAAAGACGATCTGATCCCATCAGTAAATGCTACATTGGTCCGAGACACAGCAAAGGTGCTAGTTTTACAATCCTTTTATCATATTAGGTTTAGGACCGATTTTTACATCCTGACTTGCAATTGAAGTTGCAGCTGGTGCACCTGACCGCTGTGCTGCTGACACACGCCTGGAGAGTTCATGTCTCCGCACAAGACCTTTAACCACTCAAGTGCACCTGGTACATAAATCATGTCTGTAATATATGCATAATTCCAACACACACTCCAGGTTTGGATATGTGAATACTGAAAGAAGATTTGAGCAGGTGTGTTCATATTCTAGGAAATATTTGCAAAGTCATTTCAGCTTAATGAGAACCAAAAAGAAGGAGCTGCAACCAAGAAAGTAGATTACAGTAGACTACTGTCTTTAAGGCCAGTGATACCCTTGATGCCATTAATGAGGCTAAAAGGTGACATCACTGACATTGTGTGTAAGTTAACAGACATTTGTAAACAAAATATTTCTCGAAAGTTAGACTTTTTTCCACCACTCAGGCTCAAAACTTAAAATGGAGATCACATATTATATATTACCGCTACTAAAGAACTGATCGACATGTCAGATTACTAAGACACATCCATGCTTTTAGACGCGCTATTCTCTGTTTTTTACTTCGCCATCTTGGAATAACATCACTGACAATGTTTTTTGAGAGACTCTAGAGTCTGACTCATTTGATGTCCAATCTACTGGGTTTTTTCCTCTTGTAGATAAAAACGGTTTTATTACCGTTATTTGGACATGAAAAAAAGTTTAGTCCTGTGATACCCAATGTTGCCTGGTGCTCAGTTTCACTAGAAAACGTGATTGAATATTTATTGGTTTTCATAAATTTAGTTTCTGCTTTTTATTCCAAACTGTAGGTCTTTGGTGTGTAAACCAAAAATACAAACTGAAGCCAACTAAGGCACGGACTTCACAACTGCTTACTACAGGTTAAGAAAAAAGCTGGAACATCAGAATATAAATAAATGTTCACCCTAATTAAAAAATAAATAAATATCATATTTTATAAGCGTTCAATAGGAGTTGAGTGCAATTTATATAACAAAAGACATGCACGTAATTTATAAACTGCCCCAGGATCTGCTATAAGACTGTAAGTGCCTGCAATAGATTGAAATAAATAAACAAAATGATCTTAAAATTCTGGGCTTCTTTGTATCCTGGAGCGGGATGTGGTGAGCCGAGAGCCGAATACTTCAAATTCTTTGATCAGTGCGGAAAGTAGAGCCAGAAACCTGAACTGATGGGAATCCAAACGAGCGTCCATCCTTGTTCACGTCTCACATTTTTGACCAAAGGAACCTCAAAGCCGAGATCTCACCCGGTGTGGGTTTTTGTGGTGGGACGCCGGTTAAGTGGGAGACAAAAACAATCCAAGCATCTGGATCTAATACCTGTGAAATCTCATCCTTTTCAATTCCACCTTCACGTCCCAAGGGGGCATTGTTTATTGCTTCATGTTACGCTCCAAATACATAAAAAGATCATTTGTGAAACATGACATTCTTTTTTTTTTTTTTTACCAGTGAAATTTTCTCTTTGAGAGTTGGTACAGATGAAAAAAGTAAAAAAGAGGCCAGTAAATCAGCAAGGAAAAGCGTTTTCATGCCAGCGTCTCCTTTTGATGCTGAGTAGAAGGTGAAAAGGCCTTTGCATTGGTTTTTATGTGGAATTTTTTTCATAACAGTCTCAGTATACAACATTTAAATATATGTACTTTGTGGTTTGGAATCATGTTCCTTTTTTTTTAGATGACATAAAAGTCCAAATCAAGAACTTCAATGTCTTAAAACCTCTAGTGAATAAAAATTTTAAAACTTTCTCTTTTGTTTTATTACCCAATAATCATCCCCTGAAGGTGAACGTGCTGTTTTTTATTATAAAGTTAAAGAAAAACCCTTAAACATACACTAGATGTCCACCTGACTTTTCCAGCCATATGTGGTTCCTCCACAAACTGTTACCACAAAGATGAGGGCATTCAATTTCCCTTCACTTGAACTAGGAGATGCACAACGCCAGCTCCATGAAGATCTACTTTACATGGTTTGCAGTGAAAGATCTTCTACTATAAAGCTCCATCCTCAACCCTGCTGTACACCTTTGAGATGAATGTGAACGTTGACTGGGTCCTCCTCACCTTACCTACATCAGTACCTGTCTTTATGAACACACCTGTGACTGAATGAGCACAAAATCTCCAACAAAATGTGGATCTTCCCAGTTGAGTGGAGGATCTTATCTTCTATCATGAATGAAAAATAGCATATCTTGACTGGTTTCAACTCTATTTTTAAGGTTGTACAACAAGCCCTAAAACTTCCTGTAGTGACTTAACAGGCATACTGAGGAAATAAAGCGACTAGAAACACTTAATTCATTCAGAAAAAAACAAGGAATGTTTCTGAAAAGCAGACGATTCCCGGAAAGAAGCGAGAAATTGCAAACGCATGGGCCACTATGCTTGGCTGAGAGATTTGAAAAGATTTGTTTCCACACACATCTGCTGAATCTGCTCCACACGAGCGCAGGTTGGAACTGCTGCAAAGGAAAAAAACTCATCAGTGTTTACGCTGTCTCCAAACTCTCTTGACTTTCAGCCTCAATTCGATCTTATTGAAAAGACAACTTACATCATTGGCTACAAATGATTGACATACCACATGGCAGTCTCATAAGACACGCCCACATTCGTTTTATTAAGCACTTTTTGCGCCGATATCAAGGAATACCATTGCTGATTCTGAACTTTTGAGAAACTCGAGACTTTCTTATCCCAGGTTCATAATGTGTGACATTTTAATAGTCCTTAACGAATGTTTGCTTGTCAGACTGTACGATCGTGATCCCCGTGTCACACTGCAGGATTTCAGTCGTCATGTCAGACTGTACGACGGCCAAAAAATTCACACACACACACACACACACACACACACACACACACACACACACACACACACACACACACACATTTGCTTGATCATTCTGATCTTTAGGGTTCTCTGAGATCTGGTCAGTTCTGCTCAGAGCCACTAGAGGGCGTCAGACCTACATTAGAGACGCGTTTCTCACACTGAGGTACAGAGCAACAGCTCACGATTCTAATTTACTAAACAGAGACGCAGATTATTAACTTTTTTCCTTATAAAAAAATGAAATGGATTTGGAAAATCTCTAATTGGTTGGTAATTATTATTATTATTATTATTATTATCATAATTATTATTATTATTATTATTAGCAATAATAATTAATATGTAATAATCAATAATATTATTAAATGTCTGATGTATTAATTATTATTTACTTCCAAATTATTATTAGACAAAAGCTGGTTGATTGTGTCTTTCCTTTCCTTTCTTTCCTTTCCTTCTCTTTCTTTTTCTTTCCTTTCCATTCCTCTCCTTTCAATTCCTTTTCTTTCATTTCCTTTACTTTCCTCTTCTTTCAATTCCTTTCCTTTTCTTTCATTTCATTTCTTTTCCTTATTTTTCCTTTTCTTTCCTTTTCTTTAATTTCCTTTCCTTTGCTTTCTTTTCTTTTTCTTTCCTTCCCTTTCCTTTTGTATTACACCTTATTTTTTCTCTCTCTCTCTCTCTCTCTCTCTCTCTCTCTCTCTCTCTCTCTCTCTCTCTCTCTCCCTCTCTTCCTCCCTCCCTCTCTCCCATGCTCTAAGTAAATAAGCAGGTGAAGCTAATTTGCCGGATGGACAGATCAAAATGTTCGAGACAATTAAGAAAAAAAATGGAGATGAAAAAAGGTAGAAAACACAAGCAAAGTCAGAGGAGAAAAACGTGCGAAGCTGAAGGTCATTAACGACAGATCGCTGATGGGCAGAAACAGGAGAAAACAAAAATAACCATGGAGGGGAAGTGAAATGAAATTTACCGGGTAGCCATCACGTCCAGTTTTCCCCTGCACAAATTCAGAAAACGGTCAAAATGTATAAATGAAACGTGGAGGAATTTTTGAATAAAAATGTAAATAAACTAATAAATATACAAACAAACAAATAAATAAAACAGCAAAAATAATGAGGTTCACAATTAACACTTTCTCTCTCCAAGTCTTGTAAAACTCCTCCCTGATCGACTCATGTTCCTCTTTAAAGTTAATATTTAAAATATATTGTGTTTGTTTTTTCTACAGTAAAAGTTTTTCATGCGCAATCAACTGACGCAGCAGTCAGATTTCGCCCTGAACCATCAATACTTAAAGAAAACGATGCAGCGGCGCTTTAGTCTTTCAGCCTGTTCAGCTCTTCTCTTACCACCTCAAACAACTCGGCTTCCAAACGTCAACGTTGATGCTTGTAGCGTAATGAAAATCATCCTGTAATGAGCCGTAACTCAATGTCACATAACTGCAGTGCATTCTGGGAATTATGTCAGTTTTCGATTGGATTTTGTCGTTAATCTGATAATAAACATTGCTAGAAAGTGAGAAAATGAGACTTTGGCTGTTTTTTATTTACTTATGTTCTCATTTATTTTCTTTTGTTGTAAAGCATTTGATTGCGGTTGAAACTGAAGCGACACTCTAGGGACAAAAATATTGGGACATCTGACTTTTCCAGGTATATGTGATTCTTCCCCAAACACCACAAATTTGGAGACACATAATTGTATAAGATCTCTTTAAATTCGGTAGAATTACATTTTCATTTCTGAACTAAGAGACCAAAACCTGTTCCAGCATTACAGTATAATCAAAAAGACCACCTCCATGAAGATTTTCATGGGATTGGAGTGGAAGATCTCTGGTATAAAGCTCTGACTTTAACCCTATTAAACTCCTTTGTGATGAATGTGAACACTGAATGCAGCCCAGGCCTCCTCACCTCACCTCCATCACTAAAGTTTATTGTGGCTCCAAAATCTCAATCCCAGAAGATGTTCCATTAGATGAATGAAAAATGATTCTATGAGCAAATGGGGACTAAATGTGGAACAGGATGTTTATAAAGCACATACGAATGGTCAGGTGTCCACAAACTTTTGTCCATACAGAGTATCGAGTCGGAACACATAGAATTTAAGATTAAAGCCTGAACAGAAACACAAGAGCCGCACTTCTCACTTACCTTCTTCCACAACACACTACACACACCAACATGGAGAGAGCGACAGACAGGACTGAGGTACTTACTGGAGGTCCTGCAAGAAATCACAGAGACAGAAGATTTCAAACGTAAATAAAGCATAAACACGTGGAAGGCTAGTCATACTGAAGACACACAGATTCGCTGTGAATTAACGTTCAGTTTTGAATGAACCTCTTTAATTAGCAAAGTAGCTAAAAGTCTGTAAAATATCCCTAAATGAACTAGCCAGATAACTTTATTTGAATTAGAAGTTCATATTTAAATTAGCAGGAAACTGTTGAAATTAGCTAGCTTATCAGGGATTGAAAAGTAGCATGGAAAAGTAGCTTGCTAATTAAGCTTTTGTAAAGTAGCATGGAAAGTATTTGGCTAGTTGTGTTCTGCAAATGAGCATGTTCAATTAGTTAGCTAGTTAGAAATCTGCAAATTAGCATGTTTTAAATAGCTAGCTAGTTTAAAATATAAATTAGCATGTGTTAAATAGCTAGCTAGTTTAAAATATAAATTAGCATGTGTTAAATAGCTAGCTAGTTTAAAATATAAATTAGCATGTGTTAAATAGCTAGCTAGATAAAAGTCTGTAAATTAGTATGTGCTAAATATTGTAGCTAGCTCCTTAAAAACTTTAAAATTAGCATGTTTAAATTGTAATTAGCATTTTTTATTAGCTAGCAAGGTTTTTTTTCTGTAAGTCATATTGTTTAATTAGCTTGCAATTTGTTTTTGTTTTTATAATCGTGTTCCATTAGCTGGCTAGTTAGCTAACTAGCAACATAATATTTGCAATGATCTTGTTTCATTAGCTGAATGTTTGCCCTAAAAAGGAGAGAAAGAAATATATAGCTGCAAATATTCTCGTATTTGAGATGTAATTGGAACGTAAAGCCGTTTTCTGTCACATGCTGACGCTTTAATAAGACGGATGTTAAATGAAGTTCTTCAGGATGTCAAAATACACAAGAAAAATGCTGCTTCGGTCTTATTTACAGATGATCACGGGTTGTAACCCAGCGCAGAGTTTTACTCGATGGAGAACCTCTTCAGATTTTATTTACACAGAATGTAATCTAAGTTTTTGACCTCATAGGATGAGAGTATTCATTTATTGTTCATGAATGTTCTCTGTGCTTAATGATGTTTGCACTGAAGAGCTACTTTTTTAGTATTTCGTTTATTTGTTTGCTTTTTCGGACACAGAGCCCCAGAATGTTCGCCCGCCTCGCCCACCACGGCATCCCATCAAACCTGACCGATAAACAGCAAAAGGGCAAAGTTAAGTAGAACCACATCTAAGTTTTAAACTGAGGAACACTGCCATCACTTCATAAATAAAAAGTTTATCCTGCTCGTGTTTGAAGGCACATTTTGAGAAAACAGATGCAGAATAATTGCTATTATGTTCCTAGTGCGCTGCTTCGCTGAGAACCGAAAAACCAGATTGAGTACAAAAGCTCGGCATGATGGTTAACCTTAAACCTACAGTATAGCATTAGAGAGTCATCCCATGAATGCTCCTTTCTTTCTAATGCAGAGGTTCATGAAGGTCTAATCGACTCTTATGATGAATACTGACAGCATTAGGTATGTAGCTGCATATAATTAGTTCATGATTCCATAAAATGTAAAGAATTATAAAGAAAGAAAGCGGTGTTTTCTTTTTCAAGGAAGGTGCTCGGTGCTCAGTGCTCGCTGAACTGAACTTCTCTTCATGATCATTTCATCGCTCTACTTTCACAAACAGGGAATAATTTGATGCAGCCAACTCTCACTTGTTAAAAACTACAAAGTTCTTTGTGCAATCAAATTATTTATTTTAAACTCTGTTACATACACCAAGCAGGCATATCTAGTGTAACGTCGTCCCAGAAGAGTGGAGGTTATTAGAAGAGCATTGGGGACTAAATGTTGAATGGGATGTTCAAAAAACACATATGATCAGGTGTCTATAAATGTTTGACTATAAACTGTAGATGTGAATAATAGAGGTCATTCAGTATTGCATTTAACTGCACATCAGAGATTTCTATAGTTACATACACACAGTGAGAGAACCTTTACTTTACACACACTCTCAGAATGGTTTTAACACTATAACACTTTTTACTACAAAATAGACAGGAACGGCATGTTCTTCTGTAATGGAGTGGAGTAAAAGTTTATAAAATGAAAATACTCTAATAAAGTAGACATTTGAGTAGTAGACTTTCAACAGATAAAAGTTATTTAACTTTCATGTTATGTCCAATTTTCCTTCATCAATCTGTTATTAAGTTTGAAGTTTTATTTGTTTGAAGTTTTATTTGTTTGAAGTTTTATTTGTTTGAAGTTGTATTTGTCATATTTACAGATGGCAGTGACGGTTTGTACAATGAAATGCTTATGTGAGGCTACAGGCTAATTACAGCAAATTTTAAAGATTAAACAAAATTAAAAAGTAAAGAGAAGAAGAAATAATTGAAAAATATATATATGGTAATAATGATGCATAACAGTTATAATTATCTATCTTTATATATATATATATATATATATACCTTTAATAAAATTATAGAAGCTGGACAATGAAATTTAATTTTACAGTAGGTGTGCAAAAATACGTAAAAATACGTAAAATACTTTCATCAGCAGCAGCTTTTTATTTAAAGAGCCCTCTTGTGGAATGTTTATAAATTATTGTTTAAAAATCTTTTTATTAAAGCTGCTAAATATTTTTTTTTTACACCAATTAACTTGATTGGCATATGACAGAAGATCTGCTACAGGAGCTGTTATGGTTCAGGTTAAAAAAAATTCCACTGCTCTGTTACAGTGCATTGTTTGATCCACATCTGGATCCCAGTCCGCCAGCTGATGACCCATAGTGCAACAGATTTTGCCATAAACATGTCATTTAAGCATCACATTGAGGCTTCCCATGCAGGATGATGATGATGATGTATATCTCCAAAAGAAAGCGATGAGCAACGTGTGTTTAGGTCATTAATTCATTAAAGCAGTTTTGGGACGTCTGAGTCAGTGTCTGTGTGAGATCTATCACTCACATGACTCAGTCTTAATTAGTCTCAAGTCTAAACGCTGGTTATTAAAGCAGCATTTGAGCATCAATCTGTTTGTTGGGAAATGCATGAGTAAATATTTACTGAGGATGTGAAGTGAGAGATTTTATCAGAGGAGTGTCGAGCAAAAATCCCAGAATGTGGAATTCCGTACTCACCGGGATCTCCTCGTCTTCCTATCCTGCCCCGCTTTCCTGGAGGACCTAAAATGAAACCAGTATATTATTGTAAAACAATAACAAGGCAATGAGCAGACCCGAGGCAATGAGTTTCATCCTTCATTGCTTAAATCGCCCAAACACATTCATTCTACATTAGATTAGATACAATTCAATCTTAAATCTCTGGCATGTCTATTTATTTTAAAAACTAATAACAAACAGAAGAACATTAAAAACAAGGAAAAGTAAAATCGACAAAAATAAATCCCATATATAGTGTCAATATTAGATATTTATAAAATAAGATCATTTATAAGATAAATATCTTGTTTCCTATTTTAATTCATAATGTTCTTAAAATGTACAATATAAGTATTTTTCCTCCAGTATGATGGTTTTAAATCTCTATTAAAAAAAATTGTAGAATGTTTTTGCTATAAGGCTGTGGAAAAGCACACGTACAACTCATGACAGAGGGAGAATCAGTTTATCAAACACTTCGGTTGTTCACGTGTTTTTCTCACAAAAATCCTAATGATTTTTGTTTAAAATCATATGATATAATATAAATGATGCAGAAAAGATCAGGATTAAGCTTACAGATGTACAGACAGGAGTTTGATTTTAAAAGTTAAAAATAACATTATTTATTTTAGGAAAAAGGAGAAAAAAGTACTAAATGAAAGAATCCACAACGTTACTGATGAGGATCACTGATGCTAGTGTGAGTGGAGATCACTGGAGGGAAGAGATGATAAAGTTGTGGGAGTCTGGAAGGGGGGCAGGTGGAAATGCGGAAAGAAATGCAGAAATGCAGATAGATAGATAGATAGATAGATAGATAGATAGATAGATAGATAGATAGATAGATAGATAGATAGATAGAAAGAAAGAAAGAAAGAAAGAAAGAAAGAAAGAAAGAAGTTAAAAATTGCAGTAATGTAAAAAAGAAATTAAACAAATAAAAAAAATGCAGAAAGAAAGAAATATTGCAGAAATGCAGAAATGCAGAAAGAAAGATAGATAGATAGATAGATAGATAGATAGATAGATAGATAGATAGATAGATAGATAGATAGATAGATAGATAGATAGAAAAAAAGAAAGATAGATAGATAGATAGATAGATAGATAGATAGATAGATAGATAGATAGATAGATAGATAGATAGAAAGAAAGAAAGAAAGAAAGAAAGAAAGAAAGAAAGAAAGAAAGAAAGAAAGAAAGAAGTTAAAAATTGCAGTAATGTAAAAAAGAAATTAAACAAATAAAAAAATGCAGAAAGAAAGAAATATTGCAGAAATGCAGAAATGCAGAAAGATAGATAGATAGATAGATAGATAGATAGATAGATAGATAGAAAGAAAGAAAGAAAGAAAGAAAGAAAGAAAGAAAGAAAGAAAGAAAGAAAGAATGTTAAAAATTGCAGTAATGTAAAAAAGAAATTAAACAAATAAAAAAATGCAGAAAGAAAGAAATATTGCAGAAATGCAGAAATGCAGAAATGCAGAAATGCAGAAAGAAAGAAAGAAAGAAAGAAAGAAAGAAAGAAAGAAAGAAAGAAAGAAGTTAAAAATTGCAGTAATGTAAAAAAGAAATTAAACAAATAAAAAAATGCAGAAAGAAAGAAATATTGCAGAAATGCAGAAATGCAGAAATGCAGAAATGCAGAAAGAAAGAAAGAAAGAAAGAAAGAAAGAAAGAAAGAAAGAAAGAAAGAAAGAAAGAAATATACTTGCTAGTGAGGTACGGTATTTAAAAAAAAAAAAAAGACACAAAACCTAAATACAATCTTATCCACAAAAATCCGACCATGTGACCTCTTTTCCCAGACTTCCACACAATCATTTCCTGCGATAAATCCACAGGTGATTTAAATTTGTTCGAGCCTGGCAGCCTTTACCTTTCTGGCTAATAAATGAAGTGGACCCTGACTCCTTCCTCAGCGCTAAATCACTTCCACTGTCTGACCTGCGCCTCGCTTCAGCATGAGTGAATGAAACAGGAGCCGTACCTGCCCAGGCGCTGGGTTCCTAATGAGCTTTAGTGGCTTCAGTTGCCTACAAGGTTTGTATGATGAGTTTTATGAAACTAAGCTAACAAGCTCCTCGAACCCCCCATGGTCAGGAAAAGAGGGATTACACATTACCTCAATGCACCACAGGACCTGCGTCTTTCTGGATTCGGGGTTTTTCAACACAGTGAGCAACTGCTGAACTACTCTGGTCTACATTCACTTCTCTGATCTAATTACTCAATGGATACAAGTTCAAATCCTGGACCGGACACACACATGACTTCATGTAATCTACAAATAATAACAAATTAAATATAATTCTTAAGTACAGTAACAAATCACAGTTACTTTGTTACTTTACACCTTTGCAATGTCGAATGTTAAACGTGCTATACAAATAAAAATAAATGAATTGAATTGGATGTTAGTGAACGAGCAGCTGCCCGACATTAAATGTACGTGTTACTGAATAAAAGCTGTTTCCTGTTTATATAAGGAACAAAACACTTCATTAATCAGGAAAAGCATTTTCCAGGTAGTACCCGTTGCTTCATCAGACCACACCCACTTTAGTTGATTGTATTATTAGTTCACACCCCCAAGTGTTTGAATAAACCAATTGAAAAAGCCTAGTAAAGCAATATTTTGAAGCTTTTTTAAGATCTGTTTGCTTCCTGGAACTGATCCACACTTCATCTTTGCTTGACCTTCTTTCCCTCCCCCGTGATACCTCTTTCTCCTTTGGTGTTTCCGTCCCATGATCTTAATGATGGATGCATGTTCCTACATACATCTACAATGACACAGGAACTGCCACTCTTCCCACATGGTCCACATAACTCTGCACGGCTCCAGCTTTGAGCTCCAGCAGCTCGCTGTGCCAACCGGTGTCTCCTTACAAACTGCTCCCCGAGCCGACGACGCAGGTAAAAATATACCCTTGTGGCACAGATGCCCTTCCTGAGCCGCACTCATAAACACTAAAGGGGGAAGGAAAGGGTGCTGCAGACTGACGACTCAATATAGCTAAACTCCTGCAGCACGGGTGCAGACGTGGGACATCGCATTTCTTTTTCGCATGCAAATTAACCTATGCATAATAGATCCTATCGGATAGAGCGCAAATGATTGTGCACCCTGTGTGATTTTTTTAAACCAGAACCATACAGATGTGTTTTGCAGTTTATGAACTGTAAACAAAAGCCTGCAACAAGATGGTCTAAGTAAGCTTGAGCTCAGGGACATTTTTACCCAGGTTACTATGGTAACAGCCCCGAGGCATGGTGCAAACAAAAAACAAATGGGCAAAGAGAGAACTCTGAGCACTTCATTTCAACGACCACTGAAACTCCGATTTCCTCTTGCTTGTTAGACTGTACAATTTTTATTAATTTATTTAGTCAGTGTTTTGGGACTTTTTTGCAGACAAATTTTATAGCAATTGCCTATTATTAATAATGTCTCTATAATATATATGTGTAAAGCCTCTGTTAACATCCCAATCAGCCCCCACCCAGTTTACCCATAACCATGGTTTAGATAGTTACCTGAATCAGGTGGTTCTTTGACCAGCACCAGTCTAAAACTTACCATTCCATAGTATAACATATTATCAACAGAAACAATCTGAATATTAATAGAGATTTAAGACTTTTATCTGGACTGCATCCAGAAAGTATTCAGTCTCCTATTCACCCCTATGCTAAGACACCACAGGAGCAGTTTAGGGACGACCCTGTGAATGTCCTAGTGTGGCCCAGCCTGGTTTGAAGCCTCTTGAACATTACTGGAGAGACCTAAATGTGACTGTCCACCAATGGTTCCCATCCAACCCGACCCAGCTTGAGAAGATCCCGCAATCCAGGTGTACAAAGCTTGTTGTGTGATTTATACATTGCAAGAGAGACTCGAAACAACTTCATTAAAAGTTTAAGTATTCATTAATAAAGATTTAAAGCACTAGTTTACAAAAGGCTCTAAATGTAATGGTGTTTTGTTCTCATCACATATACTATATACCACAGTGAAATTCATTCTTCGCATATCTGAGTGATGTTAGGAAGCTGGGGTCAGAGTGCAGGGTCAGCCATGATAAAGTGCCCCTAAGGCACAGAGGGTTAAGGGCCTTGCTCAAGGATCACAATAGTGGCAGCTTGGTGATACCAGGGTTGAACAACCGAAATTCCGATCAGTAACCCAGAGCCTTAGCCAATGAGGTAGCACCTCCCTGAAAAAATATTTGAGGCTATAATTGTTGCCAAAGGTGCTTCAATGAAGTCCTGAGTAAGGGGTCTGTTTGTCCATTGAATTTACAGACATTTCTATAATTCTGTTTTCACATAGTCGCCTCCTTGATTAAGGCCCTTCTCCCCCACAGATTGTTCAGTTTGACCTCTCTGGGAAGAGTCCTGGCGGTTCCAAACTTTTATTTACAGACAATGGAAGCCACTGTGCTTATTAGGACCTTCAATGCTGCAGAACATTTTCAGGTCATTATGGGGTAGTGAGTGTAGATTAATAACAAAAAGTATCCGTGTCTAGTATCAGGCTGCAACATAACAATATTGAAAAAGTAAACGGGGTCTGAATACTTTCCGAAAGCACTGCATATTTAGTTCTATGGGTGTACAAACTTTTGCACCATGTGCACGCACAGAAATCCCAAGCATACCTTAAAGATTCTAATGGTGCAATATTAGCTAGACTTCTATCTGAGCTGTACAGTGGAAACCTCCATCATGTGTTTGTCTCACAGGACATCGTGATCTTTTAGCCCCAGTCCTTTCACCCCCTCTCTCCGTCCAGACACTAAGCCCTGGCTCGGATTTCCCACCGGGTTGTTTTAGCTACTGTGACAGTTTCTCTAAAACAAACTTTTTCCCCCCCTTGAAACATCCGGACATTTCTCTCTCGTGCGCCACACAAATGTTTGCAATAATTGTCCGAATCAAAGCACCGAACCTGATACTCTCACATCTCGTCGCTCTCTCTCGAGCCGAGCGGCACATTAAAAGAAAAAAAAGGAAAAGCGGAGAGAAATTCAATTTATACCTCTGTGTGTGTTCCAGGTCTTTTAAATGCTTTGAGACTTTCGGACAAACTCACAGCTGCTTTAAGCCAAAACACTTCTTCAGGAGTTCAGCAAACATGTTCTCGGGTTTATTCTGGCTACTGCAGGATTTCACACCGTTTTTACTACGTGATAGGAAATGCTGCTGTGCTTTTATTGGTCACAGACACAAGCACACACAATACGACGTTCAGTGAAATTATTATTATCTTTTTTTTCTATTCATGTCAAAATATATATAAAAAATAGTGTACATTTTTGCAAAAAATTCTATTTCAAACAAGGAATTTAGGTTTTACATGAAATCAATCGAAGTTAAAAATCAACGTGTTAATGTCATGTAATGCGCAGATTCCAACTTCCCATTTCCCATTTGCACAAATCTGTATATACGAGCTGTAAATGCATGTGACGCTGGCTGCACAACTTTTTCTTATTTTTCTTACCAAAATGCTCTCCCTAATTGTGCAGTACAAATAATAATTTGCAATACCACGTATTTATAATTTATGTATTTATAATTTATTTATTTATTTTAATTTTAAAAAAGTGCATCTGGAACTTCTGTCACCAAAACTTACAAATTCTTTGTAAGCGCAAACATACTTGGCAATATCTCTCTTTTTTTATTCTGATTCTTAATACTATTGAAATGTGAATAAATATAATAAAAAATATAATTCAAATGTTACTAAATAGAAAATAAACAAAATGAAATTTAGGTTTTACATAAAATCGGTTAATTAAAGTAAAGCAGTGCGACAAAAATTTATTGTTTTTTTACATTGAAGAATAATAAAATATGTATTATATAAGATGTATAATTCACAAGAATACAGTATATATAAAATAATATATATATTCTCTAACGCTGCATATATCTGTATATATTATACATATTATTCAATGATACCTGTGGGAAAAATAAAATGTATTCAGGCTTTTGGTGGCTCTTGGTCTTTGGATTAGTGAATATCGACGGCTAAAATATCAGCGTATATTATTATAATACTAAAATAATAAAAGATAACGCTGCTTGTTCTTAAATGTATATTATGGTTAGAATTTTTCCCGCATGTATATGATTTTACAACTCTTACAAAACAGAGTAAATGCTTTAAAGGTTGTCACAAAAATGTTTTTGATTTTAATAGGAAATACACTTTGGGAAATTTGAACCATTCTGAAGACATGTAACAGCATCCTAGTAAAAATAATCTTTTGACCTCAGACTCTAGCAATAACAAAGCCAAAACATTCAGACCACACTGAGCTGATACTCTGTAGGTACAGATGAATTTATTCAACCATATATGCATGAGTGTGTGTGTGTGTGTGTGTGTGTGTGTGTGTGTGTGTGTGTGTGTGTGTGTGTGTGTGTGTGTAAGTCATGCGTAAGTGTTTGACTTAGCGTATCTGAGCGCTCCCCGTCATGACTCTGTGTTAATTCACTCGATACCCAAGATAAACGCCACAGACAACCCCCCCCCCCCCCCCCCCCCCCCCTTTGCACCAGCCGCCTTGCAGTCAAACGCTTCCATGTGTTTTGTTGATGCTGGAAGTGATGGTGTTTGTGAACGGCGGACTCCAGCGACACGTGTTGGGTGGCACAGCCGTTACAGGGTCATTACTATGGTCAATGGAAAGCAAAACCTTGCTAAGAGGATGTTTAACCACAAATCAGGTCGAGTCAGCAGGCCAATGTATTCAGGCGTTTCTGGTGGCTCCTCTTGAGACCTATTGCGTTACCATGGCACCTCCTTTCTATGCTTTCTTATATATTCAGACATATCTCCTGTACCTAAAATTTTATATTTTATGTAGAGATGAAAGTTACAGGGAAGCTGAACATCTGGACTGAAAGCTTTAATAAAGGAACAACAAACTCTATTCATAAACTATCCAATTACATTGGATTTCTGTAGAACTTTAAACATAGATCTCCTTATAAAGATATCAATTTCAATCTGTAATGAACAAACCAGAGTCTGGACTTATGGGTACTGAATAGAATTGCATTATATGTGAACACCAGAAATATACTATATAATCATTGTTTGTTGAGAAAGTAACAAACACATTTTTTCTAAGAGATTATATCTCACTATGGTTGTTGGAGGGTGTGCTAATTTTTCTACATCCTTACGAAGTGTCACACAATCATAACAATAATAAAATTATTGATATACATTAACACTAATGGAGTAACACAAGTAAAACTGAGCAACACGGGTTTACTTTAGGATCCGTTTTTGGCATTGACACTCGAGATTTATGATGCCATGTTATATAAGGAACATCCGAAAGGTTCGTTCATGTTCACTATTTCCGTCTCTAATGACTTATTGGCAGGAAAGTCAGTGGTGATAAGGATTTGGATGAGAGGTGGTATGGAGTGCAAGTGGTCCAAGTGTTGGCTCAAAAAAGGTCGATAAATCAAGGAACAGACTTATCAGCCACTCAGGAAGTCTTGAAGATCTTGAAATGACATTGAAACACAAACACACACACACACACACACACACACACACACACACACACACACACACACACACACACATATATATATATACCTTTCCAAAAAAAAAACCATGTCCCTACAAATTGCATTTGCTCAAAATATCTTTGTCCATACATAAACCAAATATTACTTACTGACTTTAAAAGCAAAGATATCTTCAAGCAGCTACAAAGACCTCCTCAGATCAAACACTGAATGCGTGACTCATTCAGAAAGAGTTACTCTCGTATTTTAACCTCAAAGAGAAAAAGCAAATGCGTGACATCCAAATGGGTGGTCCACAAGACAAGGTAGTTTTCCTCATCACTTACTGTAGATTTATATGCACTACATTGCGAAGGTTCTGGACACCTGGTCAAAAGTATGGCATGTGCTTTTTTAAGCATTGCATTCTACATTTAGTGTTAGTAAAGGCATGTACTGGTGTAGGTGATGTGATGAGGCCTCGGGTGCAGTCAGTGTTTCAATTCATCCCAAAGGTGTTCAGTAGGGATGGGATAAGAGCTTGAGGGCCACTCAAGATCTTCCTCTCCAAACCATGTAAACAATATTTTCATGGAGCTCACTTCGTGCACATTGCAATGCTGAAACAGGTTTGGGTTTCCAAAATTGTATTATAGTGCGTATCCATAGATGCCCTACACAATTGTGTAGTTCGAGACTTTGTGGTAACAGTTTGGAGAAAAAACACATATGGCAGGAAATGTCTGGTGTCCCAATACTTTTGCCCCCTATACTGTCCTTTTGTCACCATTAAGACACCATTAAGTCATGAAATATGCCTGTGACACAAAACCTACTAAATGTTACACAACGCTGACACTGGAGACTCTTTACATAATAATCTTTTGTTTATGTGGTGTGATTTTACTATGAAAAAAAACTCAATGACCACCTTATAAACAACCCTCTAAGCAAAAGCACAATGTCTTAACCACTAAGCCGCCACTTCACTACCATAATTTAGAATTAAGGTGACCAGATGCATTTTTGACAGAGAGGTACTAGCAACCCTGTTGCCCACTCCTGTCTGGTGTAATGTAAGGGCTAAAACAGATGTGAACAAGCTGTTTTAGGAAAATAATCAAGGTAATTTGTGTAAATGGATAGAAATTTCCTTCCTTTCAATCCTAAAAAACAAAGCATACAGTTAAACCCTTGTCTTTACATATTTCTCCGTAGTGGCTGCTTTGTTTAAAGCCTAAATCGATTAATGTATAAAACAGGGAGTGTTGTGTAATCACTCACCTTTGTAGGAAAATGCATGGTACTGTGTCAAACCTGAAAGTAGCTTGAATTTAAAGAGAACTGCACAACACTGAGGGGAAGCGGGTGAATATGCAGGTGGTCCTGTCCCTGATTATAGATTTAAGGTTTGGTGTGTTGTACAGCTCCATAAAATACAGGCCATGGGAATTGGCAAGTTTGCAAAAGGTTTAGAAGTGAGCCCAGAAAGTGAGCTTAGCAAGGGGTAAAAATGAATTATAGGATTACTAGTTCTACTGGAAGCACAGCCATGTTTAGACAAGCTCACACACACACACACACACACACACACACACACACACACACACACACACACACTCTGTCTCTCTTAGAATATTATTACTGTTAGTCTATCTGTCAAGTTTATTTCTATTGCGCTTTTCACAACAGACATCGTCTCAAAGCAGCTTTACAGACTCTATGAGTTAAGGTGAGTGATGTGTATTTATCCCTGATGAGCAGCCATGTCGACTGTGGCAAGTTTGTCGCAATTACATTAAATTCAGTAAAATACTGTGAAGAAAACAGTGATGTCTCCAGTCTGGTATGAACATATGCCCAAAATTTCCATCTTCCAGATAAATAACCATAATCCAAAACTCTAATCCCTGACCCCTAACTATAAACCCTTAACCTAAGCCCTAATTTTTACTTTAAACCCCATACCCAAACCTAAACCCTAACCCTGAAACCTAACCCTAAACCAAGCCGGTAATCACTGACCCTAACCCTGAAGCCTTAACCAAAACTTTATCCTGAACTTGTAACATATATCCACTGACCCTAACCCCAAACCCTAAACCAAATCCTTGCTTAAACCCTTAAACCATTGCCCTAACCCCAAACCCTAAACCAAATCCTTACTTAAACCCCTAATCCATTGGCCTAACCCCAACCCTAAACCTAGCCAATAATCACTGACCATAACCCTGAACTCTAAACCAAATCCTTACCCTAAACCCCTAATTTATTGCACTAACCCCAAACCCTAACCCTAAGACTAAACCCTCACCCTAAATCTAATTTCGCCTCCTAACCCTAACCCTCAATCCTAAACCTTGATCTTAATCTCCAACCCTAACCCCTAACGATAACCTTAACCCTAAACCTAATCTCTACCCCCTAACCTTCAGCCCTAGCTACAAACCCTCAACTAAACACCTAACCCTAACCCTACTTGTGCTGCAGTTTGGCCTGAAAAAATTCACATCAAGGTTTCCAAAACTGCCTTCATGAATAATGATATGGCAAGATGCAGTATATTCTATTTACTGTATACACAACATAAAAGGTGATTCTTCAAAAACAAATGGTTTAAAGTGAGTTTGATAGAAACGTCTGATGATGTTACCATGTTGAAAACAACCTGATAAACAGAAAGATTTCCTTTTTTTTCATTCGTATGTTTGACACAACCGTCATAGAAAAAC
This sequence comes from Silurus lanzhouensis, assembly GCA_039877035.1. Classification (NCBI taxonomy): domain Eukaryota; kingdom Metazoa; phylum Chordata; class Actinopteri; order Siluriformes; family Siluridae; genus Silurus; species Silurus lanzhouensis. Next base: position 1,350,585 of record JBCEWE010000339.1, on the reverse strand, counting down.
ACAGTTGTGGTTACTTGATCTGGACAACATGGTTTAATAGAAAGAAATATCAAATTCCTCCTGAAGAAAAGTTCACAAACAGACTGGAAACGCTGAAAAGCTGCTTCGAAAGTTTACACAATTCACAAATAGAGAGATTTCCTCACTGGTTCTCTGATTAGGAGCTGGTGTGGTGTGATGATACAAAGATTAGTACAAAAGGCAAGTCAGACAATTTTGAACATTGTGTCTTCAGATCTGCAAAATGTATCCTCTCTATCCACTTGATAAAGCTGAAGATGTGGAACCAGAGCAGAAAGCCACAGTTCTCCAAAAAAAAAAAGGTTCCACAGCAATACAAAACGAATGTTCTCCAAATTAACCCCTTGTAGGGTTCTTTAAAAAACCTTCTCGTAGTGACAAACCTGAGGTAATAGATTTTGTTTTCAACCTTCTAATGTTCTCCCACACCACCCCACTGCTATGCTCTCTTTATCTTCCTGTAGATGCCCCCATCAGATTCAAAACACTGATGCTCACCTTGGAGGTGTTGGGATATAACACTCACAACCTTCTAAACAAAAGCTCAAAGTATGAATCACTAAGCTCCCAATTCTTACCAAGATTTGGTGGACCACAGGTATTGGCAAGCTTGTTGATACTGAGGCACTGGCAACCACGTTCCCCTTCCACTCCCTGAACCCTGAATCAAACCCATGCATTAAAAAGAAGGCAATCTGACATCATGGTCCTTTGTGAGCTGAGAACGGTCACAGGAGCAAGTCGGAATTAAAAATATATCCCAGTGAAGTCGTCCAGGGCATTTCTGTTCCTGTTCTGGCGCTTATACACATAAACACAGCGGTCAGAAACATAAACCTGATATTTAGCTGACATTTTTTTTTTAGAAGCTACTTTACTTTCAGTACGGCACATTACACATCTACACTTCCAGCTTGTTCTGAGCGTCACGGTCGAGCGGAGATCAAAAGCACATGTGAGCTGGTTTAGATGTGATATATGATGATGATGATGATGATGATGATGATGATGATGATGATGAAGTATTTCTTCTTGGTATTATGTTCCAACAAAACAACTTCACGAGCGTTGCTCACATAGCGGATTGCTGCGACTTTGCTTATAAAAATTCCAAGTGAAATTGTGATTAGTGGTTAAAAGTGTTGTTGTTTTTTTTTCTTGCAAGGTCAGTTTGGAAAGGAACAATACTCTCAAAAAAAAGATTGAAAAAAATGGCACCAGTGCTTTTCATTCGCATGGTGATGACCTTTTCTTTGCGTGTTTCACGGTTTAAACTTTAGAATGGAAAGTTAGAAAGTCGAAATACAGATATGGAACAAATAGAGAAAACTGATATATGTGATGATTATGTTTACAGGAGAAAATCAAAGAAAAACAGGAAAAAGAGCCACAAGTGTAGACAGGAAACAGGCACATATAACTGATAGAACTGCAAATATAGAGATGCAGTTTATCAAACAAACTGAGGATGAAACATAAAGTGAAATATGAAGTCATTCTTACACACATACAAGTCACTCGATCTCTTTATATCCATCCGAACCGAAAGAATCCATGTGGGGTGCGTTTTTATTGCGTAATGAATTCTCTCGAGGTTGTGTGGTGATTCGCAAATCGATTTTCATTGACAGTAAAACATGTAAGGCTTCTTTTTCTATGCAAAAAAAAATAAAAACGTCCCTGGTGAACTACTGAGTTTGTTAAGCAAGTTAGAACAATACCAATATGTTCACGCTGCCAAAAAGTGGGACGAACGTTCCATGGTATTAACGTGAAATAATAATAATAATAATGATAATAATAATAATAATAATAATAATAATAAGGTTGTGGCTGAACCTCTAATGTCCTGAAATGAAAAGAAAACATGGCTGTGTATAAAGAAAAAAAAAAGAAGACCTTTAATTGTATAATATAACAATAAATTTGGTTTCTATAAATAATAATAATAATAATAATAATAATTTTACGACATTTTCACTTTACCTGAACTCTGAAACTCAAACCTGTTCCAGCATGAACAGGTTGTGCACAAAGCCAGCTCTATGAAGATCTGCTTTACATGGGGTTGGAGTAGAAGATCTCCTGCTATACAGCTCCAACTCAATTGAACACATTCAGAATGAAATGGAATGCTGATTGCACCACAGGCCTCCTCACCTCACCTACATATTGTAGCTGAATGAGTACAAATCTCCACAAAATCTAGTGGAACATCTTCCCAGAAGAAGGAAGGTTATTATAACAGCAAATGGGGACTATATCTGGAATCGGATGTTTAAAACAGGTCTCCACAAACTTTTGCAAGCAGGTCTAAATACTTTCTGCAGGTCTGAAACTTTTTTACTTATTACTTTACAGCACGACCTCATTATTATGATATATTGGTGTGTGTGTGTGTGTGTATATTGTACATTTACAGCAGCTAGTTTGGTGCTTCATCAGTTTTACTAAACGTTATATTTCCATGATTTTGTGAAGGCGCGTCCTCTCGCGTCATGACGTCAGAAGATACAGTTCACACTGTTCCTTAGGAACCTTGTGCCTTTTTATATCAGAAACCTTAACGTCCTTGGACAAGCAGCTGCTCTGTTTCTTTACCTCGAGATTTAAAAGGTGTCCTCTGTGTCCTTGGTGTCTTTGCTATCTGACAACTGCAGAGTTGAAAGCGAAAATCTTGCTGTGTTTGATTAACTTATTTGCTTTCTATACTGCAGACCAAAGGGAAGCTTCCCTGCTGCTGTTTCCTATCAACAATAGGGACTGTGCTGTACACACACACACACACACACACACACACACACACACACACACACACACACACAAAAGGGTTAGACGTCTTAGCAAGTCCCGTCCCCCCCAACCATAACATTGCACATATGGGTTAGAGCAAATAAGCACACAAACTTGAGTGTTCATGAGAAAGTACAGTGTATAAAATATTATGAGGTCAGAAAGAATTGCATGCAGAGACCGTAAACCTCATCCTGTCCACTACAACTGTGTTCCTCAGCTTCATCTCTCACTCCAGCTCTAGGTTGCGTTATTTTGTTTGTACATCCTTGTGAACTTTTCTAATGAATTTTGTTTATTCGAACAGAAACGAACCAGTAGCCACATATAAACCTTATAGAACCTGACCAGGTGGTTACTAAGGATGACTGAATGAACACTTTGTGTTTAAAATGAAAAAATCTTTCGTTCATTCGTTTCTGCATGAAAGTAAAGTGTGGTCACCAACGCTACAGCAAACGCTGGCTGGATGAAAAAAACAACAATTCTCAGCCTGAATCTTGCCCTTAAAGATAAGCCACTATTGATGTTGCAGCAATGAAAACAACAGCATAGGTTATTTATACAGCGTGGTGCAGGGAAACGGGAAATTTTGGAACTAGCAGTTGGTGACCACGGGGCATCGGCAATTGCTCGGAACCAGTGTGACCTCGTTTCGAACCCCTTGCCATTAGTTATAATGAAGCAGTGGAGCACAATGAACATTCACTGTAAGGTGCAGGAGTGCTGCGCAAAGGGAACCTTGGCATCAATACTAGTTAGGACGTCATGACTGTGTCCCGTGTGCTCATGCGATTACATATTGGGTGTAATGTAATCAGTCGTTCCTTTTTATTTATGAGGATAAAAATGTTACTGGTCAAACATGCAGCAAGTCACCAATCAGGATGGAGCGAACGCTCTGTTTTTAACTTGTTTTGATTGGTGCTTGATAGGTTAAAGTTCTATAGCAGGACATTCAAGATCTTTGACTCCAACCCATATAAAGCATATCTTCATTGCATTGTCATGGGGAAACAGGTTTGGGTCTGCTAGTTCAAGTGAAGGAAAAATGTCATGCTATCACATCCGAAGATCTCCAATGCAATTGTGTGCAATGTGTGGAAAAATCACATATGGTTAAAAAAAAAAGTCATATATGTAAACTCAAGGACTTGAGGTCAAAACCCTGCGACTCTGCACACACTCTGTCCAAGTCTTTATCCACTCAGGCAGAACAGTTCTCCCATGCGACGTCTACAGTTTCATCCTATTTATCGCAGGTCAGTCTACTGGCCCAGAGCTAATTATGTCCCACAGGCACTGTCTGAAAAGAATCAGCTCAACATGGCAACCTGCAAATACTCAGCACAGAACCTTTCTGCCAGGATCACTCAGTCTTAATCACTAGGATGTTTTATTAATACGTTAGAGTCTGATGGACAGTTATAACACGTGAATCATGTTTCTTGCATCATGTCTATAGAATTCTTTCATCATCAATACACAGAGGATCAGTTTAACGTTTCCATGCAAAGAGTTTATTCAACCCAAATGCTATTATTTCGAAATGTACTCCAACGCCAACGCTTGCTGTTTACATGCATCTTGAATTTCCTCCAAACCAAATTCATACATGTGCTTGTTTATCTGTCACTAAAGCTCATTGATGAAAAAAAATAAACTGCAGCATACTGTGGGAAAGCTCTCACTGCTTTGGGGAAGAAGGAAGAAACTCCGATCCATTTAAAAAGAAGAATTTTTTATGCTGTACATTTCATTACATTTCATACATACCAAAAGTATGGTAACAAGCATTTGCATCTAAAACATGATTATTTGTCTTTTTTTTCAGTGCTGGACCAGAAAAAAAGTGTGCAATCAATCACTGTTTAAATCTAAAAACCAGACATTCCTCCAACCAAACCACAAATCAGTCCTGGGTGCAGAGTCAAGTATTCAAGGCCAAGTGTGAAAGTCTTTTACTTCCTCCTCCGAAAGCAAATGACCTCTTCTTCCCCTCTGACCGCTGAAGAACCTGAGAACTACACACCGCCACAACACGGGTGCAGAAACATCTGACTTGCTTTACTGTAGTCATTAACATTGTGAAAAAGCTCCACTGCATCTCTGCACATTGATGCGAATCGTAACTGGAATCAGCAGTAATATCTCAGTCGTGTGAGTGATGCCAGTGTGAAGGTGACAAGATAGAAAGGCTTTGAAATACTTTATTAGACGGGACATGAAGGGAAATCGTTAAAGCGGAATAACCTTTAACCCCTCGTATCTGCTGTAAGGATATTATTGACCACAACCGTGGTTTAAAACCGCAAAAACTGGAGACCAGGAAGCGTAAACAAATATCTGTTTTTATAAAAGTTCTTATAGTTCTTAGTTTGACTGATGAATTTAACTAAAATCCATGAACTCAAAAAATGTCAATCTTCTGATGAAAAATTCAGAAATATCCTCCAATAAATATCCCAAATATTACTTCAAATACACAAACCTTATTTGTCCAAACAGACAAACCAGACCTCAGGATCGATCTGATCTTTTGTGTGCAAAAAAAAGTCATGCATTTTATATGCAACTAAATCTCAGCCCATAACATGTTGACGCTGTGCGATCCTATCCATGTACTGTATTTTAGACACTAAGCGAGGATGTGCATGCACGTAAACAGGATTAAATCAATTCTAATGTAATGTAATACCGGAGATTAAAAGATTAGACGTCCAGATCCATGATTTATTAGTATCCAATTAAAGATAGCTGCAGCTGAACGTGTCTGGACCTGTTCTATAAAACACAGAAATAGACAATGACGTTTGGTTGTCAATAGGAAAAAAACAGTGGTGGACAAAGTAGTATATCATTCCTGTATTTGAGTAATGGAGAGGTGTTACATATACATTTATGGCATTGGACAATTTTATCCAAAACGACTTACAACTAGGTCTTGCTAAAGGACCGAGCAGTGGCAGCTTGGTGGTGCTTAGATTTTAACTTGTGACTGTCCGATCCAGAGTCCAATGCAAAATATTTAAATATATATAAATATATATATATATTATAGTGTGGAAATATACACAGGTCACATTTCAGCAGCTTACTGTCCTCAAAAATTTAACATACAATCATTTCTGTCAAAATAGCTGGCAACAAAAGTAAGTACACCCTACGTGAACATGTCAAAACTATGTCCAAAGTGTCAATATTTTGTGTGAGCACCATCATTATCCAGCACTGCCTTAATCCTCCTGGGTATGGAATTCACCAGAGCTGCACAGGTTGTTGCTGGGATCCTCTTCCACTCCTCCATAATGACATCACGGAGCTGCTGGATGTTAGACACATGGTGCTTCTTCAACTTCCGCTTGAGGATCCCCCACAGGTGCTTAATAGGGTTCAGGTCTGGAAACATACTGTACTTGGACACTCCATCACCTTCACCTTCAGATTTTTCAGCAAGGCAGTTGTCGTCTTGGTGGTGTGTTTGTGGTTGTTATTATGTAAAATATAATGTAAAATTGCCCTTCTGCCCTGTTTCTGAAAGGAGGGCATCATGTTCTGCTTCAGAACGTCACAGTACTTTTTGGATTCCATGTTTCCCTCGATGAACCGCAGCTCTCCAGTACCAGGAGCACTCCTGCAGCACCGGATCATGATGTTACCACCCCCATGATTAACTGTAGACAAGACACGTTGTACTTGGTTCTCCTCACCAGGTTGTCGTCACACATGCTGGACACCATCTGAGCCAAACAAGTTTATTTTAGTCTCATCAGACCACAGGACATGGTTCCAGTAATTTATCCTCTTAAACAGATTGTCTTCAGTAAACTGTTTGCAGGTGTTTTTGTGAGCAGCTTCAGAAGATTCTTCCTTCTTTGACGAAACCAAATTGTTGCAGTGTGCGGCGAATCTGACAAGGGGAACATCCAATTCTGTAACCTTCAAAGCAGTGCTAGAAGAGCGTAGTGACTGTGCACACGTGATCAGCATAGCACCAGACGATGTCTTTTGGTGCAAGTTTGGTGCTCCCTGTGACTGTGCATGCAGCCTGGTTCTGCCATCTGTTAGCGTGTTACAAAACTAGTCTCAAAAATGACCTCTTGGTGGCATATTTATAAAAACTTTTGTCAAGTATTAATGAGAGTTAGTCATGTTTAAAATGGAGCACTTCATTCTGGTCTTGTTTTTTTTTTTATGAAAAAACAAAATAAATACCTCCATCGGATGCATTTAAAATGTGTATGATATTGTCCTGAATTGGTAAACCTGAGTTTTTGTCCTCATCTGGCTCAGTTTTATACTTGGTGTGTGATTTATGATAGAAAAGGCAGGAGAAGGAGGTCCGGAGAAGAAGCGTGTCACGATGGGATGCACACACGGTTTCCTGGAGTCTGGACAGGAAACGCAGAGAATCAGAAAGGTCAAGGAGAAGCAGCTGAACTTCCTCCACTCAGCTTATGAGACACGTCGTTTGCATGAAGTTAACGTTTATGTCGCACGGTATTTACTACTCGCTTCTTGTACAATATGCAGGTCGATGACCGAATAAACTGTTCTTTTTTTTTGTGTGTTGTACAAAGACAGAAAATTAAATACATCTGGGAAATCTTTTTACTGAGATCAGGAAAATGGAAAGGAAAAGTAACATGATCTTAACGGTATAAAAGGCATAAAAATGTGTCAATAGATTTCTATTGATCTGTACATGTATATGCATTTAGTATACATGACATTTTATATAGTGCAGGAAGTAGATTTATTACAGACTTAAGTATGAAATGGAAAGCACTACCAAGATGCCCCTATGGTGGGCCCTTGGGCAAGGCCCTTAACCCTCAAGGGCTCTTGATAGGGGGCTCTACCAAATGCCATTAATGTACAATGTAATTGTAACTACCATGATGCCTCTGCTGGGCCCTTGAGCAAGGCCCTTAACCCTTAAGTGCTCTGAATAAGGGCCATCAGCCAAATGTCATAAATATACATTGTTATTATAAATGTATTTAAGTAAAAGTACAGTAACAAGTTCTCGCTTTTGAACAGACTTAAGTACCAAAAGTGACAGTTGTGATGTAGGAGAACTTTATGTGAATAATGCATCAAGTTTAGAGTTTTTCTATCATTGCAGACACACATTGAGGATCCCATATCCCACACACACTCTCAACAGAACCTTATATGTGTGTGTGCTCTTAGCCACTAGTGATCTGCTGAGTGCTAGTGATCACCCTTCAGATGATATATCACCTTAACTTGTACCCTGAAGCAATGAGTCTTCAGCTGAAAGGGAGTGGAAAACCTAGTCAAAAACAAACACTCAAAAGGAGCAAGGTCACGGTCAAAGGTTAGAAAATGTCCGGTAGGGGGTCTAGCCAGGGGGAACACTCGCACAAAAAACGACATTCTGTAGCGGCAACCGAATCTGCTACGTATCTACCAGACAAGCTGAACACGTTCATCATAAGAATAACACACCCACCACTTTCCTCCAAGGCAGCTCTATCATAGCTGGATATGATGTTTCGTTTTCCCAAACACGCTCGCTCATGTCACTGTACTTTATGAGAAACATGCACTGAGCATCGGTCTACAGAGGTCACGTGACCCCGTGATTCGATCTCTCATAAAAGCCTTGCTCGGAGGAAGCTCGGACCAGAGGGCAAAGGTGGGTCCGGAGATGTGTGCGAGAGAAGAAAGGAAATAAAAGGGCATCCGGTGAAGGCGCCTGGCATGGTCTGGTGTAGGGGTAAAGCTCATTACATGTGTACTGTATTTAGGTGCGATTAAGACAACAAGACGAGGTTCTAGAGGGAAAACGCAGAAAGAAAGATGAAGATCAGAGAGGCCTGCTTTCCATCTAAAACACACACATACAGTTCTTCTGAATCTTCGACGTCGCCAGCCGTTTTACATGAAGGCCACAAAGATAAATAACCAAATAAACCAAGTGCTCCAGCTGCCACAAAAAAAAGATTAAACATGCACTCGAATCAATTATGCAGCAATTCCCTCTCAGGCAATCCATTTTGGCTGAAATCCCTCAATGTGCCAGAATTTATCAGCTCTAATATTTATAAAAAGTCTCTTCAATCCACTTTGGTTCTGTTAATATAATTCTATATACACTAAGAATATGTATATAGCTATATTATCGCGTCCTATATCCTATACATTTTCAATTATATACAGTTATTAAAGGAAAATAATCAACTTTGAGGATGTAACTTGTTACACCAGTTGCATTATGGACTATTTTATTACCTCGATACCCCTCAAGCTGTTTTCCTATTTATAAACGTATATAAAAACGTGTGGTAAATACGTAATAACAATATGCAAAACGATATATTTTTTAATATATTTAAGAATAGATATTATTTAGGTATAAGTCAATCAGAAATCCTTTAGAATCTGAAATTATTATTTATTTTGTTTGTGTGTTGGTTGCATCTGCTTTGAAACACCACAATTATGTAACCACTTCTATAAAAGCTTCTCTATTCTAAAGTAAGGACATCTCTGAGGTTATAGATCACATGACACATAAACCTAAACCTTCACAAGACCTTTACTTTCACTCTGCCCTTCACAATCCTTCTACAGTACACTGCAATCATCAGCTCATACAGTATGTCATTATATCACCTGCCATTGGTGATACTGGTCAGGAAGATGGCAGGATGGGAGGAAAGGAAGAGGAGGAAGAAGATGAGTTTAAGATGATGAAGGATGGGTGCTGTAGTGATGAAAGGCAGCACAGCTCTCAGGGGTAATAAAAAGCAATCATATTCAATCATGAGCAACATTTAGATCAGGCTACATCTCCTTCATGTTTCCCACATGCGCATGAATTATGAAGTGACAGTAGGATTAGAGGGATCTGGTGGTGGACTGCACATCTGGAATCCTGCCTCAGGATGATGTGTGGTGAAAAACAACACAATTTGTGAAAAATGGCAAATTTGTAGCTATTCAGAAACGTGTAACAAACTGCAAAATCACGAGTGAAAAATGTAGAACATTGAACAAATTCATTCATTGCAAATTCATAACAAATGACAATTTTGTAACTCAGAAACTCAACACAATCTTTCAACAACTCACAAACATAAAAATAGGCAAACTCGTAACAACTCACAAAATTCGTAACAACACACAAGTGTGCAACAACTCACACATTATTCAAAACCCACAAATTCGTAACAGCTCACAAACTTATAACGCAAACTTGTATCAGCTCACAAGTTTGTAACACATAAATTCATAACAACTCACAATTCCTTAACAGCTCACCAACCTGTGACAACACAGAAATCCTTAACAGCTCACACATTTGTAGCAACTCAAGTTTGTAAAAACTCTAATTCACTGCACAAATTTGTAACAACTCACAAGTTCGTAACAAGTTTGTAGCAACTCACAAATTCGTAACAGTTTGTAAAAAACTCAAATTCATTGCACAAAATTGTAACAAGTTCGTAACAACTTGCGAATTCATAACAACAAAAATTCTTAAAGGGTTAAAATAAAATCACAAATTCAACAACAAAATTTGTAACAACTCACAAATTGGTAACAGCACACAAACTCATAAAACCCCCCACAAATTAGTAACAACTCACAATTTCAAACTTAATCTCACAACAGCTCACAAATCTTAAAAAAAATCATCAAAAAAAAAACAACCCGTGTTTAGTTCAGGGTTTTTTTTCTGTTAGTGGAAATAAATCCCATACGCTTCTTCTTTTCTGCTCTCTTTTAAAAATCGTGTCCTTTATTTCCTTTTAACTTAGAAATTAAAAATGATATCTATGAAAATGTATAATTTGCAGAGGTGGAAAATAATGAAGTACAAATACTTTGTTACTGTACTTAAGTAGATATTTCTGGTATCAGTTATTTACTTTACTATTCATTTTTTGGGCAACATTTGACTTTCACTTATTAATTTTGTTACACAAATATCAGTACTTTCTACTTCTTACATTTTTAAAACAGACTCAACTATATGGTGACATGTAAACTTTTTACTCATTGTGCAGTTTTCAGCCCAGCAACCTATTTCAAGTCATTGTACAACTTTTTTAATCCTCTGGTGTATCATTTTCTGTCTCTCACACACCACAGACGTAGACTAGATTACAAAGATACCACTGAGTAGTCAAAAGGCAACATGAAGTCTGGGGTTAACGTGGATGAGACAGAGGGAGTCAGTGATGTAAACATGACTGAGAACAGACACATTCCTGATCACCTGATTATCATCTTTTCTCTGCTTGTGTTCTACATGGTGGATCTTCAGCCTGGATACATTCATTAGGTAACAACATTTTAAATGATTTTATATTAATATATTAACATGACGTGAGGTTCAGTTACCAGCGTGACAAATTTCATTACTTTAACTTGAGTAAAAAAGTGTACAAGTAAAAGAATCTTTTAAAACACGAGTATCTGTACTTCTACTTAAGTGATGTAAGAAATGTGTGTACTTTTGCAATCTCTGTTCATTTGCCATGTCTGCTGATGTCTACAGCTGCCTGTAACGGTATTGAAATAGAAAATGCGATACAGTGAAATCTTGGTAAACAATGTAAAAATCACAGTGTAGTTACATGCAATATACAAATTCTTGGAACACTCTTAGACCAATCACATCGGTGAACCGGAACACACTGCTGTATAATATCTGATATCATTGATGTACGTCCAGCAACCCTGTGAAAATATTGCGTGACCCTTATGGAGTATGTTTAATTACATATTTGATGAATAGACACACCATTATAGAGTGCAGGATAAAAAACACTCACATTGTACACTGTAACTCATCACAGTGAAGTAAAAAGGGAGTTGTTACACAAATACGCGACTATAGGAGAGGTTATTGTGGGTTATGTTGACAGAGCAGATCTAACATGCTTGTAATGTCTAGAACATATATAAAAAATCACCCTCGCTGAGCGGTCTATGGCTCCAGCACGGCGATATGAGAATATTGGTTACACATGTCAATCAAATGAGTAACTCACAGTGGGAGGCTATTGTTAAAATGACAGGGCTGAGCGATCACCTCCCACCTCATCAGGTTTCGATGCTAATTAGCGGTTGGACAAAAGAAATATGAAGGTTTCTCTGTATAATCATGACCCAGTTTACAGCAGTATTTCCAATACATGGGAATTCTTTCATGTCCATTGTTTTTCCTGACTGCTCATATTCCCAGAACGTTACATCCCTCTTCCTTTTCTTCTCACTTCTTTAAAACATGTGCTCTACTTCTTTCTTTCCTTCTTTCTTTTTTCCATCTTTCTTCTCTTCCTTTCACTGCTTATTACAACCATATGAACGTCCTGCAGTCGTCACATATGATATTATTTAGCCCTTAAGGCCAGCAGTGTTTAATAAAACAGACGCAGGGCTAATGACGCCGATACACACGACATAGGAAAATAAACGTATGTAAATTTTGCTTCGCCTCGTTTTTTTTCTCTCATTTATCAACCCGAATCTCACGCAATTCGCCGCGATCTGATGCCGAAATGCAATAGCGGTATCTTTATCTGGATCTGGATCTATTCAGCACTCCAATTAGTCTTATCTGGAGCTATGTTCCGATAGAAAGTGGGTGTGGCCTCTGGATTTATTATATATATATATATACACAAAACTTTGTGGACACCTCAGAATGGTGGTATGTGCGCACTCCAAAATTCACTATTTGGACAAAAGTTTGTGGACACCTGACCAAGATTGTGCTTTTTGAATATCCCATTCCACATTTAGTCAATTTGCTGTTGTAAAAAAACAGCTATAATCAGGTACAGATGGTGAGGTGAGGAGGCCTCGGGTGCAGTCAACGTTCACAGTCATCATTTAATTTATATTTCGGCACAGCGACCCTGACCAGGCAGGTACTAATGATGAATAAATAAATGCTTTCTGTATCGTGGATATTTTATATCTGACTGATCTGCAGCAAGACAAAAAATTTTTTATCTATTTTTTATTCTTTGATGGACAGAACCATTGTGATCAAGGTTAACCATGATTACTATAAATCATCATTACTAAGCTGTCCATGAACCTCTCTACTGGAGCACCGGAGCAGGTCATGTCACATTCTGAGCTGGATTAGTTCTCACATCTCACAGTGCGGAAATTCATGACAGGTCATTACATTTCTATTACAGCAGGACAGCTGAACAAACATCATGGAAATTTGTCTTTAGGTGTGGCAGGAGCCTAAAAACAGCCTCCTCCACCTCCTTCAGGCCAAAGTTGTTCTGACTACAAAAGCATTGTGGGTTTTAGAGGTAGCACATGGAGAGTGAAACAATCTGCAGTATTGGATCTAACTCTAAAAAATGTGTTTATATATCATCTCAAAAAGTTGCTGTGTTCATGAGAAGCATTGTGTTAAGTGGAATTTGAGTGGATTAATGGTGGGATAATTAATAACTTCTGACAGATATTTTGTGTATAATATCTCCTTCAGTGCACTATCCATGACCTTTGTACTCATTGTACAAGTTTACAGTGCCCTCCACAATTATTGGCACCCCTGTTTAAGATGTGGTCGTGGACTTCTAAAAATTCTCCTTTTTTTTAAAACAACATAGAACCCAAATGCAAAAAAAGAGAAAAATCCAACCTTTCATTTAAGTACATTACTTTGGTGGTAAAAAAAATCACACATTTAGAAAAAAAAAAAAAACTTGAAATCATGTGTGCCACAATTATTGGCACCCCTGATGTTAATACTTTGTACAACCTCCTTTTGCCAACAAGACAGCACTTAATCTCCTCCTATAACATTTCACAAGATTGGAGAACACAGAGAGAGGGATTTTTGACCATTCTTCTTTGCACAATCTTTCTAGATCATCCAGTGTCCTGGGTCCTCTCTTATGCACTCTTCTCTTTAGCTCGCCCCACAGGTTTCCGATTGGGTTGAGGTCTGGGGACTGAGATGGCCATGGGAGGACCTTGAGTTTGTGACTGCTGAACCACTTTTGTGTAGATTTTGCCACATGTTTTGGATCATTATCCTGCTGAAAGACCCAATGACGACCCATCTTCAGCTTTCTGGCAGAGGCCATCAGGTTTTTATTTAAAATATCCTGGTACTTCAAAGCGTTCATAATGCCATGCACCCTAACAAGGTTCCCAGGGCCTTTGGAAGAGAAACAGGCCCACAGCATCACAGATCCTCCACCATACTTCACGGTGGGCATGAGGTGCTTTTCGGCATACTCATTCGCCAGACCCACTTAGAGTGTTTGTTGCCAAAAAGCTCAATCTTAGTCTCATCTGACCAAAGCACACGATCCCAGTTGAAGTCCCAGTACCGCTTAGCAAACTCCAGACGTTTACGTTTGTGAGTGTTAGTGAGAAAAGGCTTTTTCCTTGCATGCCTCCCAAACAGCTTGTTGGCATGTAGAGAGCATCTGATGGTTGTTTTGGAGACTCTGTGACCCCAAGATGCCACTCTTTGATGCAATTCTGTGACGGTGAGCTTGGGAAATTTTTTTACTTCTCTTACCATCCTCCTCACTGTGCGTTGTGGCAAGATAAACTTGGGACCTCTTCCAGCCTTGTTTGTCACTGTTCCAGTTGTTTTAAACTTCTTAATGATTCCTCTGACTGTAGATACCGGCAAGTTAAGGCGAGTGGCTATTTTCTTGTAGCCATTGCCTGACTTATGAAGGTCGACACACATCTGACTTACTTGAATGGTGTGTTCTCTTGTCTTTGCCATGTTGACAAATGGGTAAGAGAATTAGGCCTCTGTGTCACGTCATATTTATACCCCAGGGAAACAGGAAATCATGAATTACTAATTAAAAGTCCCTAGATACCCTGACCAACATTAGCAACTACAGAAAAATATATAAAAAAAAAAATAAAAAAATATTTCCGGAGGAATTGTTAGGGGTGCCAATAATTGTGGCACACATGATTTCAAGGTTTTTTTTTTTTCTAAATGTGTGATTTTTTTACCACCAAAGTAATGTACTTAAATGAAAGGTTGGATTTTTCTCATTTTTTGCATTTGGGTTCTATGTTGTTTTAAAAAAAAGGAGAATTTTTAGAAGTCCACGACCACATCTTAAACAGGGGTGCCAATAATTGTGGAGGGCACTGTATATTCCTATTATACATATCATATTATTCTTTCATTTATATTAATTACATATACCAACCTGTAGGTATGAACATTTTTTACACTGCAACCAATGCATTTCTGGTGAGATGCTAGCTGTATTTTGTTGTCTTGTACATGTGCAATGACAATAAAATTGAATCTAATTAAAAAAATTCATTCACAACAAAAAATAAAAAATACATTAAGACTTCATAAAAATATAAAATATGTATACAAACAGGCCTTTAAAAAGTTGTCCTCAAAGTATGATGGGGGAATTGTTCAAATGATCAAATCGCAATAGTTGTTTTTTTTCACGATATGTTATGAGTGTAAATTGGCTAAGGAAAAATATTTTTGACTACAGGAACAGATTTCTTTTACCATATACTACCAAAATGTAGAAAATTCATATAGAATTTTGACAAATATACTGTATGATTAATTATGTTTTTTAGCTAACTTGCTTGCTATGGCGAAGTGTAATCTATGTGGTTAAGGCTCTGGGTTATTGATCGAAAGGTTGTGGGTTTAAACCCTGGGATTGCCAAGTTGTCACTCGTGGGGCCCTTGAGCAAGGCCCTTAACCCTCTGTGCTCCAGGGGTGCTGAAACATGGCTAACCATGTGCTCTGACCCCAGATTCCTAACATCTCTAAAACATGCGAAGAAACAATAATTTCCAAAATATTGCTTAATATCGCTTAAATAAATATTGCTAAATAAAATAGTTGTAGAAAACCCAAGCTATTGTGTACTGCTGTATTTGCTAGCTAACTATTATTAACTAGCTAGCAACCGAATATGTTATTATATCACTCACAAACACCATGTAAATTGAAGGGATGGAGAGATCCAACCTCTAAAAAATCATGACTTTTCAACCTTGTTAATTCGTTAAATGAGTTTGAAGCAGCTTTTAATGGTCTCCAGAAGCCTGCAGAATGCCGTATCAGAACCTGATGCGTAAAAGCATTGGTGATTTATGAGGAAAGTGCCGCAGGTTGGTTTCAATAAGAAAAAATATTTGATGTACCGTTACAAAATTTTGGGCCTGTAGAAGTTCGAAAGGCTGTAAATTTTATTCCTGCTTTGGAGGTCCAACAAATAAAATGCACACAACATGACTTTGCCTTCTGGTTTGTAATTATGTCTTTTGTAACTTGAAAAATGTCCTTTTGTTGAAAAAAGAAAACCATTAACTCATTATTTTCCAGGTTAAATGAATTCTGTCTACTCAATGAAGAAAAACTCGTCATTTTTCTATCATCAGGAAACTGCAGTCCACATCTAAACAGACTTCCTTTCTCCGTTTACGTTTCTCCGCACTCCCGAACGCTCGTGCATGCAGATGAACGATTGCTTTGCAGAGGAACTGCCTTCTATTATATCCAAATTACAACAACACTCATTAAACTCCGTAACATTATAGCCTGTAGCTTAGACATCAAAGTCAAGTCTGTACAAAATGCTAAGCAGCAGTATTAATTACACCGTGCTGAACGTTTCTGTTTCAAAGAACGCAACCATTTGCAATTCTCAAGCGGGTGAAATAGAGTGAGATAATTACCAATTGTTAGCGCAGGATTGGAAAAACGTGTCCGTGCATTCTGTACAAAAATAACTTCAGTATGCATGAAGACGTGCAGATCCGTCCAAAACATAATAATTAAGTCATGGCAACAAAATCATTAACACATGGGATAAAGATGATTGTGAATGTGTACGAGCGGTGGAAACGAATTAATTATGACATAAAAGTAATCAATAAATTCATGAGAAATAAATAATCGATGGTTGGGGGGGGGGGGGTGTAATTCAATCATGGGCAAAGCATTGAAGTGTGAGGAAATTGGACAATTAGATCAGAAGAACAAGATCATTAAGATGCTGGAGATAATGAGATAATTGAGTTGTGGCTATGAGAAAAAAGGGATCATTAATTGGACTATATTTTTTAACAAGGTTACCGTCGCTGCACCGGTCTAATAAAATAATAGCCTCAGACATGAGGTCTTTTCGCAGTTAATTCTCTCTCTCTCTCTCTCTCTCTCTCTCTCTCTCTCTTTCTCTTTCTTTTTGCAGACACCAAAGACACCAAAGAATCTCTCTTTCCAGTCTTTCATGCTAATGTCGGCCGATATGCAAGTGAACATGTATGACAACTTGAATCAATTGACATCACAATTAATACATCACATTGTTTATGTAAAGGGATATAAAACAACAGTATCAACATTATGAAACAAATATAAAAGGCAATTACCGTGTGCGCCTCTACTATGCGGATAAAGGAATTCTTTATCCATGTTAGTTTCACCCACAATGTCATATTCCCACTCTCGAACTCGTACATGTCAATTGTTTTGCTTCAAGAGAAAATTTTGCTTAAAGACCCACTAAAGAACCCAATTTATAGAAATTGGTTACTGAACATCACATTCACACGTTTAATCACACTTTTTTGTAAATGTAGTCAAATTTACATCAATTTATATCATATATCTAAATACACATCTAAGTAAAAACACAGAAGTTACAGTTACCTTTAAAAAGACCCTGTACATGCACACAGTTTTGGGGTGTCAGATGATTCAGTTCAATTATTCAGTACAATGATTCAGTACAATGATTCAGTACAATGATTCAGTACAATGATTCAGTACGATGATTCATTTGACCACAATTTAATTATCTTGTTCCCATGACTAAATTATCTCATTCCTATACTTTATTAAATTGTGTTTATTAATTGTAGTGACATAACCAGTGAGCCTCTGTTATTATAGACATTCTGTGAAATTGAGTCAGTTCTGAATGAAGACCAGAGCGATGTGTTCTCCTGAAGTTAAGCATGACCCAGTTTCACCATTACTTGGCCGAATATCAGATTTAAATCCAGTCCTGAAACACATAAAAGCCTCTCAAATCTGATTAGAAAAATATTTGTGTTCAAACATCTCTGAAAAAAAAAATCAGATCTGCATTCCATTAAGGCAAAAAAATCAGATTTGTGCTACTTCAAGTACTTTCTATGAACAAAGCCCAAACCAATTTTCTCCAACGCAAAGGATTTCTGTTGGAGACTTAAGTGACTGTAACCTACTGACCTAAAAAAATAAAGGTGGTGCTCATTTACTAAACATCGTAAAAAGTTTGTTTTTCAGCACCTTGAACATCCAAAAAAAAAAAATCAATTTGTTCTGCTGCTGCCTCATATGGTGCTCATATGGTCAGACTTTGTAGGGGCCAAATAACTATTCCTTGATGATGCTTCTATATATGTCAAGGTCATGATCTGCAGGGCAAAATAAAATCATTCTGTATTAATAACCAGGGTGTATTTCAAAGGATTTGAATTTGAAACACTGGGTTTTTAGACCTTCGTCGCCTCTAAATTTAGCGTGTACTGGTACGGTGGTATCATCATGACCTGGCAACATCACCAAACCAGTAAATCCATCTTTGCTTATTTTAGAAGAAAGCCTTTTTGTGGATTGTTAGCTACCTCTGTGCTCTCACACAGTATGTGCCAACCAGTTCCTCTCAAGGTTTCCAATCAGCCATAATATTATAACTTTATAACATTATGACCTGTGACGTGAAGAACACTGATGATCTCTTCATCATCTGTGGCATCTGTTAGTGGGTGTATTTATTAATAAGGCAGCAAGTTAACATTTTGCCCTCAAAGTTGATGGGAGAGCGTAAGGATTTGAGCGGATTTGAGCGAGTTTGACAAATTGTGACATCTAGACGACTGGGTCAGAACATCGTCAGCTCTTGTGGGATGTTCCTGGTCTGCAGTGGTCAGTATCTATCAAAAGTGCTCCAAAGAAGGAACAGTGGTGAACCGGCGACACTGAGAAGCAAAGGATGGTCCGTGTGTCCAACAGACGAGCTCCTGTAGCTCAAACTGCTGAAGAAGTTCATGCTGTAAATGCTTGATGGGTCAGAACTGTTTTGTCAGCAAAAGGGGGAACAACCCATTATTAAGTAGGTGGTCATAATGTGATGCTGATTAGTGTAAGCGGGTATCTTGACAACATTGTAATGTATTTCTATCCATAAAGTTGGCAATATTTCTCATTATATTAACAAAGTCATATGTTACAATATGAAGGCTAATAAAGATCCCATTTAAGAGTCTTGATGGATGTTCACTGTGATATCACTTATCCAAAACAATGGTACCTTGTCTTACCATTTGACTTGGTTGAAAATACAAGCCTTCTGAATCAAAAGTGAATGTTTGGGGTTTTTTTTTTACAGTCCTTGACCTGATTTCAGCCCTTGCCTACTGAGAGATCTGCATGTGCAGGGGGGGCCTCGATTTTATTATGGAACGATACAGCATTTGATCTCACACCATACCGTTTCCCACTGTGAGATCCCTGCAACATTCTGCCACGCAAAAACGGCTCATAAAAAGCTCCAAGTTGGCGGCTTCTCGTCACGTTTTTACAGCTGGTTCTGGTACTGCGTGCAGTCTTAGGGGGTTGGGGGGCTTCTCACTTGTAAATCCTAAAAATGTAATCTGATCCTCATCTAAGTCATGTCGATGAATGAGTCACTTAACACGCACAAATATTTTACAGTGCCATATCTTTAACGTCTTTAATGCAAGAAAAAAATGCGAACTATTACGATGAAAGGCTTTTTTAAAGCAGGCTAACAAGAATCAGGCGTTTCTACACAATTGCACTCTGGGATTGATTTGTCTTGTCATAAACGGAGAACAGGCTTATAAAGATTAGCGCAAGGACTGGTTGTAAAAAATCCTCAAACAAGTGACAAGGGAGCCTACGGTCAAGACGACGAAAGTCATTTCTCAAGTGTTCATAAATAAAGGATAAGTTGTGGCCATAAAAGGAAATAGCTTTGCAACCTCCATAGGAGGTCTTGCTAAAAATATCAGAAACTTCAGGTGCGTGGAATTTTCCTGAATAAACAGAAGAGGAATGACCTTTCCATCAAACATTTCTCTTTTCTTTGAGAGTGTGCAGGGTGGTGTCAAAGTAGTTTTGTGTCTAGTTTTGTAACACGCAAACAGATGGCAGCAGAAGGCTGCATGCACAGTCACAGGGAGCACCGACCTTAATAAGTCAGTCAAAAGACATTGTCCTGTGTACATCGAGAGCTGTGCAACTGGAGCAATTCTGACCATGTGCGTTACCACATCTACAATTTCATCATGGACAGCAAGTTAGAAGAAACTGCAGGAAACTGGGCAAATCTGCCACAGAGATGTTTGACATGACATACATTTGACATACAGCGATGCTGCAACGAGTCGGTTTTTTGAGAAACACGTGCGCTTGAAGAGTGGGAGAACAGAACTAGAAGACTACGAGAGATCGGTAAGACCTTCAACGAGCTCACCCCCTGAAAATGGGGAACTTGTGCATGATGATTGACGGCGAACAATCCATAAAATTGCTGCTATTGTCGTGTGTCATATGTGTGATATAAAGGAGCACCATGTCAAAATCTGCCAAGTGCACCATCAGCGTGCCGTACACCACCCTTCATGTCAAGGATCATCACCAGTGACAAGAGTCTTCACAGTGGAAGAGCCCATCATCTCGACCGAAAAAGGAGAGGCAGGTCTACAGCTCGACCAATTGCATGCTTATCATCTTTTACGACATTTGCAGCATTGTGCATCGAGAATTTGTCTCCAGGGGCTCTAGGTTTTAAGGCGTCTGAGGGAGGACGAAAGAGACCGGGTCTGTGGATCACTAGTCTCAAAATTTTAGGAAATCAATATCTAAAATTCAGCATAGATTTTTGTTTTTAATAACTAAGCAAATGCAGCATCTTGAATTATACAACATGTATATTTTTGTACATGCTTCAGCCAATCCACCAGTGAAAATCCACCATCTTGAAGGAATTGCTTTTAGGCTTCAGATCATACATTCTATTCCATACTCAACATTAAACTTGCTCTATGTGATTGGCATCTTGTTGCATAATGATGTAAGGTTTAATTCAACAATAGAAACATTGCTCTGTCTCAGACTGCTCTCTTGTTTTTACAGATTAACATTGGCTTCCCATTTTCCGAAAATTGATGGGGTTTGGCAAAGGACAAACTGTGGGTTTGGGAAAGGGCCAGGCTTCATGCTGGCTGCTTTCGGAAGAGAGAAATTTGGTTGTACTACAAGCTGGATTTTTTTTTTATGGATTGAACAGTAATTGAGAGGTTTGTCTAAAAAAGTCTAAAAGTCATTATTACTTAATCCCTTTCAAAAATACTTTAACAGTTAGCAGAATGCCTGACCTAAAAGAAAACAGAAGCTGACTAGAAATAAAACTGAACAGGATAACCATACTAAAGGCTTTGGCAATACTTAATACAATATCTATTAAAGTCCTTTATTGCTGCATGTGGCGCTTATAATTTTCGTGTTGATTTCCATGCACAAGAAGTTAGCCCAAATCCTGGTGTAGCAAGTTCTGGAAAAGAATTGTTTTTCATCATTTCAAAGAGAAAAAAAAAAAAAGAATTAAGAAACAGGTGGTCAATGAGATCACTGAATAAATCGACCAAGGTGAAACGAACATGCTGGTGAAACCTATGAGACACCGAACACGAATCGGTTTGGACACGCCTCATTTGTAACAATCAAAGGTTGCGTAGTGTGTTCGTTTATGGAGTTCGTCCAGCTGCAGTGTACGCAGCACAGAAAGAAAGAACCAAACGCCTGTTTCTGTCTCGATTACATCATATTTTTCATGGAAAGGAGCCGAACATCGTCTCCACATATCGTGTCCTGAGGTCTTAAGCCTTTGAGTGTGTGTGTGTGTGTGTGTGTGTGTGTGTGTGTGTGTGTGTATGTATGATTGAAGATCAGACAGCTCGTCTCTGTAATCGTCATTTAAACCATGTCGAAGTGACGGAACGAGGTCGCGGACACTTAAGAGCCCTTAAATGCTCGCCACAATTGAGGTCCCAGAGGAACAATGACTTCTAAGAAAGAACGCAGCTCGACTCCTCAGGGAATGTTTACAGAAAATGCAGGCCCTGTATTTTAATTCAATTGCAGGTCACCAGATGCAAACCGCCCAATTAGTCTTTAGTCAAATTAAGCCCTGGGCTGAAAAATAGTAGACAGCTTGTTCTGGGACACAGTCAGAACCAAGACCCTGTCACCAATGACAAGATTAAAAGGAACCATCCCATTGAAACTGGATCTTTGTGGAAAGCATCTGACAGAATTCATGTTCTAACTGTTACTAGTACGGAAAGAAAGATGACAGCACATTTTGTCCAGTTGTGTAAGGTAAAGGTCAAAGATGGTTCTAGCATTTGTAGCATTCATGAATTTAAACTCTCTCCACATCAGCTTTGCTTGTTCGAATTCGCTGGAGCTCGTGTTTCTAATCTAGTGTGTGTGTAATTTCATGTAATGTGTGTGTAATTGAATCCAACAAATCAGTGGTAAAACCCATAAATCACTATCATAATTCCAGGCAGATAACTCAAATAATCCAATAATCTGTGATCAGAAGTCAGGAACAGGAAACAGGAAGAGGACAAGACTGGGAAAAAAGGCAACTACAGCTAGACAACATCTACAGCTTACTAACACACAAATACAAAAACACCTACAGCTCACTAATACACAAAAACAAATACAGTGTCCCAATTTGCCTACAGACACTAAAAGTATTTTCTCTATTTGTGAAGACTTTCGAGTCGAGTCTGGGAAACATTTTTGCCTCGTTACACACACTGTCACTTAAGGATCTGGTTTACTTGTGGCCCCTGAGAAAGGCCCAATGGAAGGAACAATGGTGCGTCTGTGTCATTCATCAAAAACATGAAATGTATTATTTGTGTGATTGTTTAGTGCACATGATTGGTCTACATTTGGCTACAAAATAAAGTCTGTGATTGAAATAATAAAGTTTGTATTTCCAAAAGTCTTTAATGTTAATACGGTATGTCTAAATGTCTAATATTAGTGTTATCCTCCTCGAGTCAATAAAAAAAACACCCTCAATTACCCACTAAGTGCAAAATGGCGGTGTGTGTATAACCTGCAGCAATGTGTGTGCGACACATTTGACTATGATTCATGCTCATTAAGGAGGGAAAAATAAATGCTCCCTTTAAAGCATGATTAATTTCCCATGAGTCACAAGGGCAGAGGAAACGTTCATTCCATAACAGGGTGAACAACTGCAGAGTCACACAGAGCAGCAGCTTTGAGCGAAGCATCGAGAGAAGCAGAATAACAGAGGCATGGCTGAGACGTGACCCCTGAGTCTAGCAGCAGAAATCACTCCCATATGGAGCACAAAGGATCAACTCTCGCTCTCTGCTGCCAATTAGTTGACATCAGTGTGGACGCGATGACACGGATTCTATAGTAATGCACAAAAAAAAAACGAAACAGAGATACGATAAGAGATTTGAGATCTCAAACGATCACGATGCCACTGGACGCTCGTGTCCAGTATTGAAACTCGTCTCAGCTTTGCTTCAGGCTGAACCTCCTGACGCTCTGTAACCCGTCAAATCAACTAGAGTTTTCGGTATGATTGCAGGGAGACTTTTAGTGCTGACGTTTTGTGCCTGTTCCAGTCAATGCACCACTTTACACTGGAATTTACGGTTTTCTGAAAAAAAAACGACTTAGCCTGCTGAGACTCCATATCCGTGTGACATTTATAACTCTATTCACCAGCTTATCAAACGATCTAAATCGGAGCCATTTATCAAAGGATCTAAATCGTAGCTGACTATCAAGGGACATAAATCTCAAGATGTTAAGCAGGACCAACACACACAAACCACATGTTCTGGCTTTGTGTTGTACATTATTGATGAATAACATTAGTTACAGCATAAGTAAGCATTTAATTTTTTTAAATT
>JBCEWE010000339.1:1156737-1321737 GCA_039877035.1 Silurus lanzhouensis | reverse complement strand
TTGATGAGTGATTGATGAGTGATTGATGAGTGATTGATGAGTGATTGATGAGTAAATGATTAGAGTGATTGATGAGTGATTGATGAGTGATTGAATAGCAATTGATGAGCGATTGATGAGTGATTGATGAGCGATTGATGAATGATTATAGGCAGAATTATTTATATTATAATTATTAACTAGTTATATGCAGAATACAACTTGCAGAGAAATGAAAACGCGATCGGCTGCTCAGAAATTGTGCATTAAATAAAAGAGATTATAAATATAAAATATAAGAAAATTTGAAAATAAAAGAAAATAAGAGAATATATGAAGAAATATATTATATAATAATAATAAGTGTCTGATCTATGATATTTAAAAAATCCTGCAAATATATTTAGATGTGCAAAACTGACTGAAATTAATGAGGTTCAACAAACAAAAAAACAGAAAAAAAATGAACCAATACCGTCTGAACAATCAGAATAAAGACAGTGCTGAAAAACATCACAATTTAACACATTGTCTACTTTGTTCCATAATGTTACAAATGCTCTCATTAAAACAAACATTGCTTGTACTTTGTCTCGCATCGTGACACACGTTTACATGTACGTTATACGTCAATCGCTAACATACTGTAATCATGCACTAAAAGCTAATACACGTGCACCTCCATGAGCAGTTCAATCCGACAAAAAGTCTTCTGGTGAACCACATCCCAGATTCCACAGGGGCAAATTATCTCTGCTCTCCAGGTGGCTCTCGCTTATCATTCTCAACAATGCTCGCTAACTGCGGACGTCTGTCTGCTCGTGTAAACAGGACAGATTTAGACGTCTCCTCAGAGTGTGTTCAGCTGTCCTATGTATAATACTGCATGAGGACACACCAGGTTGTCTTTACCCGCTTTAGGTGCGATTTCAGCTGTCCATCACAATCATTCTTAGTTCAATGATGATAATGATGGATGTATAATTCATTGGACTTTGAGGATAAACAACCTCTTAATTAAGACTCAAAAAAACATTCTCTAAATGCTGTTTCTCATCATTGAACATTTCAAGGCTCTGGCATGGAGGAGTTGATGTTCAATCTATGACTTATAAGCTAATGCATGACTTGTTCAGGAGCTCCCATTTCCACAATGTCCATTTTGAAAACGCTATAGAAATAAACTTGAAGTGAGTGTTTTTCACTCCCCCCGTTATTCTTTAAAGAACTCAAAAATTATGTACATCATTGATCATGATCCAGGAATTTTTGTGTACATTTCACCATAAATTTGTATTATCAAATGCTCTTCTCCTACTAGTAGTGAACTCTAGTGTCTAGGTTCTATTTATTATTCTCAAATGAGGAGGAATTTTGTTTGGCTTTGTCGAAGTCAAGGGAATTTTGCCTGCTTGTGTGACTTCACTCTATGTTTGTTGTTCTTGAGAGCTGAACGGTAATTGGTCAGGGGATAAAAAATAATCACTTGGTCATGTCTTTTTTTAAAGCAGGTGAACTTCCTCTTGCCCTGACGCCAGTTTCTGTATGATTTTTCTCAAGTTGTCAATCTCATACGGGTCGTCTCTGACTTACGATGGAGATGCGTTACAATGACCCCATCGTAACTTCAAAATACGGTAAGACGAGACGTGGCCTGGGCTTCCCAGGAGTGTTAAAGTATGATGATCAGTATGAGGTAGTGCACCCATTATCTATCTATCTATCTATCTATCTATCTATCTATCTATCTATCTATCTATCTATCTATAACGCAGGTTCATCTAATTTACAGTACCGTACTGTATAAACTATACCGTATATATGAATGTGGCAGTGGGTGAATAGACATGTTCTGTTTCAGTGTCTGGCGATGCAGATAAAAAGGAGAGAGACGAGAGATAAAACTTGGCTTTAAAACTGAGTAAAAGTAAGGCGTCTTACAAGGCGGAAGGAAACGTGTACATCCTGGCAGCACCTCAACGTATCATCCCCTTGAGGAACTTTAAAGGATTAAAGCTTAAAGAACGTAATGCTGTCTGTTTTTGCCTTTCTAACATGTTACGGCTCAAAGATCAGCGTGCTAATCAGCTGTAGAGATTTAAATGCCATGCTCAGGACCAAATACGACACCAGCAAGGCATCAACAAGACAATACTGGGCTGTGATGGAGACCAGACACTTAGAAGAGAACCCCAGTGTGTTTTATTCGTAAAAACACAATTCGAGAAAAAAACAAAGTATAAGCTGGTAATGAAGTCATGTTAAATATCAAAGGTTGAGTGTGTGGTTTTATCTAAGCTGAGCCGTGGCTGTGTTCTGGCAACCAGATTTGAGTGAAATCATTGGCAACATTCTGTTGCACGACTTGAATCCGATTAAAGTGCTAAACAAGGGACATTGTTCAGCTACAAATCTGAGAAACTTCCAAACAATTAACATGAGCAAGCAGATCGGCATCTGTTCTCTTTAACCAGTTAGTGAGGGTTGATGGGATGAACACTTATGCAATATGTTTTTGTGTCGCAATAAACGCATTTTTCACCTTCAAGTTTGTAACCATTTTGTGTCATATAAACGATAAATATCCAAATGAATCCGTTTCCATCGCTACAACATGCAGAAAAGTTCAAGTGAAGTGAAAACTTACACAAGACACCATTATTTACAATGACAGAAAGGATGTGAATGTGGGAGCTCAATTTTTAATACTTTCTCACTCAGCCGTAAGTCGGTTGCAATAAGTGTTTTTAGGGTGAAATGTAAATGTCTGGCATGTCGCTGGAACTCGGGATGAATATCTGTCGAGGGAAAGTTCAATTAATTTTGCTGAAAAGGCAGACGTTACTTCCAAAACCGCATTAAAGCAAGCTGAGTAAATCGGATAAGATTTTTTTTTATTATTCAACCACATTTCCCCTTTTTCCCTCGTTGACTCTTTGAATGTTCAGAAACCTTTGCATATGGGTTTCGGTTGGAAACCTCAAATTTTTAACACATGGTTAAACTTCTACTCTTCCAAATGTTTTTCTTTTATTGGGCTTGAACAGAAATTTGTACACACACACACGAGACCTGAATCTAACCCTAACTTTCATCTCAGTAACCAAAAAGGAAACATTTGGTTTGTTTTTGTTTTTATTTTGATGAAAGCTGAAATTTGTGTATATTTTTAAATAAAAAATATTAAAGTTGGTATGTATTTGGTCCTAAACAAGATATAAAAACCTATTGCCTTATTATCTTATTGCCGTTTTTTTGCTTTGCTGCTTTGAGAATTATCAGTCTTAGATAACATTTTATTTAATAAATCTTTATAAAGAATAAATCAAAGGGGTTCATACAATTATAAGACAGGAGTCAAGTCAAGTCAAGTCAAGTTAAGTTTATTTGTATAGCGCTTTTCACAACAGACATTGTCTCAAAGCAGCTTTACAGAAATCAACAGTGAAGGTGAACGATGTGTATTTATCCCTGATGAGCAGCCGTGGTGACTGTGGCAAGGAAAAACTCCCTTAGATGTCATGAGGAAGAAACCTTGAGAGGAACCAGACTCAAAAGGGGAACCAATCCTCATTTGGGCGACATCAAGAGTGTGATTATGGTCTTTAAACAATACAGAACACTGGAGAGTGAGAACTAACATGAGCACTGGAGTATAAGATTATAAGTAAATGTTCTTTATACAGTCTTTGGTATAAAAGTAGGAGCTACTGAGCTCAACTGAGCTAGGAGCTCAAGATGTGTGATCTCAGAGTCAGTGGCATACTTGTTCGTTAAATATAAAAAAAATACATATATCTGTCTAATAAGGTTTTCTTGCTGAATAGAGTTTCACATGACGCGAAAAACAAAAAACATCCAATAAGTGGTGGCTACAAAGGAGTGGAGAACAGACTCTTTAATCAAACTCTTTAAAACCGTGAAGTGAAAAGCATCTACATAACACATTGTACCTTATAAATTATATTATATTATATTATATTTTATTATACTATATTTGATTTTATTATATTATATTATATTAAATTATTATATTATATTATATTATATTATATTATATTTAATTAAATTATATACAATTATTATATTATATTATATTATATTATATTATATTATATTATATTATATTATATTATATTATATTATATTATATTATAGTACCTTCTCTGCATTTCTCTCCTCTGAGTATTCGATCTCACCACACATTCTTCTCTTCTATTTAATACAACTCCCTTTTTTCCATTGTATACTCTTTCAACAACTAATATGTTTATTCTTCCCAAACATGTGCGTGTGTATACATGAGGTCATTCCGCTTAAAATGTCGCACCATACACGGGCCATTCTGGCGATCATCCTAGTTAAAGCTCTTCTACATAATCCAAAATGAAGAGAGCAAGACTTTTAATTGACATCAAAAATTTTACATTAACAAAAAATTTAAAACTGTTAATTAATCCACACATTTCCTAGTCATCTTGGTGCACATCCATACACTGCACTGTTGCACTGCATCGGCATGAGAACTCAAACTAAAGCAGGCTTTGGCAAACTTCATCACAAGCGGTTCCTCTTCCAGTGGGCTAAAACAACATTGCACAATCTGCACCCTATTGAGGCGGCTCTGTTGTGGGCTGATGCTACTCGAGCACAAAAGGGGGGTTTAATGCAAAGCAGAGAGAACCTGAGTAGGAACACACACATACACATTTATAAACACTTATACACACTTATACACACTACACTACTTTACAGAATAAAATTGATTGCAAATATACATTTTAACATCAGGAATCAGTCCTTAAGCATGTAAAGAGCGAGCCAGGGGTGACAGTGCCAAGGAAATACTCATTGAGATGGTATGAGGACTGATAAACACTTGCAAAAACTGTTTCATGCTTCTAGAGTCCACAGTAACCTCACTGATCTTTAGGCTGTCCATGTGGAGACAGAGGGGGACAAAGGGACAGACCTCTATCCAGAATTTATATTCACTTTCAGCTACACATATTGTATACAATTCAATGGCTGGCACACATAATGAACATCCACTTTACAAACTTTCACGGATACAAACAAACCTGTCCTTAAAAGTGAACTTTGTTCAGAGTCGAAAAAATTCAAAGCGAAGGAGATTTTATAATTTTTTTTATTACTTAATACAAAATATTGTTTACAGTATTTTGATTTGTTTTAGTATATTTTATGGTTAGATAGTATTTATGGCTCTTACATCATTAGGAGATATGCGTAGTCGTTAACGAACACAGTAACAATTTACGAACAAATTCATGCTACAAACGATCGTTCGGAACGTAACTCGTTCGTAAGGTGGGGAGCGTCTGTATTCTTATTAACATTATGTATAGTAGGAGAAATTTAAAGTCATTCCAACCCGTATACAGTGCAGTACACATTGAAACAAAACAACGCACGAATAACAAAAGATCATATGAGACAGTAGACACAATAACTGTCATAAACATTAAACACACTGTGACGCAAAAGCGACGACCACTGCGGTTTGTGGATTATCAGTATAAAAATAAAAAAATATATTTTAAAAATAATTTTAATATTTTTTAAAATTAAATATAAATAAAATTTATTGTATTTGTTTTTTATTTTTATTTTTATTTTTATTAAATATATATGAATTTTTTTTTATCATAAAAATGTAAAAAAAATCTCATTAACAATCTTAAATTATTTATTTTTTAAATCATTAAAAACCAGTAAAAAAATCTTTAAAAAAAATCTTTAAAAAAATAATAGCTTGCCTATAATGAATTTCATTTTCTAGAAAACAAACTTTGGTGCAGTGCAAAAACCCAGCAAGGTGAAATCATACCTTAGCCCTAAAAAGAAGATAATGTTTTTTGGTCCCAATCTTCACTTGGTCGTACTTTCTATTTAAACCCAATCTCGAACTTCTTAAGACACTATTTTACACTGAATGCCCACTACGCTGTAAATGTTATATCATTAGAATGATACTATTCAGTAGTACAGTAGATTCAGATCAGTGTACAAAGAAGCAGTAAGTATAACAGAGACAAATTGGGAGAAAAAATCCTTTCTGTTCTATAAGAACCATTGTTACTGTGAACATTCATTCCAGTTCCTCTATTGAAAGTCAGTAAGAAATGATTCTTCACACATGCAGCGTTTTTTTATCACAGCTTACAATCTACACACCCCACATTTAACATTCCTGTCATATATTTATCTCCGTATTTGTTTAGCGACTTTCATTTTTTTTTTCGAGAAGCACAAATGGTTTTCCAAAATAGAGAAAGTGTGTTTTACATCAGCAAAACAAAATCCAGCAGAACTGAGAAACCTGCTCCCAATCCAGAATATCCATATTTAATATGATCAGATTGGTCACATGATTCGCTCAAGGATTCGTACTGTTTCATCAGCATCATGCTATCAAAAGTACAATCAGTGACCATGGGAAGAAACTGCATATTCAAGTCAATCTATAAAATCTGCCCATCTAAATGTGTGCCATAGGCAAAATAAGAAGGACTAAGAGCAAAGTAACTATAGAAGCCTGCCTCTTATTACAGATACATTTGGGGAATAAATTGACATGGTCTTTCCGGTCTGCCCCCAGTCCATGAACAAAAAGTGAACAAAATGTGCCATCAAATTATGGTGATAAGAAAGTATAAGTTCCTCAGAGGAAATGCCTCAGAGAAATAAAATAAAATAAAAAAATAAGAAAGCAAAATTAGCTACAAATGGCACCATGTGACCCGACCTTCTTTAGCGATTTCTCAACATGCACCATGCTTTCATAGGGTTTAATAACAAATTATTCAGTGTTTTAGATCATTTAGATCACAGGTGACAAGATGCAGTGTGTTAAAACCTGAAGCTGCATGTTATGTGGCTGCTTCACATAACATCTGTGACAAGCAAGAAGCTGATAAGACATGTCATCAATTTATTAAGTTAGTGTTTATCTGGCAACTCAAAACTGGGACTCCAATCATTGGGTACATCTTCACCATCAGACACACCTCCAGCTCAGGACATGCCTTCACCACATAATACACTTCCTGCACAGGACATCCCTCTAAAGACACCCCTATCACAGTATAAACCTTCACCACATGACAGACCTACAAAAACGTTTTCTCATTTTAATTTCAAAATCAGACATGCCTCCACCAGACACGCCTCCACCACCAGACATGCCTCCACCACACCTCCACCACCAGACACGCCTCCACCACCAGACACATTTCCAACACAAGACACGCCTCCACCACCAGACACATCCCAACCACCAGTCACACCTCCACCACCTGAAACGCCGCCACCACCAGGCACATCTCCAACACCAGACACACCTCCACCACCTGAAACTCCTCCACCACCTGAAACACCTCCACCACCTGAAACGCCTCCTGAAACGCCTCCACCACCAGAAACATCTCCACCACCAGAAACGCCTCCACCACCTGAAACGCCTCCACCACCAGAAACGTCTCCACCACCAGAAACGCCTCCACCACCTGAAACGCCTCCACCACCAGAAACGTCTCCACCACCAGAAACGCCTCCACCACCAGAAACATCTCCACCACCAGAAACGTCTCAACCACCAGAAACGCCTCCACCACCAGACACACCTCCACCACCAGAAACGCCTCCACCACCTGAAACGCCTCCACCACCAGAAACGTCTCCACCACCAGAAACGCCTCCACCACCAGAAACATCTCCACCACCAGAAACGTCTCAACCACCAGAAACGCCTCCACCACCAGACACACCTCCACCACCAGAAACGTCTCCACCACCAGAAACGCCTTCACCACCAGAATCGTCTCCACCACCAGAAACGCCTCCACCACCAGAAACGCCTCCACCACCAGAAACGTCTCCACCACCAGAAACACCTCCACCACCAGAAACGTCTCCACCACCGGAAACGTCTCCACCACCAGACACACCTACAGGCCTGTTTGCTTGTTTTCAATTCAATACAAATGAGCGCAATGTTCTCGGACATACCGTCTATGCCCTCCACCTCTCTTTATGCTTTGGAAGGAGATCTTACATCTCCGTTTTTATTTTCCGCCCTCACCACAACATGTCAAAACATAATCAATAAAAAATGAGACGGATAGCACACAATCTGGATTTCATCTTTCCTGATGCATGAGTCAGCACATTTTCAGTGTGCAGACTTTGCAAGTGGTCCTGTTCTGTCCTGTTCTGTAATCTGCTGAATATTTTCAGAAGCACATGATACGGTATAACCTGAATTCGGATTTTGACACAGTGAAGGAATACGGGCTAAAAACAGATCGCTAGAATTAGCGATATCGTTCAAATCAGGAACTGGAATATGGATCAGTGGTTCGTGGTGGGAAATTATGCAAAGTGCAAGATTTCAAATAAACTCACAATTTGTTTAAAACAGAATCGGGCAAGTAAAGTCTCCAGTATGTTTATCCTCTTCTATGTTTGGTTGTCTGGAAATGGACAAGCAGAGATAAAAAGATAAAGTGGCTTTAAAAGAATGTATGTATGAAGTTTGTCCATAATGTGTGACCCGGTGGTGAAAGTAGCAAAGAAAAAACTCCCTGAGATGGCAGATAAGGAAGAAACCTTAAGAGGAACCACACTTCAGAGGGAACCCATCCTCATCCTTCTCACCAAATGTCCATTCATTATAGTTCCATCATTGTTAGGGTGTGCAGTGACACGCGCTTCAATGCAAGTAATTGTAGTAGACTATTGATATTAAGAAAGATGGACTATGAGATTCCTCACGTTTTTCAGTCTGTTGAGGTTTTTTAGACAGAGATGAAAAAAACTGATTCAGATAGAGGAAGATCTCCATCTGAATCATTACATGGGTTCATGTCTTCATCTTCATCCTTTAATCTGTAGCTCATAATGTCTTAATTCAGCTTTATAACCCTGAGTGGGTTTAGTTCCTTGTTTAATGGCAGTGGGAAATTAAAGCACAGTCCTACAGAGAAACAAAACCGAATCACGATGACATCATTGATCACTGTGCCGGCAGATTCAAGATGTTTTTATAGTCGAGATGTTCTGCAGTCATTAAAACTCTCATGTGTGAACATACAGATTGTTTTAACGGCCGAGGAACTTTCTTTGTCTCGTCTGAAGCGTAGTAAAGGATCATTTGTGCTATTAATAACTCCATCGTCAGGATTTGGTTTCCTGAAAAGTTCCTCGTATTAGATCATATCATTTTAAAAAGTCAACCTTATTTACTAAACTGCATTATGACTTTCGCATGACGTTTTCACTTGATTCGTGTGAAACGCATCAGATATTGTATACATAAAACATCTGTGAGCATCTGTCTCAGAGCACTAAAAAGTCAAAATGCAAACACATAAAAAAAAACGTTTCTGAGGTCTTATTTAGAGACCGGTTCATCTAAATAAACAGACTACAAATAAGCAGAACTTTCCCACACAGCTCCTGGTTCGAGACCTTGCACATAGCACTTTCGTTTATTCCTGCACAAGAACACAGGAGAAGCACAAAGCAGACACGTAAACGCAAAGTCATGCAGAACCACTGATATTCCCCAGGTCATCTTCCAGAATATGATCTCAAACACAGACTGTAAGCATGAGCTCGCAACGGCAGGAAGTTTAGACTCGGATAACGAATAAAGAATAAAACGTAACCCAGAGATAAAACAGGACTCGTCCGTCGTCCATGCAAACTCCGAGGATCGTTCGCTTGAGTGAGTCATGAGGATGAGTCGTGTTTAAACGAATAGCCAAAGAGTAACTAAGTGGCGATTTACAAAACATCAACAATTATTTATATAATAATGATTCGTTTAAGAAAGTGGATAAACATGATGTAAACGTGGCTGTAAAATTATAAGCGATTTTTCACACGGTTACAAGGTCAAAGCACGAAAAACGACCTTGAAAACGATCATTTTGACTATTGTGTAATGTTGTGTGTGTGTGTAATACTTATAAACCTAATGCTTACAATTTCAGTGCAAATAATACATACTATAGAACAAATAAACTTTACTATAAGACAATAATAACACTGTAAAACTAATAATAATACAAATAAAAAAAACACTATAAACCATGAATGCTGAAATTTCAGAAATCATCAGAAATCATCAAGAACCACATATGGCTGGAAAAGTTAGGTGTCCCAATACTTTTGTCTATATATTGTAACTTTTACAGAAGCGACCTTTTTTGGAAAACATCAACAGTGTTTTTTTTTATTTTTGAACTCGGCAGGGAAAAGCGTGAGAGCTGGTACACCTCTCCAGATCAGCAGCTCCTTCAGAAGTTGTTCAGAGGATACACATATGTGCCTTTTATTTCTCTGTCCGTTTTAAAGTTCAGCATGTGGACTCTGATCTTCTGAGAAAGTAAACACACAGTAAACGTGAGCAGAATACGCCGGTGCACAGCTGTGGAACGTCAGATCCGATTAATAGTAAACACATCTGCATATGAGATCGGGGTTAAGAGACAAAAGACAGCCGTGTATTAGCATTCTGAATCTCATTAAGTAAGTAATTGCGTTTCAAAGGACAGTAACGATGTTTTCATAAGAAATTCATGTTTGAATGTAATAATGAGATCCGTTAGTGGGTATTGGAGCCATTAAATGTGACATTTCTGACTAAAGCTCTGGATCTCAGGGGCATAAACCTGAGATTGTTTCGCTCGTATCAGGAACAGCTGCTGCAAAAATGCTTATAAAACCCTCAATCTGAAAATCCTGCTTTGGCATTTATTACATGGTGATCTGTGATTTTTATTGCCTATATATTAAAGACCACTCTGTGAAGCTGGGGATGGTTCCTCATCAACAGCCTAAAGATTCATGAAGTTACTGAGCAACTCAAGAACTTTGAGGATGGATGTGGACTGGAATTAATATAAATTGACTACTACAATGGCGCAAGGCCTGTCTGTCTGTCTGTCTGTCTGTCTGTCTGTCTGTCTATCTATCTATCTATCTATCTATCTATCTATCTATCTATCTATCTATCTATCTATCTATCTATCTATCTCTGGAATGCTGCTTTGAGACAGCATCAATTGTATATGACTACATGTGTGTATGTGTGTGTGTGTGTGTGTGTGTGTGTGTGTGTGTGTGTGTGTGTGTGTGTGTGTGTGTGTGTGTGTGTGTGTGTGTCAGGTCTGAATGATGGCTCTGGAGGTGCAGAAAAGCGAGTGCTAATTCTAGGATTTAGAGCTCAATCTGTCTCTTCCATCAAGCTGAAACTGGAGCTGGAAAAGTTGCCAGCAGAAAAGCGCTAACGGTCCATTTCCCACATGCCTCAGGCAACATCTACAGGTACCTGTGTATTTATTACTTTAGAAAGTACTATATTCTGGTCTGGGGGTTGTTGAGGATAGAGCTGGAGACCAGTGAGAGAAAGTGAAAAGGTAATATGCACGGGATATATATATATATATATATATATATATATATATATATATATATATATATATATATATATATATATATATACTTTCTTTTAAGTTTTTCTTTCCTCACAGGTAAAAAAAGACTGGGTTTAATGGGTTTATTAGGGTTTACACGTCCCTGGTCCTGATTCTGGAAAGAAAAATGTCTGCCATGCATTAGGAAAGGGTCATATTTATATGCTGTAGGTGCAGAATAAATTCATCATGGTGGAGTGCAATAATATTAAATAGATCCCCCGAATAAAATCTTTTTCAAAAGTCATTTGTTACTGTGGCTGAAAAGTGCAAAACAAATGAACAAATCCAAAAACAAAAAAACAATTCGGACAAAACCGGAAAAGGTAGGTATAATTTATGAATTCAGGATATACATGAAGTAGGAAATTGTGTATCTCGTGTTCTGTGTTTACTTTAAGCCAATTTCTTTACATATTTATACTGTTAGTCTTCCTGGATATCTTGAATGGCAGATCTCTTGTCCAATGAGCGGTAATTATTGCATTCGCAAACTATTCCTTCCTTTTCCAGTTTGTCTGATTTGTTGTGTTTTTGGATTTGATCATTCGTTTTCTGATTATTTTATTTGTTTTGCACTTCTCGTATATTTTTACCTTAACCTGAAACTCTTCCACGGTTCCAGTTTGATGATTTGTCCACTCAGGACCCCTGTAAGTCGCATTGTCTCCGGTCATTTACTACGCTTAATCTCACAGCTCGAAATCAGACCACGTCTCTCGACCTGCATGACCCTGCCTTTAACAGCATCAAATAAACCATCATCAAACAACAATACCCCACTGACTCACACTCGAAGCCTTTCACACTCACCACCGGGACACACAGCCACCTTTGACCTCCAGGTCTACCCTGCTGTTTCTAAACCAGCTTACACACAGCTCCGAGGGGCAGTGAGGGGAAAAAGCAGGGGTCAGGATGAACAAGTAGGTGCAACGAGGTGAAAGAGCGACAGGAAATGAACATCCGCAGACAACAGTTAGGGATTTCAGGACAACCAGGAAGCCTGCAGGGAGGGATTTCTGGGCCTGAGAGAAAAGCCAGGGCCTCAGGTGTGGTGTGAATTCACACACTTTTGTCAAAAGCATAGATTAGCTTCATACTGGGAATGTCTCTCTTTTTGATGTTTGCACAATATTGGGGATTAAACACGAGATTAAAGCAAGCCTGAAGTTTTCATGTTTCAAGTTGGGTAAGAAAGATGGACGAACACTGAAAAGAACGCTTTTGTGTTTCTGTGATTGGTATTGATAATCTAACAGAAGGTCACAATGATTCCAGTTTTTCAAATGCACTAATAAACAAAATGCCAAAGACTTCATACCCTGAGGCTAGACTATAAACGTAGACTATTTTCACAGTGTGTACATCTATCTATCTATCTATCTATCTATCTATCTATCTATCTATCTATCTATCTATCTATCTATCTATCTATCTGTCTGTCTGTCTGTCTGTCTGTCTGTCTGTCTGTCTGTCTGTCTGTCCGTCCGTCCGTCTGCCCGTCTGTCTGTCTGTCTGTCTGTCTATCATATTGTGCACACCAATTGGCACTTTTACATGACTTGTGTGATAGTTAATTAAGTTAAACATACACACACTCACACACACACACACACACACACACACACACACACACACACACACACACACACACACCGCTTTGTTGACAGTGGTGTAGAGCGCCCACCTGCAGAAAATGCTGTTTTGAGTAATCATCTTTCATGAGAACCTATTCCACTAAAACACACACACACACACACACACACACACACACACACACACACACACACACACACACACATATACACACATCCACAGATGCTGAGCATCCTTCCCTCGCATGCAGATGTGCAATCATCGTGAATGACTGATGAAGTGAAAATAAAGGGGACAGTGAAAGAAGCCTCCGCGAAACAGGAACCAGCTGTTTCACCATCACGCAAATAAGAGTCTTTAAGACGACTTACAATCAGAATCTTCTAAACAGTGTCTGAACATGTCATAAACATGATCTGCCCTCGGGGTTTTACACTCAGTGCTCTCGCTGTACAAGCAAGTGTGGTTTTTAATTAGTTAGACTCATGCAATAAAATAAAAATGAGCTGCGCAGAGCTCATGATAAGACTGGTGTAGGTACATTAAGAATGTGTTACATTAAGAATCATAACATTATGTCAATTCCATATTATCTGTCTAAAAGAACCACATTCTTTGTATCAGGAATGTTTTTATCGTAATTTATCTTTTAAAAAAAGCTTCCAACATTCTAGGTGCTTTCGCTACATGACAGTAAATATAATGCATCACGTCATGAAGCTCTGCCCTACCCTCTCACCCAGTCACAACCAATTCACGTGAGTAAAAGTACGAATCCCTGACCGCTCACTGTCCACATAAGTTCCTGTTTTAACCCAGATTTAGCATTGCTCTGACGGAAACACATGTTTTGCTGTTCTTCCTTAAAAGAATCTCCGAAAACATTTATATAAAGAGTGTTATTCCTGAACTCTGACATTCACTGCGTCCAAATACATTCAAGCAAAACCTCTCGATCATTACTATAGACATGCACAAAACAGAGCACATGGTCAATTCCTTAACCGTGGCTCAGGTCTGTGGATTCCGACACACACACACACACACACACACACACACACACACACACACACACACACACACACACACACATGCCCAACATGTTTTCACTTCAGGTACGCCTTAAATGAGAGTCATTTTTCACTTTAAATTGGATGTAATAATCTTACAATTTTGAGACACAGGGGTTCCAGTGTCAAGCGCACACCGAGCGGAATCTAGATTTCCACCTTGATAAAAAAAAAAAGTCACTTCACATACGGTTCTTATAAAGACATACACACTCTCAAACGCTTCTATCCATTAACAGGTCACAAATAGGTACCAAATGGACCAGAGGCTGCGTCTGTATCTGCGTCTGGGCAGTGTGTGTTTTTCAGAAGCTAATGCCAGCCAGTTACAGCTTTCCTTATCACACGAGCATCACACAGCTCTCCATAACACACAGTGTATCAAAAAACCAGCAGCAGGAGCAAATCACTTCTCCAAGAGGCCTGGATCGCTTTCTGTAATAAGCTGCTCGCTTTGACCTCAGACTTGTTCAATTTGGTGCTTATGCACGAACATCTGTGGAATGCATTTGGCGTAAATGTTACTTTACTAAATATTACACTACCATGGAACTCTTTACTCCTTTATATATAGATACAGTGTACTACATTATCAAATCCTATATAACTTTATGGTAAAGTCAAGTCAAGTCATGTTTATTTCTATTGCACTTTTCACAACGGAATTTATGAGATAAGGTGAACGATGTGTATTTATCACTGATGAGCAGCCATGGTGACTGGGTGACTGTAGTAAGGAAAATCTTTCTTAGATGTTATGATGGAGAAACCTTGAGAGGAACCAGACTCAAAAGTGTACTATTTAATAAACCACTTTACTATTTAATCAAACTCTATACAACTTTATTGAACTGTATTTTATAAACCTTTATATCAATTTACAAAACTCTAAATGACTATATAGGAATCTAAACTAATTTACAAAACTCTATACGACTTTATAGAAATATATACTAATTTACAAAACGCTATATGACCTTATAGGAATTTATACTAATATACAGAACTCTATATTACATAATTGAACTCTGTACTACTTTATGAATCTCTATACTACATTATGGAATTCTATACGGCTTTATAGGAATCTATAATAATTTATGAAACATTATATGACTTTATTGAAATATGTACTACTTTATAAAGCTCTATACTAATAAACATAAATTCTCTATAAGCCTCTATAGAACTCTATACTAATTAATAAAACTCTATATAACATTATAGGACTTAACACTAATATATGAAACTCTATATAAGTTCTGTAGTACTTTCTGGAGCACTACACTACTGTATACAGCTCTATCACTATACTACCAACTTTTATTATCTAGACTACATTGTAAAATGCTAGACGGATATATGGAATAAATAAGGTGCACAGTTTTGCAATCTTAACACGTCTTTTCATCTCATTTCAGTAACTGAGATTTTGGAAGAAACAGGAAGCAGCGAGTTAGTGTTGGTACAGAAAGTGCTCTAAAACTGGTGACCTAAAGACCAGGTCATGATGGAGCCATGCTTAGGATAACCGTAATGACCCAACATCCCCCGGTT
This sequence comes from Silurus lanzhouensis, assembly GCA_039877035.1. Classification (NCBI taxonomy): domain Eukaryota; kingdom Metazoa; phylum Chordata; class Actinopteri; order Siluriformes; family Siluridae; genus Silurus; species Silurus lanzhouensis. The sequence goes on along the minus strand of JBCEWE010000339.1, from coordinate 1,306,028 downwards.
GGTTTCACACCCACACACACACACACACACACACACACACACACACACACACGTTTGACTAGCTATCCTTGTGAGGACCTTTTCTTGACATAATTATTAATGCAACCAAATAATGCTATGCTACACTCTAACCTTAATAACCAGAAATTAGTTAAGGAAATTGGCTTTATTAATATTCAGCTTTTATTTGTGTTGAAAAAGATCAAATAAGTCAAAAGCGAGAAGTCCTAACAAGGATCGTCCAAATGTCCCCACAAGGTTTAGTTCAGAGTCAAATATATGTACCCTTGTGAAGACATATGGTCCCCACAAATACACACACACACACAAACTAATTATTCACACCTGTCTGCCAGATTTAGCACTAAATTAAACCAAGGACATGAAATAAAGCACATGAGGTATAGATGGAATGGACCTTAAAATTTCCCATAAATCATTTCTGATCAGTTGGAAAAGAAATGTTACATAAATCAAGGACAAAAAATGAGCCAGAAGATGTACAGGCACATAGAAATGACTTAATGTTGCAGTGATATAGTAAGGTGTTTGGAGAAATTTATCAAAGTAGACCTATAGACATGCTATTCATCATGCAGTCAAACAACGAAATCAGTCAGAAGATGGTGTATTGACCTGACACACTCTTTTTGTAAGGTCGTAGAGCTGCTTACTTTCTGTATAGTATTAGTAAACATGGTAACTTTTACCATAAACATTAAGAAAAATTAAATTTGTCTTAACCTTTTCCAAAAATTGATCCAGGACAATGTGTCTAAAAGCATATTAAATAAACAGCTACACAGGCTACATTTATCATTTTAATTATAATTTCAATGCTTGTTTGCTCTATGAAAGCATTTGTGCAATATGTGTGAGGAAAATTTTTTTACTTTGTTTCATATAACACTAAAGACATACTGTAGCAACAAAAAGCATTTGTGAAGATAATCTGCTCGGCTCAACAGAAAGCTTTAATTCGGGAATCTGAGAGTAAGAAAAATCCTTATAGCTTAACGTTGAATTGTGAACATGGTATTTAAAGCAGTGCCAGTGAAGCTTTTCTGCCATGTTCAACTCTACCTGGCATTGGTGGAGCCTAAAAACAATGACCGACTTTGAAGCTGTGTTTCTGCTGATCAAACTTATATAAATCTAATTGTACAGTAATCCCCCGTTTTTCGTTTATCGCGGGCGGTTTTGTAACGTAACCATTGCAATAAACGAAAAAACGCGCTATACAGACGCCACCCAAAAAATTCTTCTTTTTTATTATTCAAGCCGTAAATCATCGTCCAACACACTTTAAACACACACAGAAAACATTTAAAAGAATATAGTGAGATGAATTTAGTGTAAATTTGTTGAAATACAGTTCACTGTATCACATTTATAGTGAGTACATTACAGTATACAAGTCTGTTGTAGCGTAGCCTTTGTTTAGTTTCTGTGTTTGTTTATTAGTTGACGTGTAGTATGACGTCAAAAAAGAGGCACATCACCGCATTCTTTTCATTGGCTAAATCGTATGTCTGACTTCTGTAATTTTTTTGGTCTATCGTGCTCTCCGCGTGAGAGAGCGGGAAAATTGGCGAAAAAAAGTTAGATATGTGGTAAATGCAATTCCGCAATGAACCGGGGGCGCCAGATTCCAGCTGCGGTAAAGCAGGGGATTATTATATACATAATAAACCAATAGTACATCTCCCTTACAATATTTACATTATCATTTAATATAATTATAAAATAATTACAATATTTATAATAAACAATATTGTTTTGCATTGTTTAGATCTTTTGAGTTATCCTTTTTCTTCATTAAAATTTTGGGAATCTGACCGAATTTCAACGTAAAGCCATTATGGTTAAATATTTTCACAATAATAAGTGCATTCAGCTTTTTCCTACTCTGCAGTCACCTTGTCAGCGCAACCATGTCAAAAATGAGTGCGAAGCATCTTCACTACCTCTGACATTTGACCTCACATTTTAGACACACATACCTTTCCAGCAGTTAGTCAAGTACACTCATCTACAAAGCAAACGTGGTCTAATGCAGTGGTCTCCAACCCCTGGGCAGAGGACCGGCACTGGTCCGTGGGTCAATTGGTACTGAGCCGTACAGAAAGAATACATAACTTACATTATTTCCGTTTTATTTATCATCTGATTCTGAACGATGTTTATATTGGAAAATTACCTGATTCTCTCCGCCACATCTGTTTATGACTCACTCTTGATGCATGTGAAGATGCCTCGGTCACATGTCTTACCTCCATCCACTACCTTCTTAAAGGGACTCCGGCCGCTAACACATAATACATTACCGCTAAATTGAGACCCCCAAGCTCGCAAAATGACCAAAAAACAACACAGTGGATTCACGTTTATTATTATATTTAGAAAAAACCAGTTTTTTATGGTCGTATAATTTTATTATCACACCTTAAAGGCCGGTCCGTGAAAATTCTGTCTGACATTAAACGGGTCCGTGGCGCAAAAAAAGGGTGGGGACCTCTGTAATGCATCTGCTGGACAGTTTGTGTTCAATTATAACTACTGAAATCTACAATATTAATAATAAAGAATTTATACTTGCGTCCAACTTGAAAAGTTATCGTTTCCTAACCCAGACCAAATCCTACACATATATCCGAGAGCTGTTTTTGACCAAAGAGGAAAATGTCAAAGATATTGAAGGTGAAATTCAGGGTCAGATTTTTAAATCCAAAAGTTTCTTCAGTATTTAATCAGACAACATTGTGCGTGTACATGATTGGTTTTTAAAACTGCTTCAGGGCATCTTCCATCGGATTATGTGAATTATCTGGACCCTAATTTTTTACATCTCAGAGATTATGCATGTTTATGCATTTAGTGTCTAAACCTACATCTTTTAACCATTTTACCATTAACCAATAAAAAAGCAGGGACAGAAAATACAGACTAAAGATGCAGATTTGTTTTTCTTGCTCTTGCATTTGTTAATATGAGGTAACTTAAATACAAGAAGTAATTTTAAATTTAAAAAATACACACAATTATGATGATATAAAGTCTGATACCATAGCAAGCATTTACTTAAACATCTAATAAGCGTCTAGTTTATTGTCAATACACTTTATTAGTCCATGAATATAATAATTATTTTTAAACCTTGCAAAAGCCCACACAATGTTATATAATTATAATGTCTTTATATAATTTAGCATCTTATAAAATCTCATGTATGCTATTATTTTACATTTTTTGAGCAATTTTCCACATGTATACAATTAAATGTATGCACAAGATGCTAAATTGAGGTCTTGAAAATTTAAATTGTGCCTGGAATGTAGAATGTTTATTGACCTTTAATGGAATCCCATCATTCCACCTTGTGGTATTACCAAGCTGTTCATCAACTAAGGTGACACACTATATGGACAAAAAGTATTGGGACAACTGACTGTTCCAGCCACATGTGGTTCTTTCCCAAACTGGTACCACAAAGTGAACATCTAGTGGAACATCTTCCCAGAAGAGTGGAGGTTATTATAACAGCAAATAGGGACTAAAGGTGGAATCAGATGTTATAAAAAAAAAACACATACCAGTCTTGTTCAGGTGTTCACAAACTTTTGGCACACCTGAATTTTCCAGCAGACAACTGCATAGGATGCTTCTAAATGTGGTAGCTGTCTTCTTCTATATGCACTGTTCTGCCTTTGTTCTTTTTACCCTCTCACCCTAGTGGAACATCTTCCCAGAAGAGTGGAGGTTATTATACATGCAAATGTAGATTAAACTGGATGTTGGATGTTTGGAACTGGCTGTTCAAAAAGCACAAACATCTTATGATCGAACAAATCTCATAGTCCGATGTTTAAATCCAAGGTCAGAATCACATGAGACACCTTTGATTTACTTGAGCTCCGCTTTTCAATTTCAATTTCGGTGTTTACTACATGTATAGCTGAACTTGTAAATAATTTTTTTTTTTTTTTTTTTAGCTCAATCAGGAAGCCACTCTTCTGTCAGCTATCAATCATAAGCCTTTATAAATGGAAATCCTCAGGCTTGCATAACACGTACTTGAATTGTGAGTTTCTGCTTCTTTTCACTAAAGCAGGTCGGCCCTGTCAGTTTCCTTTCCCAGCCTGCACCTCTGCATCTCGTAACAGAACATCTGGAACAGGGCAGATAAAACAGGGCCCCCTTGGTAAGAAACATGTCCAAACAGTGCTAATAAGAACCACTTGCATCATTTAACTGCATGCTGATGAATGAGCGCTGTTTTCGGTGCTCTCAAAGCCGAGGCAGAGACGCAGCGGGGACGTGTGGAGCGTTGGGGTCCGAGGATAGACTTTCATTTACAGCACTCGGTGCGCTTTCAGTAGGCCGGCTGTCTGTTCAATTAGCGAGCCGTCATCGCAACACGCGCAAATCGTTCACTACACTGCTTAGAAAATCCATATTATAATGCTGGACTTTGTTGGGTAATAGAGTTCTGTTTTGGTTTGGGTTTGTAAGAGTGTGTAATGAAGTTGGCAAAAAAGGCAAATGAAAATATGTAAAAAAACCAAAGGAAGTTACATCAATGAAAACAAAAAACTGAGTTATTCTAATTGTAAAGTAATATGATTATAACAATTCTCAAAGCATTTATTCATTTTCGTGAACATGAAAAAATCACTGTTGCCAACATTATAAACAAATTCAAGTATCACAATAAAAATTAAATTTAGCATTTTTTTGTGCAAAAATACTCATTTTACATCAAACCTCAGTTAAGAGATCAACTAAGCTCATGACTAATCGCAGATCACCAGTGTTCCCCATCAGCCAATCACTGATCACCATTCTTTCCTAGTGGCTAATTATCGATCAGCCTTATTGCCTAAAACAATCCCGGATCACCACCATACTTAAAAATTATTAGTTACTATTATTGCTCAACATCCAATCACTGATCCTCAATGTTCCCCAAAACCAACCACTGATCAAAGTGGTTTCCAGCAATCACTGTCTAGAGCTGTTCTCAACAACCAATCACTCATCCTCATTATTCCCAGACATCCAATCATTGAGCACCACTGTATGCAATCATTAATCACTATTATTCCAAAACACCCAAACTTTAAACTCCTTTGTACCCCACATCCAACCACTGATCAGGATTATTCCCCAACATCCAATCATTTAACCCCATTGCACCCAACATTTAATCAGTGATCATGATTTTTCCCCAACACTCAATCATGGTGCCCCATTGTAGTCCACATCTAATAGCTTACCAACATTATTCTGCACCATCCAATCATTGAGCTCTATTGTACCTTGAAATTAATCACTGATCACGATTATTGCCCAACATCCAATCTTTGAGCCCTATTGTACTCCAGATCCAATAGCTAACCACCATTTTCCCCAAACATCCAATCCCTGAGCCGCAATGTACCCTATTATTAATCACTGATCACTATTTTAAGCAAAACCTAACAAATTTGCAACTCTGATCTCTGCTGCTCTGTGATTGGTTCCTGACTGTCACATGATCCCCGAGGACCTGATTGGATGTAATCCCTGTAATAAGAGCTGCATTTGTGATTAAATAGTTAGAATTCAGTGCTGCCTGAGTAACCTCTGCAACCGATTCATCTCCGCTGGTGCGTTACATTAAATAATCGAGTTTTGGATAATTCTCCACAAACCCTTTTTTTTCTCCAAAAGGATTATTAGATCATTCATACCAATTTCTGAAGAATTTGTGATGATGAGATTATTATTATTATTTTTTTATTTTTTTGCCTTTCTTTTCGTTTCTGTCTCTCTTTAGCTCTGTCTGTTTCATGCACACATGTTCTGGATTTTGGTCCAGCTGTGAGGTCATGTGTTAGAGTACTGGTTGATGAATGACGGCCATCTGTCCTCACTCGCTGATAACACCGCTCCACCCCTCAAAAAGAAACAAAAAACACAAAAAAGACAGAACAAAAGAAAGAAGGCAAAAAGGCGCTATAGGTGTCACCTCGTGCACAAGTTCCCCGAGAAGAGGATTTCTGTCTTCAAGCAGATGAGCATGTGTGAGTTAGCTTCAGAGCAAGGAAGCAGATGCTAAAACTCAGTGTAGTAATAAGGAGTGTGTGTGTGTGTGTGTGTGTGTGTGTGTGTGTGTGTGTGTGTGTGTGTGTGTGTGTGTGTGTGTGTATCAACGTCAATCACGGTGAGAGGGTAAAAAGAACAAAGGCAGAACAGTGCATATAGAAGAAGACAGCTTCCACATTTAAAAGCATCCTATGCAGTTGTCTGCTGGAAAATTCAGGTGTGCCAAAAGTTTGTGGACACCTGAACAAGACTGGTATGTGTTTTTTTTATAACATCTGATTCCACCTTTAGTCCCTATTTGCTGTTATAATAACCTCCACACTTCTAGGAAGATGTTCCACTGGAGTTTGGGGTGCATTCAATGTTCCAATTGATCCCAAAGGTGTTTATTAGGGTTGAGTTCAGAGCTCTATAGCAGGTCATTTCAAATCCACTCCAAGCCATGGAAAGCATGTTTACGAAGCTGCTTTTGTGCACAGAAGCGTTGTCAAACTGGAACAGATTTGTGTTTTCCATCGCATCCAAAGACATGCTATACAACCGTGTGGTACCTCCAAGTTTGGGGAAGAATTACATATGGCTGGAAAAGTCAGGTGTCCCAAAACATTTGCTCATATAGTATATGTTTGGCATAATGTTGAAGACTAAATGTATAAATTAGATTTTAAAAAAGTAAATAAAATCTCAAGGTCTTTACAGATCCACTTTCCTTCAATTAAACACAAAGCCATCAAACAGCTTAGCCTGTATATGACCCAGTGCATCCAGGATCATAAACTACATTCGCTTCACACACAGCACTCATTTTCCCCTCTTCCCCTTTCTCTTTTAAGGTGAGAGTGTTTACACCGCAGCATCTGGTCCACTCGGACGCTGTACACAAAGCGGCTCGCTTGTGAGTCATGCCGAATTAAGTTTAGCCACGAGTTTCCTGATTGGGCTTTTCTCGTACGCGAGGCGGCTTTCCTCTCTGAACAGAGAAAGCAGAGGAAAACACTCTCCAGTCCAAACACGACATGCAGACACAAACATCAGAGCCCTGGAGATGCAGCAACATGGACGATGAGTGAGAGCCAGATCCCTTTAAAGCATCACACGCAGGATCAAAGGTTCCAGTTTTTTACTATGAAGATCCTTTTTCCAGGGAATTGCTTTATTCCTTTTATATCTCAGCATTTATTATTACTACAATACAACATTTCATTTATATTATTAAAATACATTCATTTTAGAATAAAATGCAAACGTATTTTATTTACTGTGTAAAATAATATTTACATTTAACGTTCTGGAATTTCGGCAAAACAAGTTCCTCTTATTGCTGTTCTATCAGCTATAAACCGTCGCTCCCTCACCATCGTATTTCTGTTTTTCTGTTTATTAAATGTAATAAATATATACAAGGACAATAATAATGCAGTTCGTCATGTTCCTGAGAAATCTCTGAGAAGTATAAACTCGTGTGGTAAATATTTTCCTGTCTAGGAAAACTAAAAAATACAGCTTTATCTCGGATACAAGGCACTCACACTGAAAAAAAGGTATTGGGCCACATGTGGTTCTTCACGAAACTGTTTCCACAAAAATGGAAGCACACACTAGTAAAAGATGTCGTTGGATGCAGTATTATGAAATCTTCCCTTCGCTTGAACATGGAGACCCAAACCTGTTCCAGCATGACAATGTGTGCACAAAGTCAGCTCAATGAACAGATGCTTTTACATGGAAAAGTTCTTCTGCTATGGAGCTTCAACCTCTTGAACACCTTCGGGATGAATCTGAATGCTGACTGCACCCCAGACCTCACCATCAGTATCTGACTTTATTTACACCCTAGAGCACAAATCTCTACAAGCACAATCCAAAATCTAGAGAAACATCTTCCCAGAAGAGTGGAGGTTCAACAGCATATTGGGAAGTAAATGTGGAATGGGATGTTTGAAAATCACATACCAATCATATGGACAGTAGTCCACAAACTTTTGTCCATATGGTGTATCCTTTTAAAATATCTGTTTTTATGAATCCATAAAAGTGTGACTTGTTACTATAAAAATTATAATGTTACACAATAATAGTAGTAGTAGTAATAATTATAAAAATAATTAAAAAATGTATAATAATTATTAATAATTATTATTATTATTATTATTAATTATTATTATTATTACTTCTACTTTTATATTAATAAAATGACTGCTCTTAACTTTAAATTAATAAAATGATTGCTCTTGATAAATTTACATACAATTTGTTTTACATATTTAATTAAGACCAATTTGTCTCAAACTCAAACACACACTCAAACTCAAACACACTCAAATACTCTATACAATGCAAACACATTCATGTCTATAGTACCACATATATTGTAAGTGTAACATTTATTGTGTATATGTTTGCATGTGCACTCGTTGTTTACAAGTTTGTTTATCTGTTTTTTGCACATCGTACTGTATAACAAATACTGTCAATTTTGTGTATTTGTCCTGCATTGTTTTGTATTGTCTGTTTGCAGTAGGTTGCACACGATGCATTTTATGTGGCGAGGAAAACTTACTTTAGTCCTCAGCTCTGTGTTGTGATTTGTAGCTCTACGTTGTTTTATGTAGCACCAGGGTTCTAGAGAAACGTTGTCTCATTTCCCTGTGTACTGCATCCGCTATATATGGTTGAAATGACAATGAAAGCTTCTTGACTCTCTCTTGTCTCTCTGAATTGTGTTACAATTCAACATTCTGTACTTTGTACACTAAACTGCTCAAATTCAGGTTTACAGAAACCCAGATTTCGATTTGGATCCTTAAAAAACAAGGCCAAAGGTGATGCTGGGATGCTAAACATTGACATGTTGAAGGTAACAGACTCAAAAATGATCTTCTAGTTGACCAGAATATCTCATGGCGTTTCATTCATAATAGATTTTTACCTGTCCATGCTGGAAAGATGTTATAGGCAGCTGGTTTTAATGCACATGAAAGAAATGAACATAGCAAAAAATAAAATTGGCTTAATTGAGTTAAAAGCTGGGATTTCCAGTAAGCATGGCTTAAACAGGCTGCCATAGTTCTCATCCCAGGAATTCTTCAGCCGACTGGGATCACTGGCTGCTGGAACTAATGGCTGTTCTAGGACTGAGATAAGCATCTGCTGCCTGCCTGCCACACGCACACGCCACCAACAAATCACACACACATATACACACATACACACACTCTCGGGGTTAATGGACCGTGATTGGCTCAATCTGTAAAATCTTAAGCAAATCCTCCGCCGTCTCATTAAAACGGCTCTTATCAGGGTCGTAATGTATAATGCATGCGGCCTGAAACGTTAACCATATGTAGGAGACGTAAACAGGTCGGCATAAGCTCCGTGACCACACATGAAACATTACAACGGCAATCAGGAGCTGCCAAAACAGCAGAACACCCCGGAACCATGTGAAGGGAGGAAAAGCTGTTAAAATGTTAGTGTTAATGACGGGCGTGGTACTGAACTGGAGGGTTCTTTTCTAAGTCTGGATCTATCGGAAATTTGTAACGCGGATAAAAATAGCAGAGGGGAAATTTTAGGAGGCCTTCTGAAGAAGTCGCCGCATAAATATCTTTCTCTTTTAGGCAATCTCTATGAGATTTGTAGTAATTGCTGTACTGGAAATTATCCAATCTGATACAAATGAGGAAACTCACCCATCGGTTACATGATCAAACACAAGAATCATTCAGAATTAACAGAAAAAATCAACATGAGGTTATTTAGTAGGGGAATCACAGCCACTCCAGGCTTCTGAAAGACCAAAACACACCCATGTTTGCACCTAACACCAATTTTAGATTGAATGCAACTATAAATGGATAAAACAAACATGACTGTGGTTGCAGGAGTGTGATCAAGCATCAGCTGTGGGCGGAGAGAAGGCAGGCAAATCGGAATGTAACACGTTGTGAGGTGGTTAAAGCATTGGACTTTGGATCTGAAGGTTGTGAGTTCAAGTCCCAGCCACACCAAGCTGCCACTCCTGGGGCCCCTGAGTGAGTTTTTAATTCCCATAGCTGCTCAGATGTATGAATGAGATGAATGTAAGTCATTGGATGAAGGTGTCTGTTAAATGCTATAGATTGTAATGTAAACGTTGTCTGCCTTGTCATCTCTTTTAAAGAATTTAAAAAAAGAACAAAAGAAAAAGTGTCTTCAGTAGTCTTCCTTCACACCCTCACATACCGGGGTCTTTTAATTACATTATTTAAAAAATAAAATACATGTTTCAATGCAAACCATTAATATTAAAGATGTAAAGAAATAAAGATATAAGATAAAATAGGACTAGAACATGCTGGACCGTGCCATTTTTGGAAAACGGGGGGGTGTATCAGGGTCAAACAAAATGTAATTATAAAACAATAATGCTACATAATTCTGTTAAGAGTTTTATGACGTAATTATAATATGTAAATGCTCTGAAATGTGTAATTAGTATATAATAATGCTATTTAATTCTATCGAGTGTACTATGAAACTAAAACTATTAAATCTGCAGCTTAAAAAAGCTTTTATTACATGAATAAATAAAACAGGTCTGCATTATTATTATTATTATATTTCCTGGAGTGAATAAAAACTTTTCTAGAAACATAGAGAATGCATGAAACCTGGTGAGGTCAGAAAGACAGAACAGAGAAGCGATCTGCTTCAGTTGCACGAGTAGAAGAACGGTCGTATAAAACCGTCAGCGTGACGGCGTGCAAGTTTACCTAAAATCATTCACAGCAGTAAAATCAGTCTCATAATAACTCGCTTGGAGCCGTGCTGCATCACAGATCGGGTTTCTGTTTTCTCGCTGTCAAAATCTGCACATCTGAGTGTCTGTAAACCACCGTAGAAATTCAGTGCGAAAGTTTGCACACCCTTAGAATAAAGCAAATATACACCTTTAAATTTTATGTTTAGGAACATTTTTCTAAAATTGTTCCACAATTTGTAGAGAGACAGTCTTTTACAAGTTGGTAAAGCTCCACCCATCTTTACTTCTGAGAGACTCTGCCTCTCTAAAATACACTATTTATACCCAGTCATCTTACTGACCTGCTGACAATTAGTCTCATTAGTTGCATAAAATTTCTCTTACTTTTTCCAGACTTTTGTTGCCCCGTCCCAACTTTTTTTAAAGATTAAAAATTGCCTTATTTGTTCCGTGAAAATGGTACATTTCCTTAGTTTAGACATTTGCTATGTTTTCTATGTTCTATTGCGAATAGAATATGGGTTTATGAGATTTTACACAGTCCCAACTTTTTTTTCATTCAGATTTTTTATATATACCAAAAGGCACTTGTCATTTATGTTGACAAGACATTTGTCATGTTCCAATGTTATCAGAAGTAAAAACAAACAAGTAGTGAAAAAGACAAGACAGAAATATAGCTGTGGGTAGAATGTCTTTGGAGAGCTGGAAGCTAAGAATGAAGCAGACAGAAATTCTTTCTTCACACTTTCCAATTTGATAGGACGCTATGGTCAGAGCTAGCCATCATATAGTACACAGAGCAAAGAGGGTTAAGGGTCTCACTCAAGAACCAAATAGTGGCAGCTCAGTGGTGCTGGGGTTCAAACCCACAATGTTCTGATCAGTCTTAACTTTTGAGCAAGCACTCATTCATGCTGTATAAACATCCTCCAGGATTCAACCTTAGATGTAAAGAACTGCTTCTCAAAGAACAAACATGAGCGATGTGTAAAATCCTCGAGTTATATTGATGTCATGAATGAATAAATCATCATTTGACTGTTAAACCTGAACCAGCTTGTTGTTTACAAAACCAGCATCATGGTTTATTGAGAAGTCCATAATCACAAATGTGGTTGGATTCCAACCACATAAGCATAAATAGCGCAGAGAAATATGCAGCACTTACCGTCTGTAACGTTTTCTTCACACAATGTGACCTTAAAATGTCCTTCTGATGAAGTTTGTGCTCCAAAACACCAAAAAAACTAAACTCAGCCTGTACCCAATGTCTCCAGTAGGGGTCTTACCTACCACGTCATTAGCTCCTTATACTAATGATCACACACACACACACACACACACACACACATACAGCAACACTTCCTGAATTTGGGCCAGTCTGGTCCAGAGGGCTGGTTGTGCATGTGTGTGTGTGTGGGTCTCCACAGGGGTTGCAGAAGTTCAAGGTTTTATGGGCTGGTACGTCCTGTCCTGACACAACTTCACTCAAGGAACTGTTTCCCGCAGGCTGCCTCTCACCCAACACCCCAACGCCCCAACAACCCAACACGAGAGCGTGAATTTAATTCAGGAGATGTTGAATAAGGATGCATCTGGAGAGCTGGTTTAACACGAGATGCCCTCAAGACCTTAGATTTCAACATTTCCTCTTACTTCAGTCAATAAGATGCAGCGCTGTTCACATTTCCCGTGCTAATCCTAAACCAGCTGCAGGGCCAGATGGATGTTTATAACAATCTCTTCTGAGATGAATCATTAGCAGCATAGGTCAAAGTAAGAGCAGGATCATGACCATGAATAACAAAGGCTGTGGTGATGAAGCAAGCGGACCTTTTTCTTCATTATATAATATTATTGAAAATAAATGAAAAAAATACTCCTGAAAACCTCTCAATCCTTTGATTCTCATTAACCATCTTGACCACATACTAAACCCTTCAGCCAAAACTTGATTGCAGTACGTCTAGATACAGGAACATGCAGCACAACCTTTGGGAAGCGGAGATGTTCTCCTGAATGTTTCCAGGAGAACGTCAATGAGCTCTGGTCTCAGACAAGCGTATTTTTGTTTTCCTTTTAAAGAAGCGTATTTATTGTGTTTTTTCAGAGCTTGTTTCTTCTAGTGATGGCACGACAGCTATTTCGGTATTTGGGTTTTCTATGAATGCCTCAGTACCACACATTTCCACTCCTCAAAACATTGTTCAGATGGTTTATTTAGAAAATATTTCAGGTGTTTGTTCTTTAAAAAAAAATATATATATTTATTTCTATTTTATTTATTCCACATTCCATCTTGTTTCGAGCGCTAATTCCAAAACGCTCCACAGAGAGAGATGGAGACAGAGAGGAGACACCAAAACAGAGAGAAAAAGAAAAAGGAAACACAGAGAGAGAACGAGACTGAGACACATACACTTAAGGAAAGACAGAGATACAGAAGCACACAGTGAGAGATAGAGAGAGACAGAGAGAGAGATAGATAGAGAGAGACAGAGAGAGAGAGAGAGAGAGAGAGAGAGAGAGAGAGAGAGAGAGAGAGAGAGAGAGATAGATAGAGAGAGAGAGAGAGAGAGAGAGAGAGAGAGAGAGAGAGAGAGAGAGAGAGAGAGAGAGAGAGAGAGAGAGAGAGAGAGAGAGAGACACAGAGAGAGACACAGAGAGATAGATAGAGAGAGACAAAGAGAGATAGAGATAGATAGAGAGAGACAGGGAGAGAGATAGAAAGAGAGAGACAGAGAGAGAGAGAGAGAGAGAGAGAGAGAGAGAGAGAGAGAGAGAGAGAGATAGCTTGAGAGAGACACAGAGAGAGAGAGATAGAGAGAAAGAGAAAGAAAGAGAGAGAGAGAGAGAGAGAGAGAGAGAGAGAGAGAGAGAGAGAGAGAGAGAGAGAGAGACCACACACAATTTATGGGACAATTTGGCGACGAATGCATGATGAAGAGTGCAGACTGGACAACTTCATAAAAAGACAAAAAAGACACAGGAAGAGAAGCATCACTACTCAGTTACAGATGTGAGTTCTTATATTTTATTAACCCCATAACCTTTTAAACTATAAAAAATATCTGTGTGCATCCCTAGATTTATTTTTATTATTGTACTTCAACTACACAATTATTATACCATATATACTGTATATATAAGAATAAGAATCAAAATACTTGATTGATCCCCAGGGAAATTGTTGAGTTGCAGTTGCTCAAAGTAAAATTATAGTAAAGATTCAGGTAGAGTACAACGATAATTATTGCATATGTTACTATTTTTAATATTATTATTATTATTATTGCACTGAAATTATTGCATATTATTTGCCCAAGAGATAAACATTAAATAAGTGTGCCATGAAAATCTATAACTATAACTCTATCTATATCGTCTATATCTATATCATGGACCAGCTATATATTTATATATTTATATATTTACATATATTATATATCTATGAAGAAAACACCACATCTGCATATTGAAAAAATCGTTTATATCTGAGATACCCGAAATTTTTCCTATCAAGGGCAATAAGTAAAGTTGATTGGGGGGCGTGAGACGAAAATAAATGTTAAATTATACCAAACATTATATTAAATAAAAGTTGCCATGGATCCTCTCATTTATAATTTCACTTATTTCCTTTATATATAAAACAAACTCACACCTCCTCATCTCTGAATACTTTCCTATACTGTAACAGCACATATTTCTTCTTGACTTTTACTTTAGGTTTGGCTTAAATCCATTCAAATCAATTGAGCAATAAACCAGAATAATAATTGTAAAAAAAACAAAAACAAATAAGATTATAAAGCACTATAATTGTGGTGTGTTGTAATTTCTGGCACTATAATATTTTGTAGTCTTGGCTGTGTTATGGAGAACCATAAAATGATGAAGTGAAGATTCAAAACTGGTGGCAGGAAATATTTAAAAGTATCCTGAGCCAAAGCCAAGCTTCGACCTTAAACCTTGGACAGCTGGCCCTACTCCACCCCTTGTCCTTTACACTTCACCCAATGGTGCATGATGTCCTTAACCCTAGTGTCAAGTGACACACAGAGACACACCGAGAACCAACCGAGTGATGACATGAGAGCCAGTTTTACAATAATATACAGCCGCTACATACCACAAGCTCTTTGTTGCTGATATGTTTTTTCACATTTGGAGACACGTGATGGCTGGAATCCTAACACGGTGCTCATGTTGGCTACAACCGGACATTTCACAACTTTTTCACAACGTGGCCAGGACTTACATATGGCGTGCTTATAAGGAATGAATATACTGTATGTAACACTGCTGCTATTGTTTGCAAAATCACCCGAAAACACCCACACTCTGTTTTTAACGATACAGCCTTCGAATTTCACAATGTTATATTTGTTCGCCCTGTGGTGGCCTGGCTCTTTCAACTTCGTGCATTCCGGACATTCTTGATGGAGCTACCGCACCGACTGGCACTTCTCAACAAGCCTGAAGAAACAGCCCTGCGTGCACATCTCTTTTTGTTCCTGTCTGTCTCCTGTTTATATGAGAAAAGCTCAAGTAAACTTCGGTGTCACGCCTTCAAATCAACCCTCCCATCCCTCAACCCTAAATCATATCACAACCTGAAACCCTCACGCTTTTCCTGACAAGTCCCAGTCACGCACAGCACATCCGCTATGGTGAAGGACGTGGGTCAAAAGCATGACACTGGAACTGAAATCTAGAAATTATCAAGGAACATACATTTCATTTCAAGTCAAACAGGTCATGATGGAATCATCCAATGTGTTTTTATAAGGTTCTGATTATCACTAAGCACTATCAAATCAATATTTTTGAATCAGACATATAATTCCAGGGTCTATGACTCGATCTTGAGCTCGGGATAATGTCTGTTTATAATTTCATGCCTTTGTCCCTATCCTCACTTTCATCCCAAAATCATACAGACACTCCTACATTCATATTTTAACATTTTAAAGCGCTTACCAACAACCGGTCTGAAAATGTGCGAGAATTAAACAAACGCACTCCTAAAACTCCACTCGCTCGTTTTTCTTTTGCCGTTCTGCAAAGGTGATTTTACATTTTTTTATTTTTTCTATTGTCTTCTTGCAAAAGGTGAAATCATGATCATGAATAAAATGTTTGATGTAAAATTCAAAGCTATTAAATGTCTGTGTAGAAAAAAAAGTTCAAAAAAAAAAAAAAAAATTAATGATCTTAGACCAAAATTGCCATTTTGCACTTGGCCTATGTTTTGACAGAATTGTACATGTAGATTATTGTAAATTGCCCCTATTAGTGGAAAAATGATGTCCAATGTTCATGTAATGAACAAGTGTCCTATACCTTATTCTGTATTCCCACCTTGACATCCAGCATTCACAGGATAGACACCCAGCGTTCCCAGGACAGACACCCAGCGTTCCCAGGACAGACTCAGGAATGACTCTGGTGCACCAAACTAGATATTACCCCAAAAAATCTGCACTGTGAATATGTTATCAATCAGCCGCTCATCGATCAGCCCAACAAAAGTCCTTTATTACATTTTTCTGACAGGAAAAATATTAAAATTGTGGTTTTGGATGACCGTCAAACCCCAACCCCGGAGCGCCGTATAACTGAGTGAGCAAATTCAATCCTTCAGAATAAACAGTCCAGAGTTCTAGTGGTTCAGATTAAACAGGCCACTGTTTACACCGGTATTAATCATAATACAGTTTCAGATCCTACATATACAGTATATAATAAAATATATATAAATAATAAGGCTTTAAACATTCTAAGCGACAGCTGTGACGAGAACAAAGCAGGACGATGAGCATCGGGTCAGTGATCACGTGTGGTTTGAGACGCTGTATAAGTACTGTATGTGAGTTTATTTTTAGAGCCGGTGCTGAAGATCCAAACGCTGCTCTAATCCGACTCTGAAATAAAGTAGGACTGTTTCTATATTATTAAATAGTATAAATATATTTAGATTTCTTTTATTTCTAGAAAAAAAAATAATAATTTTGTTTGTTTTATTTATTTTTTTGACAATATTTAAAAATTGTTTAAAAATATCTAATAATATTAGATAAATATATAATAATATATTCTTTCCAAAAAGTTAGACTGCACTTGGTGTGTGTTCACATCGTCCACACACTCTGTGTTAAGATCATGACCATGAAATGCCTGTTCCTTCACGCTATCTAAAGCACTATCTTAATCCCTGTGTATCTCCCCCACGGCTTCTGTCAGCACCGAGGAAAAAAAAAATCCATCTCCACAGCTGAGACCAGCACCTGTGCTTTTCCCCGGGCACAAACTTTCGATCGTTTAATCTCATGGTTGCACTTAATCCTTCCTGAGACTGATCTGGTTCTCATCTGAAGAGGTGAAGATCCCTTCTTCATCCCCACTGCTGGTTCGCATCGAGCCGGTTTGGTGCTCGTGATGTCAAATTGCCATTCGGGATCGTGCCGGCAGACGCTGTCTGATCCTGTGAGGTCTTGGGAACGAGTGCCAAGTATGTGAAAACCACAGGAACCGTAGAAACAATTGAGGGTCTAAATTTAGGTGAGAGGATCTGATGAGGCACTGAATTAAATCGGTCTTAATCCAAATGGAGCAGCTGGATATAGCAAAACAATACCAGGGAAATTAGAGAATGCAGTCACGCTGGGATTGGAATTTCATATTTTCTGAGGATGAAATCCAGGTAAAGACTCAAGAAACTTGATCTCTGTAAAAATATCTATTCTTCACAATATCATTTTCAGATATTATCATTTTCAAATCTGCAGCAACTGCAAACGAAAGATGGACTGAAGCAGATGGTCCAGGAAGGAGCAACACGACACTTTTCTTCCACAAAAAAGTCATTTAAATGATCGTACTGCATTTCATATTACATAATATAAAAAGGTGTGAGTCCAATTACAAAAGGAATTCCTATCACAGTTCATTTGCTTCTCATTTAAAGCTAACACATTCCAGCAGAGTAACCAGTGCCTCACGCGTTACCAATGACTATCCAGTCCCCCATCTGATTTAGGGTCAGATCCGACGGTAAAAAAGGGGTCCAGACTTGTTTTTGTATACGATCGAGGTATGAACTGAATAGAGCAGAGAGCTCTTTTAGACGCTTGGGGTAGACCTCTAGCATCCGACATTACGTTTTAAAAAGTTTCCACATTTTCATAAATTTAGTCGTTTCTAGACTTTTTGGCACCCCAGACGAGATCCCCCCCACCCCCCCCCCATGGCCCCGCCCCCTCCCACCACAATGCTCCAATTATATTATCCTCCATAGTCAATTTACACAAAACAGCCGTTCCTGATCACGTTTTCTTTTTTTATTCTGCTTTACTGTGCTAATATTTCGCTGATGATTTGAGGGGAAAGTGCAGAATTAAGTGTGAATAATTTTACCAATAAAATGATTATCAGATTTAACCTTTTATTATTTTACACATTTTTACACATCTATTATTTTTGCTTGTCTACTTTCATAGCCTTTTTTAAATTATTGACCAAATAATCACTGTTCTAGTAGCTGTGCAATTTATATAATGTACAGCTACATATAAAAAGCCGTTATAGCTGCTGCTTTCAGTCATTATTGAATCCGAAACACAGTTCAGAATTCAACTCCACCACAAAGATATGACCAAAAGAATGTGCGCCTCTGACCACCACTGCCATACATAGTTTTTCATTAAAATGTTGCCACAAAAGTAAAAATCCCACAAAGTCTTTGAATGATGTAGGATTGTAATTTCCCATCACTGAACCTTAGTAGCCGAAATATTGTTCAAGCATAACAATGCCTCTATGCACAAAGTGAGCTCCATGAAGTGTTAAGGTTGGAGTGGAGGAACTCAAGTGTCCTGCACAAAGCCCTGATCTCCTCAACCCCACTAAAGACCTTTGGGATGAAAGATTTTGAACCAAAATCTAGAAGAAACCATTCGCTGAAGAGTGGAGCATATCATAACAGCTGCATCTATAACGTTATGTTTAACTCATTATGTGATGATGAGGTGTGAACAAACCTTTGGCCATTTATCTACTGAATACACCATTAGCTACCACTAGCAAGTCCCAGGTCTACAGTCTACAGAGCATTGTTTCGAGCTCGTACACCAGACTAGCATGAGCAAACTGCAGTGGGTGAAAGTTCTAGTGTTAATCTGGCTGCTGATGGATGGTTAGCAGTTAGCCAAGACTGCTAGGCAAAACAGTGGTAATGAGGGTCATCTGATAGGGCCAGCTCCAGAGCAGAAGCTTTGTGTTGATAGACATTTGGCCCTTATGGAAAATAAAGGTCTGCGGCCTGGAGAAGGAAAGCGGGAAAAGAATAACCGATTAGCCTCGACAGCTAGCGAGGAGACGTGAAAATAATTGGACGACACAGACGAATTGCAGCAGTGAGCTCAGAGAGATTGAGGTACACGCAGTGGTTTGTGGGCTGAGGCTTTTTTTTCTGTGGCTGCCAAAAGATCCTGAAGTATTTTCTCTCTTTTGTTTCAGCATTTGCTGAATTTTATGGTCTTAGTGCCAGGACTAGATTAGGTTCGGTGAGAAGAAGCCAGGAAATGACTAACAGTTCAGAGCTTCTGTACGTGGCATTATACCACAGTGTTTCAGAAATGTCCAATCTGATTGTCTAATTAAATTTAATGTTTTCTAATAGCACTTCTGACAGGAGGTTTATTCTGAAATATGCTGATGTGTGAGCGTTTATACAGCAACCAGTGAATTTGTATAGAGGACGCTTTATGAGAGGATCCCCTTTTCTTTAAGGGGGGCCGGTATTACTAGTATTATTGTGGCGACTTTATTATGATTTAAATGTATTTATTAAGCTTTACAGACAAATGAGCTGTACAGACGTACAGACAAATGAGATGAGAGACCATCAGTGATTATTTTGCACAACCCCAAGTTATACTCCTTACTTATCATAAACACCTGCATTCGTAACTACAGTGATGACAATCTGTATAACAAATTCTGCTTTATGCTTATAATAACTTATAATAAGCAGCAAGCAACAGTTATTATAGTTCTCTTAGACCATGTCCACATTAATACATTTTCACGTTTTTCTCTCAGTTTTGGCCTTTAATTCACACTGAGACAGCGTTGTCTGTCAGACAAAAAAAAAACGGTCTTAGTAGTGGCTAAAATTGAAAACATCTTTTTTTGTTTGGCGTTTCACACATTTCAGTGTGGATGAGCAACTCTTGGGAAATGAATTTATCCAAATTAGGGTAGATACACCCTCAGAGAGAAAACACAAACAAAAATGCAATTAAACACACTTCAACCCAATCAGGACGTAAGCTAAATAAAGCCAGATGTCGTAACTAGCCTCGTCTGATCTATTAGGATTTCTACTTTGTACTCCCACCAGTTAATCTCCTCTCCGCCGTATCAGCATGTTGACATAATGTATCAGTCCAGACATTTTCTGCATCTGACACCAAAATAAAAACAGACTTTTCAGGAAGAAATCCTCCGGCCGATAAAAGTCCTCTTGATCTAAATGCAGACACAGAGGCGGACTGTTGGATTGTACATCAGACAAGCTGCTGACCTCGTATCAGAGAGCTGGACTGAGACAGTTTGTGTTGTAATTTGTGTGGTCAAATTTCTGCATTTGGAATTCACAACTAAAAGAGGGGTCCTTGTTGCGCAGACAACCAGTTTGATAAAATATCAAAATTTGAGAAAATGTTTGTGCTGCTTATGAAGATCCAGACAAGCAACTTAAGCTAAATGAATGGCAAAACCAGTTACTTCGCTCAGACATGTTTATGTTGTGTCTCATAGTTTTGCCTGATGGGTATCACCACAGACTCCTAACAGATGGTATGTCTGCTGTGTTAAATACATTTCTGACTAGAAGCTTTGGACATCAACTTATTTAGTAACAAACTGTGTTGATTAAACTCCAAATGATCGAGTTCTCTGTTCAAACGGTTGCAACACTTTCTAATTGTTGACCTGTGTTTTCAGTGTTTACCTCTGTTAGATGATTATCAGGTCCTTAATGTGCCGAATTAGAGCAAATCTGAGATCAGTGCATTTACTATTGAACTTAAATTACAGTCGAGATTTCCTTAAAGATCTTGAGTGGCTTATTATAAAGCTCTGACCTCAACCCAAACACCTTTTAGATAAATGTGAACGCTGACTACACCCCAGGCCTCCTCACCTCACCGGCATCCGTACCTAACTTTACTAACACCCCTGTGGATAAATAAATCTCACAAATTTCCACAAAATCGAGTTAAACATCTTTCCAGAAGGGTGGAGGTTATTATTCGTACTTATGGTAGCTTTTGTGGTGTATGTGTGTGAATTTAGAATTAGGTTTTATATACTGTTTTTATGTATTTTGTAAAAATGTTTATTCTGTGAACGAAAAAAATAGGTCTGTGTGAATAACAAAAATTGAGAATATAAAAAAATAATCTCATTATGATTCCAAACAACTTATATATCACATTTTCTGGCAAAAATGTAAGCAAAAAGGATGAACTGTGGTTGTGGAAATCGTATCCCTTCTCTGCATGCATATTCACAGCTTCCTAAACGTTTCCAAAATTCCAAAAATGTTGACCTTTTCCCACTAGTAAGTTTAATACTGCTACAGGTTACATTGAGTGTATCTACATTTAAGGCATTTAGCAGATGCTCTTATCCAGAGCGACTTATATTTATCTCAGTTACAGCTGAGCAAATTAAGGGTTAAGTGCCTTGTTTAAAAGCCCAGCAGTAGCAGCTTAGTGATGGTGGGATTTAAAGCTATGACCTTTCAATCAGAAGTCCAACATCTTATGGTAGCACTGAGCTACCAATTCCCATGAGCATATGATATATTCTGTATAGAGAAATATATTTTACAGATAAAGCTACGCCATTTAGAGTAAAATAATTTAAAGATTACTCACAACCGGATGCAAATCGATCCATATTCAGGGATTTCCTGCTAAAACTCTTCCTAAAGGTTAACCCACACACACTCTGAATCTCCCAGTTCACTTTCCTGAACTTTCCTGAACTTCTACTGGTATGTGTGTTACTGGCTGTCACCTCTGGCTTTAAATAAAACTATAATGATCGACTGGCAAAGCTGCGCTGGCTGGAAAGCCGTCCTCATATGAGGACTGGCAGCCGTCTTTGTGTCCTCAAAGCTTGCTGGCAAACTCCAAGCAGACACGAGTCAATTTTCCTAATTGCGCTATACCGCAAAATAGGTCTGTTTCATGCTCATAATTACCATTTGCCCTCAGGACACTGAGACATTTCTTCCTCAGAAATATCTTGTTTCTCGTATTTTTTCTCTTCCGGTGCCAGACGTCTGCGCGTTAACACGTTGAAACGCACTTGTCAAAGAGCTTTTACATGCCACCAAACTACAAAACGTTTGCATGCTGACGAGGCGACGCTCGGTAAAATCAGCACCTCGTTAGCAATTGTTTTAAATTCGTGCAAATATTTCAGTTCCGTGAGACGAAGCGATACGTTATGGGGAAATCTGCTACCGTGTTTATGCTGTAATATAAATTCACATGTGGGATGTTAGAGACGAATGTCACTGGATTGGTTTACGGTGGTCATTATATTGGACGCCATTTTTGGGTCTCTTCTCTTTGTTTTGTTTTTTTTTGCTCTAAACACCTCGTCTGGTTGAGGGCTATGGTGTAAACATGTCCAGATTGGTAATACGAGACGATGTGTGTGTACACGTTCATACAGTGGTGAGGGAAAGTAGCCAGGAAGGTGTGATGACTGATCTATACTCAGCTTCTGATTTAAAACATGAAATATTAGACATAACATAACATAACAGACATAACATATGCCATACCAGAACACAGCATTAGAGAGAGCAGTGATAACAAGAGGGATATGGTTTACACTCTGAATTCATTAATCGGGTTTGGACATTGGTACTCCTAAGTAATGGCAAGGATCTTGCAGGAACCTACCAGGCAGCTTTGGCTGTCTTTCAGGCTGTCAGATAAGCACAGGGCACTTTGAAAATCTATTTTATTCTGTGCTGGATATACCCAGGTATTCTAAGGCTAAAGATACGCCCCTGAGGACTCACCTTTACTCCGCCCCCTTTTTTCAAAAGCATTGAAAAAATTCCAGCACAAAACAACAGCGTCTTCTGATAATGTAGTTGTTATGGGTGAAAAATCTCAAAAAATTCCACTTTCTGAGTATTTAGTTATTACAGAGAAAAGGGTGAATCCATTCTACTCCTATTCTATCTGACTACTATATAACAGTAACTCATGGAAATAGGGCGAAAGGTTTCAGCGTGAAGGTGGTGAACAAGGCAAAGTAACCCGATACACATGTCTGTGAAAGTGTTAAACGTTTTCTCGGTTTCCCTCATTAAACTTTATGGCGATTTTCCATGTCACCTTCAGCTGCGGCTGATTCACACGAACTCATCGCCTCCAAACGGCTTTCGGATTAAAACCATTTCACTGGAAACAAGTGTAAACCCAAACAATGAGTCAGAGTGTAGGAAGTGACTCAAACATGCACAGTGATTTCTGGTGTAGTGCTTTTCATGTAATTTCATCCTTACATGCACCTCAAACTTAAATAGCAACGACTTAATCTAATATCTGCCTCTTTTACACCAACTACCTGCATGTCTTCCCTCACCACATCCATAAACCACCTCCTTGGCCTTCCTCTTTTCCTCCTACCTGGTGGCCTCAGCATTCTCCTACTGATATACCCCATGTCCCTCCTCTGTACATGTCCAAACCATCTCAATCTCACCTCCCTCACCTTGTCACCAAAACATCCTACATGCGCTGTCCCTCTAATAAACTCATTTCTAATCCTGTCCATCGTCGTCACTCCCAACGAAAACCTCAACATCTTCAGCTCTGCTACCTCCAGCTCCACCTCCTGTCTTTTACTCAGTGCCACTGTCTCTAATCCATACAACATCTCAGGTCTCACCACAGTCCTATAAACTTTCCCTTTCACTCTCACAGATACTCTTCTATCACAAATCACTCCTGCTATCACTCTTCTCCACCCACTCCACCCTGCCTGGTGGAACTAATGTGTAACCATTTTTTTTAACCTGTTCTTATTCTTATCATTATTTTTTATTATTTATTTTATTAGTTACATAGTTCTTTATAGTTCTGCTACTATTATTTTCACCTTTTTGTGCCCTGAAACAAAAACAGCCCCACAAACACTTTACATGGTTTGAAGTGGAAGATCTCCTGCTATAGATCTCAACCCTATTGAAGACCTTTGGGATGAATGTATAAGACTGTACAGTATTTTTCTTACTCCAGCTCTTGTCTGCTTTTGAAAGAGAAGCATGTAGAGAGCCAGTGCCATAGAGAAATAGTGTTGTTTTACAGTGCTAACTTTAATAAGATGACCAGTACGAGACAAGTGTATGTTTAAACTGACACACTGAAGTCTTTAAAAAGCGCCTGTGTGAGATGTGAGAGTCCTGAGCATCCAGCAGCAATGCCGCATCCACACCCATTCACAGATTCACGGAGCGTCTACACCGCTACTAATGTACTATTAGAGGAACCGGATGAGACCGAAATCATGCCTGAGAGCTAAAAAAGGTCCTTAGTTTGGGTTCCTTCTCTTTTCCCTTGGCATGATGGTCATATCTTATTGCACAACTTCCTAGTGGCATATTTCACACAGAACACATGGAGCCAAACCCTGGCAGGATATTTTAAGCCGAAGCGTTTGGAGAGATGAAAGCAAATACAGTGCTATGTTCATCAGAAGCTTCTGCCACACCCGATAAACTCTCAGATTACGTGCTGCTGTTAAAGAGTGATTTACTGAGAAGACTTTCCCACACCTATCCGTCCAGAATATACAGTTCATTTACACTCTAATCAGCCGATGAAGCTTGTAGACTTTGTAAAATGAATGTCAGTAGTAATGTTTGGACATTTATGCAGACTGGAGTGGAGAATAGAGACGAATTGAATTCTCCTTATCATTAGCTGTATGGAACGCATGTTCTTGTTCATTCATTTCTGGAAATATATTTCAATTCAATTTCTTTTACAGAACTTTTGAGAAATCCTGATGTAGATTTGTATTTGAGAAAAAACTGTAGAAGGAACACTGCCTGAGACGGCATGAGGAAGAGACTCAAAAGCAAACTCATCCTCTTTCTGACTCTGGAGTTAGAAATCATTACAGCTTACAGGTGTTGAGCAGGACAAAAATGTGTTAAAAGTATGAAAAGATTGTAAAAAGTCCTGGGATGAGCACAAGGCAGTCTTCATGATTACAGGTGAAACTTAAATCTGGGTAAGATTATTTACTAAAGGTGTTGGTTGCCATTTCATGCGAGGGAAAAGGAATCAGATTTCACTATATGCTGTGATTCATTGCTAACAAATTGATGCCAAAAAATCCTTTAAACTGATTAAAACTGATTTAGGTTTCTGTATTTTGCTAAAATTCATTAAAAGAAACGAGCAAAACGCATTAGGAAAAACGCTCCATTATTGATCGAGTGTGAAGTAAAATGGTGTTTATTTGTATCAGTAACTTGCGCTGATAGTTAACTGAAACACAAACCAGCAAGCAAACCAAATCAGATCAAAAAACTGAACAAACTGTAGAAAAACATTCACCAGAGCAATCAAGGTTGTTCAGAATACAGTCTTTTGAAGCTAACTAGCTAACGTTAGCTGACTAGCTAACAGCTTTTAGCCTTGTAACAAGACATTCACTGAGGTAATAAACAAGCAAACATTTAATATCTGTGCACTGATCTTCAGTATGATGTTCAATCCTTCTCAAGGTGTTGGATTTGGAGTTCATATAAATGCTTTAATGAAGTTTACATCATCTTACATTTGACATGACTCAAATATTTTTGCAAAAATGTACAAAGGCAATGTCAAATCCAGTTATAATCAGGGTTTGTTTCATATGGAATAAAGTGTTTTTTTGTATGAATGTCACTGATTATTTTCATTTGAAACTCTAAAGATTTCTGTTGTTAGGCAGAGGGTTATAAACGTTTAATATGACAAATTTAAATACATTTTTTAGAGGAAGAATAAGTTGTAGGTTTTTATTTGAAAAGTTTTTCATTTGAAGACCTAAGAATTGTTTGCCTGATCAATCTGGAATTTAATAATTACAGGGGATTTTTAAAAGAATCACTGGCAACCTAACAAGCTCCTCAATCCAGTACATCAATGCCTGATCAGTGGCACTGCATCTGTTATGGAGACAAAAATACTCTCTCTCTCTCTCTCTCTCTCTCTCTCTCTCTCTCTATCCATCTATCCATCTATCCATCTAACTCTCTAATCCTGTCAGCCACGCGGTTCCGGTTTCAGGTAGCAGCCATCATTGCTATAATAAAAAAAGGTTCACTTTACAGTTCTGAGGTGCTACAAACAAATTAATACACACATACACACACACACACTCATTCATCACCTCAACAGTAGTGGTTGTTCTATGTCCTTGCTGGGTACAATGCTGGGCATAAATATTCACCCCCTTTAAAATTGGACAGGGAAAATCAGTGACCATCCTGATCAACTCACAGAGCGTCATGAAATCAATCATGTAAAAAATGTAAATAATATTGCTCAACTAACCAAAGCGCTAGCAGGAATTATTATCAGGATTAGAGGAGCAACTATTACTTCTCCAAACACCTTCACACTTTTACACATTTAAACTCGTAGTATATTTCAGTGGCTAATCTTTCTAGAATAATCACAATCCAACAAAATCAGGGCCTTGATCAGGGCGTTGACTTGACTAACTAACTAACTAACTAACTAACTATCCTAACTATCTATCCATCCATCCATCCATCCATCCATCCATCCATCCATCTATCCGTTCCTCAGATCAGAAATGATTCTCATCACATCATTTACTTACTTGTGCTCATCATTAGAACATTCATCGTTGCAAATTACGAACGCTTTTGTACATTGATTTAATGTATTGTGTACAAGTGTCTGCTGTTTCCTACATTACCAGTTGTTTATGTTCATGTAGATCAAATAATATCATACTGTCATAGCCCTGGTTCCAACACACCTCAGGATTAAACTCAACACCAAACCTGGTCTTCTGCCTACACGACGAGACATGTTAGAGGGAAGAAATAAAACATCTATAACATTTAGTAGTGTGGTACCTTGGGCATGCTGGGAGTTCTTACTGCACCACCTACACCACACAGCTGAGGTATATTACACACCCATGATTACAGCTCACAGAGCGCTAACACACATCTCGCTGAAACCTCTCTGAAGCAGGGACTAATGGACAGGAGTGGACATACCTGGAGGACAGACGCATTCATGGTTCACGTCTCGCGCCATGCGGAGTTTGGGCATCAGCTCGCTCATCGTCTGGAAAACAGCGGAAAAATACACATCAGACAGAGAAGAAGTGAACAATTGATCTGATCTATAACGCTTTTTGATAGTTTTTCCCAGTTGCTTTGGAGCGTTTTTGAGGTCAGAAATGAGATTTTCAAAACTACTTGTTCAACCTCAACATCATGGATTCACTTGTGCACATCAAAAAAACATTCGAACAATTTGAGATTGCTTCGGTACATCTGTTTAATTGATTGTGTACAATTATGTGCTGTTTCCTACTTTATCAATTGTTTGTCATGTTAATCAAAATAAATTATATGACAATAGTAATAGTGTTTTCACCTGAATAGTCTGAACCTCCTCCCAAAACAGCTCAGCATCGGATCATTGTATAAGTCGTTAAATGCAAAATAGTTACAGTTTTTCTCAGTTGCTTTGGAGAATTTCTCGAATCATCCTTATTATCTGTAAATCAGTAAAATGCATTTCTCAAAACAATGTGTACAAACAGCACAAAACATTGGATTTCTTGCAAAAGCCTGAACTTTTCTCAAAATCTTTAGTTCATCTCTCAGAAGTGAGTATTTTTTTATTATTTTTTTATTATACCTTTATTTAACCAGGAGGTCCCATTGAGATTCAGAATCTCTTTTACAAGAGAGACCTGGCCAAGGTAGAACATCTCATTCCCATCAGAATGAAAAGTCTCTGTGTCATCGTTCACAAAGAAAATCATCAAAATGTTTAGGCATGTTGTCAGAATGACGCTGCACAGCTTCAGGATTTCTTGATATAAACTATGGTTTGGATCCCAGTGACTGAAAATGCACAAAATTCTAATTGCTTCTGTTTGGCATCGATGAATTTCAGCAGCACAAATTCGCAAGAGACCAGACAGGATTCACACTTTTACTGTACTGTATGTTTTAAATGACAGATGATGACGACTGGTTTAATCATTTTGCATTCAATGACCTACACAATGAACTGATGCTGAGATGTTTTTGGGGGTTAAAACTATTCAGGTGAAACCAGTATATTATTTTTTTGATCAACATGAACATAAACAATTGATAATGTAGGAAACATCAGACACTCGTACACAATCTGTTAAATGATGTACAAAAGCGTTCGCAATTTAATCAAAGCAACGAGAAATGTTCTTATGATGAGCACGAGTGTGTAAATGATGTGGAGGTTGAACAAGTAGTTTTGAGAAATGTCATTTCTGATCTGAGAAACGCCAAAGCAACTGTCGTCTATTATTTCTATTACACTTTTTTTTTTTTTTATGAATTGTGGTCAATGGTGAAACGTGAACCTTCAGTCGGCGACAGACAGCGAAACATTAAACAGAATTACAATTTCTAAAAATGGATGAACAACCAGGAAACAAACAGACACTAAAACAGTACAATCTCAGCAATCTCTTTCAAAAACAAATATGCCCTCAAAGAAATTAATTTGTGCTTCTGAAATTTATAGATGCCAAAGAGAATAAATTCTGCCATGTGCATTTTCAATCACTGTGATCCAGACCTTAGTTTATATCAGAAAATCCTGAAACTGTGCAGCATCATACAGACAACATAAAAAAAGGACCTGTTATTCTGATGGGAATGAGATGTTCATTGACACAAATATAAAAAAGTTCAGGCTTTTGTAAGAAATCCAATGTGTTGTCCTGTTTGTACACATTGTTTTGAGAAATGCACTTTACTGATTTACAAATATTAAGGATGATTCGAGAAACGCTCCGAAGCAACTGAGAAAAACTGTAATACATTATTGTATATATTGTGACGTCCACTAATATTGGCACCCATGTTAATATGAGCAGAGACGGATGTAAAAATGTATTTCGTATTTAAACTTTTGATCTTTCATGCAAAGAAATTCACACGATTATTCTACTTTCACTCAATTTTGAGAGATGTGTGCCACATACTGAATAAAGGCATCTTTATGAATTCATTTAATAAAACATATCGATCTTTCAGCATATTCCAACTGATATATTACATTGTTAGTACACATGAGTGACAACGAACAGGAAAGTGTTCAACTGGGACTTAAACGATTAAAAACCCCCTTATACCATTTTACAGGGGTATAAAATTGTGGTAACACATGGGCCAGATTTCGTATTTGTTCATAATATTTTAACCCAAGAAACACTACAGACTAAACACAGTGTATATAAATTCATTCTTTTATAGACACGATGATGTTGAGTTCTTGATCCTGACTGGTCAAAAGGAGTTTAATTAATTAATTAATTAATGTTTTGATTAATTTCCGATAACAGCACTATAATTATTGGGAGGTCGTATCTTAGTGGTTAAGGCATTGGACTTTAGCTGTGAAGGTCATGAGTTCAAATCCCAGCCACACACACACACTCCTGGGCCCCTGAGCAAGACCCTCAACCCTTATCCAGAGCATCTGTTAAATGTGAGTTTGTTATGTTCCTATAACAGCATGGCTCCAGTATGTGTTATTTTTGATATAACGTATAGCAAGCCATTATATATGATTTGTACTTTTACTGCTGTGTGTGTGTGTGTGTGTGTGTGTGTGTGTGTGTGTGTGTGTGTGTGTGTATCTACACATCTGTCTATCTGTATATGACACAATAGTTTGCGCAGAATAATAGCAGTCCAGCAAAATCCAAAATCAGGTCAATAATATATTATTGGTATTTTTATTTATTTCATATTCTATCTATCTATCTATCTATCTATCTATCTATCTATCTATCTGTCTGTCTGTCTGTCTGTCTATCTATCTATCTATCTATCTATCTATCTATAAACAGCTAAATTCTGTAAAGATACAGAGACAAAGGGACGACATGATTCAGAAGTTATGATAGCATTTTTGAGAGTAGACAATATTTTTAAAAGGCTAATAAAAAGAGAAACAGGATCTTACCGATAATGTGATCAAATACATCATATATATTTTGATATATATTTTTTATATATTAGCTTTAGTGCAAAATATGTTTTAAAGATTACAGAAGATTACAGAATAACCGAAAGATGCGGTCAGTTTTATTACTACTAAAACACTGAGATATGGCACACAAAAGGGTATTAAATTAACAATCAAATTATATAATTCCTCATGTATAGATTTGATCTCGGGTTATTTCTACAGGTCATTTTTATAAAAGGTGAAATACACTGTTATTCTGGCAAAATTGCATTACAACACCTCCACATGTGTACAACTCATCCTGATAGGGCACAACAATGATTTTTAAAGCTGATAAAAAAAATGTACAAAAAATAAAATGTGTATAATACATGAAACATTTCTGTTTATATATAAACACTTTAAAAAGCACAAAGCATAATTATAGTTATGGATACTAACTAACTAAAAAAGTAAACAAACAAACAAACTTTGTCGTTACATTAAAAGAAATGTAACAATAAAGTGAAAGTTTAATATAAATTTGATTTGTTATTTTATTGTTACAATGTAAATTGAATACATTTTATTTATTTTAGTTGAATGCCAGTCAAAATAATAACATTTGTAATATAATGTTGTTTATATTGTATGTATGTATAATTAATAATTGCTCATATCTCCGGAGTTTGTACTCACTTCTTGCACCAGACTTCGGACGGAGCCCTGCAGCTCGTCGGTCACCGGGCCGCCGGTCTTCAGCTCCAGCGCGCGCACTCTGCTCTCCATCTCGCGCGCCTTGATCACCGTGAAACAGCACGCGGCCAGAGCACCGAGCGACAGCGCGAGACACACGGCGGCGGCGGCGGCGGCTGTGAGAGAGAGCCAGCGGCGCGCGGGGACCGAGCCGGGCTCTGAAGATGCTTTCCTCTCCTCCGGGTGTTTATCCATGCCGTACCTGGGGCAGATCCGGTAAATTCTGGAGGCGCGTGCTTTGTTACCTCTGCGAGATTACAGTTGTGAACGAGGTGAGAAGTTTTTGATCAAGATGATGAACGAGCGCCAGGAAAGTCTTCTGCAACTTACTGATAACTCTCGCGTGTACAGCGCGCGTGCATGTGTGTTTGCTATGGAACGTGAAACGATTTGGGGTGTGTGTGTGTGTGTGCGTGTGTTTGGGGAGCTGACTCGTGCGTGGGGATGTGTGTTTGCGTACGCACGCGCGCGCGCTATCCAGGGCTACCCAAGAGCACGCTATTATACTAAACAGGATGTGCAGACAGCACGCCACCTATTGGTTACTATGGTACCCGTACTAATTGGGTTGCATGTTGATGAACTGTGCTGTCACAACGCTTTTTCTCGACAATGACACTGGAGACTCCTTCCATAACCAATAAAACACTTTTAGCTTTACAAATTAAACACAGATTCAAACCCAAATTCTTGTAGCTTTATATGGTTTAACAGAGGTAGACTTCCGATTCTTTTAATGAGAAATTAAAATGTTAGGAAACTAATGTTCAATATACAACTAATAGAAATAATGATAAATATCAAATTTGAGTACTATCAGGATGATCTGTAACATTTCAGGCAGTCTCATTTGATATCGTTTTGACATGATAAACACAATTAAACCAGTCTGCTGCCATCTAGTGTTTAAAATGTGCAACTTTGGCAAAACAAAACCACGAAGTTCAATTTAATTGTTTTATTTGAAAGTAAGAAAATCAAAAAATGTACACACCTATTAACACAAAATGGCAACCCAATGAATTAATAAAGTTACGTTACTAATGCAACAAATGAGGAAATAAGACTTAACAGAAACCCTTCACATCTTCAGCTGTTTGTATAAAATACAAT
This sequence comes from Silurus lanzhouensis, assembly GCA_039877035.1. NCBI lineage: Eukaryota > Metazoa > Chordata > Actinopteri > Siluriformes > Siluridae > Silurus > Silurus lanzhouensis. The sequence continues at coordinate 1,274,012 of JBCEWE010000339.1, read as the reverse complement.
AAGTTACAGATATCATAATTTACACATTACAAGGAAAAGGGAAAGATCTGGACATATCTGGGACTGATGCAGTCCTCTAAACACAGACTCTCACAGAGAGTAAAAAAAACTTTTTTTGTTGGTTTTGTTTTATTTGTGCCCCTTCCTAAGAGCATCAAAAAATGGGTGTTTGATAGTTTCGTCCAGAGTGATCCGTTTGGACACGTCGTATTCCAACATCTTCTCGAGGAGGTCAAACAGCTGTTCATGGGCCAGGCTTTTGGAGGTCATGTAGGTCTGTTTTAAGAAAAAAACACAAATAAATGCAATGCCCTATAATGTACAATAATCAGTTTAGAGTTCCCAGAAAGGAAGTATATAATGGAAATACCAAAAAAAAATCAGAAATAAATAAAATAACTATATATATCTAGCAGATATGAAATAAAGTGATACATTAGGGTGATAGGACACTCACTCTAAGAGGTTTGCAATGTTTCCGGACGTATCGTCCTGATGAGGAGTGCATGTCCCAGTCTAGTTTGTTGTGATGGACATAGCGCCGTTTCCTGAAAAACACCACAAACGCATTATAGATGTAAACAGGGCACGTAAAAACTCCACGCAACCAACACAATCATTTCATAACAAAAAAATGCCTATAGTGTTAAGAGTAGAGACTCACCTGGTCTTCTGAAGCATCTGTGTTGGTATGGGACCCAGAACTCTTTCCATCATAGCCAGATGTTCTTTACTGTCATGCGTCTGCAAACAAAAGTCACAATTATAGAAGAGGCTAAATTTCAGATAATTGTTAAAGGATCAGGTTAGTCTTATTTGCTATATAAATCTGGTTATATTTTTTACCTGGAAGAGTGTTGTTCCAAGGTAGTACTCAATAAGAATGCAACCCACGCTCCAGACATCACAAGATTGATCCCAACCCAGCTCTGTTGAACAAAAGCAAGTAAAACCCAATTAGTGCTCAGGGATCACCAGAGATGAAAACAGACAGACATGAGCACATAAAAAGCAGTCCAAATTTACCCAGAATGACTTCAGGTGCACGGTAATGCCTTGTGGATACCACGGTTGTGTGATGCTCGTGATCGTACGTGGCGTTCCCAAAATCAACGACTTTTATATCGGGGCTCTTCACCGTCCTCTCGTCTCTCTTCTGCACAACAAGGTCAAGATGTTCGTTCAACTTTTGCCGTTCTTAAAATTGCATACGTGATGTAGTAATAAAAAGACGACTTGGTGCTCACCATTTTTGAATTGTACTCCAGCTTATACTCTGAATCAACAAACAATATGTTCTCTGGTTTCAGGTCAGTGTGCGTCAGCTTGTTTTGATGCATGACTGAAAAGGAAAGAACATTTAAAAATTAGACACATTCACCACCACAGCTCAGTGCTGAACAGTTAACGCTCATCAGATGGTGTTAGGACTACTCACACTTCACTGCTCTGATGATCTGGTAAGCCATGTGCCTGATCTGGTCGATTGGAAAAGGCTGGAAGTTGTTTTCTTTCAGGAAATCAAAAGTGCTTAATCCGAGCAGTTCGAACACAATGCACACATGGCCATGGTGGTCAAACCAGTCAAGCATATGAACACAGCAGCTGTAAGAACAAAAAAAAACGGTCAGAAAACTTTAGGTTCCTAATATTCCATCGATATACATTAAAATCAGTCATTGCCACATCTGGATGGGAACAGAAATTCTGTTGAGCTGCACTCTAAGCTGTTCCAAAGTAAGGGGCAATAGAACAAATAATACTGCATCACAATTTTTAAAACACTTCTACAACATGAAATACAGAAGCAAAATTAAGTGTTAAAAAATTACTCATTAAAATAAACCAAAATTGACATCTGTAGAAATGCATCTTACAGTTTTATAACTAAAGGTCATCTGCTAAGGGAAGTTCTACACTGAATTTATACAAAAGCATGTGTTTAGAGTGAATGTACATAATACTCTTATCTGTAGGGGGAAAAAGAGGGAAGAAAGTATGTGTAACAACAAGGACACCAACAACACAACCTGTTTGATTTGAAAACATTGCTCTTATTGACTGACAACTCCACAAAGGTGCTTATTAACTCAATACCAGACGCCTACTGTTAACTCAGCATTCATACTCCCATTTTACGCTTAAATATAAATACAAAAATGTTTAGCAGGACAGATAATTTAAGATACTCACTATGTTTTGTCAGTGTTGAGAGAGTTTATATGTTCCAGTACTTCGACCTCGGACATGGCTGCTTCCCGATAACGTCCAATATTTTTAATAATCTTCAAAGCAACATGAGCACGTCGGCTGGAGGGGGAAAAGAAAGAGGAGTAAGGGGGGAAAAAAACCCACCAAAATGTCAGTTAGTGGAAGGACAATAAAAAGGAATTACTGAACATGAAAATAACGGAACCTCATCCCTAAACAACTATATACGAGGAAGCATTTCTTACTTTTTGTGATCGATGCATTCAACTACTTTTCCAAATGCACCTTCTCCAAGTGTGCACACGATCTCATCTAGGGTGTAAAAAGAGGCAGTTAGACACACTGAACCTCCAGTAGCGCGTAACTGAGACATACTTGAAACATCTAAGATAAAGCTGTAGATAATCAAGCGCTCAAAAAATACATGGCAAATGTAAATTCAACGCAATGCAGTGTTAGTCTAAAATAGTTGAAATAGAAGAAGAAGAAAAAGTATAAGTCTATGACTTGTTCCCTTCTGTAGTGCTGATATAATCATGCCCCAAAAGCATTTATCCTAAAATCACTACACGTGACATTTCATATGAGACAAAAATACAACAGATACAGAAGGTATACAAAAAAAGTATATATTCTATACATCTCGCCCTGAGTATGTCTCCACTGTGATAGATCAGGTGCCCCTCCTCATCATCCTCAACACTTCTGGATCTTTTCCTGCGATGGCTCCTCTGGAGGTTTTCGGAACACCATCAGCATCACCACCATCATCATTAACCCATGAGAATCAGAGCGGAACCAGAACGTGGCCATTCATTCATTCAGCGCGGGAAGAACGGGGGAAGCGATTCAGCCCATTCAGATAGCGCAGCAGTCAGGCCCGGCCACAGGGTGCAGCCAACGCAAATTCATCCCGCGACAGAGATATGCACAGGGGGCCCACCACATAGTGTGTGTTACAGAAGAAAAACAATGGCAACACATTTTCAGACAAGATACTTAAAAATATTTAAATTAGACATCATTGACAGTTTACATTTACCTCCTCCCCAATCCCCCCAAACCCCCTCCCCACCAGTTGCCCAAAATATTTTTTCCCTACTATTTTCCTGTTTACTGGCATCAGGCAATCTATTTAATGAAAAGTGGGTTTCTGCAGTAGTCCATCTACACAGACAAAAAGAAAAAGATAGCATAATGAAAAGAAACGAGACGGCGCGCATACCGAGTGAGAGCGGCGGTGACGAGAGCGACTTCGGCTGCGTCTCCGTTCATGCCGGCTGCTCTGGCCACTGTAGCCAGATGATTTGCTGTAGTGATGCCAGTCGCGGTCCCGGTGGCGTACCCGATACCGGTCCTTCTCCCTTGAGACACTCACATGGCTGTCCATGTCGTACCCTGAATCCACAGCTCTGGCCTTCGTCCCCTGTTTTTCATTCAGACTCCGGCTCTCCAGGTAATGCCTGTCATAACATTCAAAATTTATTATTATGCACCATAATTAAAAAAATAAAAAAATAAATGTTTCTGTTACAATTAAGTCAAGTGCACGCTTATGTTTATAAATGTACGATTAGTACCAAACATCAACACAGACTGCTCTAATACAGTTTGAAGTCAAAGTCAACACGTGATAAAAGAACTCTAAACACCGCTTGCGACATGATTACCAAACAGACTTTCTGATGAGTCCTAACCCAAACCAGAAAGTCTTACAGCTGACCTTCCCAATCGCAAAAACAATTTGAGTAAATCGCGTTTGTGGTGGTTCTCTCTCAACCGTGTAATGATCACAACACTACAGCGCTCAGCAACAACTTTCATATGGTTTAAATATATCTGAGAAGCTGCTGAAACCAGAATGAAAAGCAAAACTCTCTCAAGGAGGCCCTTGATATCGGTCATGCATCGTCACCACAAATCAGGACGTCGACTGAACACTTTTGGCATGTTTAGATCGCATCAAGTGTGGTCTACATGTCACGTCAAAAATCAGAGTCTGGTTTCTTCCAGGAAAAGAGAGGAACATCAAATGGCTAATATTAGATCAGACGCTGCCTGTTAACTAAACGGTTCATGCCATGGACCCCAAGTTGATAGAATAACAGCATATTTTATTTCTGACCCAAGGCATAATTGGTTAAAATCATGTAATGATCAGTATTTACAGTTGATTGGATGACATTCACATTATATAGACACATCATCTATTTATACAGATAACATTATTCAAAAAAGCGTAATTTAAATAAACTTGACTATTGTATGTAAACTGAACATAGTGTACTTTTAGACACCACCGATTGTTGACCTGTGATTTAAATTAGGTGTAGATGCAAATATTTTTTTAATTTTTATTATTTACCCATCGCTGCTTCTGCGCTGATGGTGACGTTTACAGTACTTGTTCTCCCGTTCGCTGCTGTGGCTCTCTCTGCGGCTCTCTCTGCGACTGCGCTTTCGGCTTCCCGTCTTGTCCTTCCAGCCGCTTTCTTGACCAGCGGGTGACCAACTTGTGGTTTCTCGCTGCCTCATCTGCAAAAAAAATAAGAAAATAATTATACAGCTCCAACAAAAAAAAATATACACACACAACAGATTTATGGACGAGTAACCAAAATTATTTAGTTTGGCTATTGAATTTTTAACATGTCTACAATTAATTAAACAGTTACTTTTGTTAAATATTAAAAAAAAAGAATCCTGCAAGGTATGAAACGACGGTACACAATGCTCTAAAGACCACCCCCCCACCAATCCACAACTGAATTCATAATTTTTATTAAATTGTATGTCAAAAACAACAAATCGACAGTTTAAAAAAACAAAATGTAATCAAATAAGCAACCTGGTTAACGCGTCTTCGTTACTACCAGAAATAACAGCTAATTGTTATCCGATTACTCTTATCCGAAAACATTAGTATTAAATGTTTTATATTTGTTGCCATGGTGACCTGAATTCGGGCGTTTCCGTCAGAGCACCTAAAATCCGTAAATAAACGAAATCGCGCAAAAATACTGCGCATGCGCTAAATAACGCTGACACATACCATAATCGTATGAAACACGTTTGAATATAAAATACAAAATATATAATGTTATAAATATCTAAGTGTTAGAGAATTAAAAATAAGAATAGAGAAATGAAAATGATAAAGAATTTAAAATAAAAATGTACTACTGAAATGCATTTGACAGAGAAAGGAGCCTACAGCGCGGCTAGTCAGATCGCTGTGCTAAGTGGCTAACGCCCCTCGAACAATAACCCAAAAACTAAAAAACATAACATTGTAATAAAATTATAAACCAAAAATATAATAAGATATATACGTATCTCACCTTAATGGCGCGGTTTATGTTCTGAAATAGAAAATAAACTGCGACAAGATAATTTTTCCGCGGCTGAAACACAACCCTGCCTTTTGTCTACAAAGTCTGTTTCAAAATGGTGGCCTGACTCTTCTAGAAAATTCTACGCAAGCATGGGGGGGGGTTTATTTCCCACCCCAATTCATACACATGGATTCTGATTGGATAGGACTAAACGCGTTCTACATTATAATTGGCTATAATCCTTTACCTCATGTAGATAGCCAATCAAAACGTACTAAGAGATGGAGTTTTTAGGATACGGTAACGGGTGGGCGCAAAAGAAGGCTTTTAAACATGGGAGAAACCATTATGGAGATGAACCGTCACTGTTAACAAATATATATTCAAAACAAATAATATCTCAGAATTATTATATGTAAATTTCATAAATCCTTATCATTTCTATGTATTTAATTTAAGTGTGTATTAATTTTAAAGACAACAAAAAACTTAAAGGTTCTTTCTATCGTGATGGACTTTCCCAAACTGTCATGGCGGAGGGGAGCTTTCATGATCTCATGGAGAGTTTTCAGAATCACGTTTTACAAACATTTATGTAATTTAAAAAAATTATATAAGAGATATTAAAGGTGCAGTTTTAATGTAAAATGTGCATTTTCTTTAAAAAAAAAAAAAAAAGGTGTTTATCAAGTATAATTAGAATTTAACCCCTGACAATAATGTGATCATATACATAATATTTTGCACTATATGTTTATTTGATTCATCCTGTATCATCAGTTCAATATAAAGGTTTAAGATTTATAAACATTTCTTCACATTGTTGATAGATTCACTACCAGTCAAAAGCCTGGACCCACTTTCTCATTATTTTGAACATTGTACATCAATACTGATAAATACGTATTTTGCTAGTATACATATATTATTTTAAGAAGAAGAAGAATGATCATAGGGTGTATAAGAGTGGAGGAAGGTGCACACAGGTGGACTATGTTCTATGTAGGAGATGCAACCTGAAGGTGATTGGAGACTGTAAAGTGTTGGCAGGGGACGGTGAAGCTAGACAGCATTGGATGTTGGTCTGTATGATGGATTTGGAGGTGAAGAGGAGGAGATTGAGGACTGAAAGGAGAATAAGATGGTGTAAACTGAAGAGTGGGTGGAAAAGAGTGATAGCAGGAGTGATTTGTAATAAAAGGGTATCTACAAGAGTGAAAGGGAAAGTTTATGTGGTGGTATAAACTGTGGTGAGACCTGAGATGTTGTATGGTTTAGAGACAGTGGCATTGAGTAAAAGACAGAAGGTGGAGCTGGAGGTAGCAGAGCTGAAGATGTTGAGATGTTCGTTGGGAGTGACGAGGATGAACAGGATTAGAAATGAGTTTACTAGAGGGATAGCGCATGTAGGACGTTTTGGAGACAAGGTGAGATTGAGATGGTTTGGACATGTGCAGAGGAGGGACATGGGGTATATCAGTAGGAGAACGCTGAGGATGGAGCCACCAGAAAGGAGGAAAAGAGGAAGACCAAGGAGGAGGTTTATGGATGTGGTGAGGGAAGACATGCAGGTAGTTCGGTTGAAAGAGGCAGAAGTAGAGGACGGGGGGGGGTATGGAGACGGATGATCCGCTGTTACGCCCCCTAATGGGAGAAGATGAAATAAGAAGAAGCAGAAAAAGAAGTACTGTACTTCAATACTAAAGACATCCACGCTACGAAAGAACAACTTTGTAGTCCAGGGGTCACCAACCTTTTTGTCACCGAAAGCTACTTCTTGGGTGCCGACTAATGTGAAGGGCTACCAGTTTGATACACAATTCTGAATAACAATTTTGTTAAATTTACCTTTAATTATATGTTATTATTAATAATTAATGATAGTCATCTATGTCTATGTCAAACTCAATTGAACAGGGGGCCAAAACTCAAAGCACACTTTAGGTCATAGGCCAAACAGGATAAACATTTATTAAACACACTAAAACTAAATGTTTTTTTAACATAAATATGAATAAAAACAGACAGGTATATTATTCCTATTATTATTATGTGCTTTAGCTCTACCTTGAATCTACTCTCTTCTGGTAAGGTAGGATTCTAACTTTGTATAGTTATTTAACTCAGCTGATTCTAGAGTGTTGGTCTGTGCTTATTAAATTTTCTTTGGAGGTGATGTCTGCCAAAACTGCCTTCTACAAGGAAAAGCTTGAGGCCTCTGCACAAGATCCTCGTAAGCTTCACTACTCAACCCCCCCTGCTGCACCTGCTGCATCCTCCCTGACTGCTAATGACTTTGCCTCCTTCTATGATGAGAAGATTAAGAAAATCTGTCAGACCTTCACTTCCTCCCCAACAATGACCACACAACACAGCCGACAATACACTTTGTCTCCGTCAAGCTTCTCAACCTTAACCGAAGATGAGATACTGCAAGTCATCCAAACTTGCAATCCCACCACCTGTCCTCTGGATCCAATCCCTTCAACTATGTTTCAGACCATCACACAAGATCTCCTGCCCTACATCTCCACAATCATCAATGGGTCATTAACATCTGGCTATGTACCAACTACCTTTAAACAAGCAAGGGTCATTCCCATCTTGAAGAAACCTGCTCTGGATCCATCAAACATCAACAACTACAGACTGGTATCACTTCTCTCCTTTCTTTTTAAATCTCTGGAACGCACCGTTTTTAACCAATTGTTTAACCAACAATAATTTAACAAGATAGAAAACAGTTATATTTAGAAAAGTCCCGCGGGCGACTCATGTGGTCTTTGCGGGCGACCTTGTGGGTGACCCCTGATGTAGTCAACAAAAAACATCCCAGAATATTTTAGACTTTCAATAGTCCAAAGTAGCTACGTTTAGCTTTGATGACAGCTTGGCAAACTCTTGGTGTTCTCTCATAAGACTTACAAGGAATCTCTTTACAACCAAGGAGTTCCCAGAGGTGTTGAGTACCTGTTGGCTGCATTTCCTTGACTGACAAATCCCCTCATATGGTTTGAGATCAGAGGTGTGTGGAGGCCAGCTTATCTAATACAGCACTCCATCACTCTCTCTTGTGGACAAATAGATCTTTATAACCTAAAGGTGTGTTTGGGGTCGATCTCCCGTTTTAAAAAAAATTGTGCAAACACCACCTCCTCCACCTCCTTGGTTGTAAACAGTAGGTGTACCACAAAAAAAATTCCCATAACTGGACACCAGGTGGCGATATGCGCGCTGTGTTTGCTTGCCGGAAAGAGATGAAGAAGAGCGCGCTCAAAGTTTGTGTTTCCTGTATGATGTGTCCTTTTTCCTGTTACTGCATGGTGAGAGGCGAGGGGAGGTTTCAGCTCTCCGGTACAATCCGGCTCCATCCACCTTTTAGGTTGTTCTAAAACTCGGGGAAAATGACGGAACAGATGACAGTAAGAGGGACGCTGAAGGGGCACAGTGGATGGGTCACGCAGATCGCCACAACGCCGCAGTTTCCCGACATGATTCTGTCCGCGTCCCGGGGTAAGAACAGCACACAGCCCCGACCGCGGGTTGCCAGAGCCGTACAATTTATTCCACCTAGCAGGGATCACCGTGACACATAACCTAAATTTGGAGCGCGTTGATATGAAAATACGTTTGAAATAATTATATTCATGTCTTAGGAAAAAAAAAAAAGTCGTGTGAAGTTTTACCGTATTGTAATATATCCCAATGTAATAAATCCCAATCTGGCAACCCAACATATAAACTATGTAAAATGTGCAATGTTAATTGGTGCTTTAATTACGTTCATTAATGAGGTGAGAAATTAGTGCAGTTCTGACGTCACAGGTTGACCCTATTAGTGCAACCGTCTGCTAAGGAGAGAGAGATTGACGCAGCAGTGCTTTAAGGCGCATGTGCACTTTACACGTTTTCACCTGCGTGCATGTCGTACATCTGTTCTGTTGCCCAAGACAAATCAAATGTTTTCACTTACTAGGAATTTGCTTCCAGTTGCACATTTCTATACAAAATAAATAAAAAGGGATCAAATTAGCTAAAAAAAGTTATCGAATGTGTTTTTTTTCCCCAAATAAATATTGCACAAAAACAATGTCATTACAGCTGCTGTAATATACAGTATGATTACACTGCCAATGCTCTCTGATTCAACTTCCTCTTATTTATTTTTTAAATTCACAGACAAGACGGTCATCATGTGGAAGCTGACCCGAGATGAGACGAACTACGGCGTCCCCCAGCGCGCCCTGAGAGGACATTCGCACTTCGTGAGCGACGTTGTGATCTCCTCTGATGGCCAGTTTGCTCTGTCCGGCTCATGGGACGGCACTCTGCGCCTCTGGGACCTGACAACGTGAGTGTAGGGTCTGATCAGGTGGGGAGACATTTGTGCCCCTACGTCTCGTTCGTGTCAAACTAACCTTAAGTGAAAGGGAGGATCATAACACTTCAGTGTGTGTTGGTATATAAATATATAGAATACACAGACTTGCTTATACCAAATATCAATTTAAATATAAATTATTTTAAATAACAGCACGTCCTGAAGTGTTTTAATCCTCTTGTGTGACTGATTACAGTTAGATTTGTTTGCTGTTTATCTCGAATTAATACCTTGTGACCAGTCAGATTTGAGATGCTGTCCTTTGCATTGTTGCACTGGTAATCCTGGGAAAACGTTTTGAAGACTACCTGAATGGGTGGGGGGGATAATATATATATATATATAAATTATAATTTCATGCATATTTATATCAGAGGTTCACTGTTAGTAGCTGGATAGTTCACTGATTTTATGTCGTACTTGTCTAACAGATTAATCAATCAATGGAGAAAACACTCCTCCATGTAAAATAGTACTGAACTTTTTCACATAAATAAATACAAAATCATGAAAATGTGCTTAAGGAAATAAATATGAATAAATAAATGTTAATAAAATGATGTAATTAATAATAAATGAAATATAGCACTCTCCGTGCACCACGCACTCTCGCATGCTAAAACAGCGTGTAGTGTTGGTGATTTGCCTGTAGAGGCCGCCCTCGTAATGACGGCAGTTTGTTAGCCGGAAAAACTAATGTTTGGATTTTCGCTGCTTTTTCAACTACCGATGCCGATTAATTGGCAAAACCGATTAATCGGTCGACCTCTTATAATGCAATTTATGCACCATATTAAATTTTCTAAATACATTGTGCACAATGCATCAGGATCAGATATTTCCTTGATTAAACCCAATACAATGAGTTCATTTTTTAGAAAATTAAACAGGAAAAGAATCGATGTGAATAAATATAATGCATTTTAATTCCCCTAACAATAGTTCGATTAAAGAATATTTTACTGTATTTACTTTAGCCGTGAACCGTTTTCATGTTGTGGATTTATTCATGCTTGTTGTTCCTCCAGCGGCACGACGACTCGTCGCTTTGTTGGCCACACCAAAGATGTCCTGAGCGTGGCTTTCTCTGCTGATAACCGTCAGATCGTGTCCGGCTCCAGGGATAAAACCATCAAGCTGTGGAACACCTTGGGAGTGTGCAAGTACACCATCCAGGTCAGAAAGCACATCTAAATATGTCCTAAGTGTTGGAGTTTATAACTTTTCAATTGATCAGGTCTATGATCTAAATCAAGTTCTAGATAAAACCTCCATCAAATGAACGAGTTAGAAATAATGAGCTCTGAATTTCTCTCCTACAGGACGAGAGTCACACGGAATGGGTGTCCTGTGTGCGGTTCTCCCCAAACAGCAGCAACCCAATCATCGTCTCCTGCGGCTGGGACAAGATGGTCAAGGTACTAAACGCCCCTCGTTTATGCAGTCTACACTCTTTCGCACAGCTTCACCCGATGACTAAAAAAACGACTTTCTGTCTGAGCTCTCGGGCTCTGAGGACAAGTCCTGCAATTATGATGGGTAACGGTGCAAGTCTGTAGGGTTTTCTTTGTACACCAGGGCGTCACAACACGTGATTTGAAGATGAAGGGAATAAAATTTAGTTACAAAAATAAAACCATGTTTTTCTATTTCTCCTAATTAGGGTTGCAAAATTCCAGGAATTTAAGCCTGGAAAATTTCATGGGGGAATTAACAGCAATTAATCGGAATAAACTAAGAATTTACAAAAAGAAATTATTTGATAAAAAATGCAGAACAAAACGGTATATTTAAGTATGTTAAGAAATATCTATAATTGTTTTTCAATAATTGTATAATCTATAAAAAAAAAAACTTACATTTTATTAGTTTGCATTGTGAAGAAGCAAAATGTTTGTATGATACAAGAATTTCTCAATTCCCATATTCCTGTAAGTTTCCAACTTGGAATATTTTCCAAAATTCCCCAGATGATGTTCCCATAGAATGTTTCTGAAAATTTACTGGAAAATATCCACCCCTTTGCAACCTTACTCCTAATACACAGCCTGAAAGGTACGAAATTTACTTCTACTTTTAACACGTACCATGTTTTCTCTCCGATTTGTGCATCAAGGTGTGGAATCTCGCAAACTGCAAGCTGAAGACGAATCACATCGGCCACACGGGATACCTGAATACAGTCACCGTGTCCCCTGACGGCTCACTCTGCGCATCCGGGGGAAAGGTACGTCTTCATCCGTTTCAGCTCAACTGAGAAATGATGCTACAATAAAGTTGAATTTACATGTAATAAGGAGGTAAAGCACGAGTAATTAGGGTCATTAGTTCTGGGTTAACCCTAGGTTATTTAGTTCTGTGATCTGCTTTTCAACCTGCCTAGTATACAGTATTCAATATTCCAATTCAATGTGGTCACTCTGGCTTCTTGGTTTGGTGTGGTGATGAAACTTCAATGCCATCTGTGTCACTGTGATGATAAAGAGGCTGTTTCTGAACACACGTCCAGTTCTCGAAGAGGTGTATTGATCAAACGATGACGTTCAGCTGCTCAGATGTTTGTCTGCTTTTACAGGACGGCCAGGCAATGCTGTGGGACCTGAACGAGGGGAAGCACTTGTACACTCTGGATGGAGGAGACACAATTAATGCCCTCTGCTTCAGCCCCAACCGCTACTGGCTCTGTGCCGCAACCGGCCCCAGCATCAAGATCTGGGTGAGCTTGTTAGTCTTGTAAACCATCACCTAGAGAAAATCCACCCCACATAGAGGTTTAGATTAGAATACTCTGGTTGGGTGGTTTCTTGACGAACAGCATGAAAGATTCAATGATGGAACTCCAATGCCTACTGCAATTTTATGATGACGACAAAGGTTTCTGAGAAATCAACATGTCCTTGCTTTCCTATGGCTTTTCATTTCATGAGGTTCTGACACGATGCTATTTTTTTTTTCTTATTCCCCCCCGGCTTATCAGGACCTCGAGGGCAAGATCATCGTCGATGAACTGAGACAGGAGGTAATCAGCACCAATAGCAAGGCCGAGCCCCCACAGTGCACTGCTCTGGCCTGGTCTGCTGATGGACAGGTATGGAATCTATCCTGTATAATTTTTACTGCATTTACTGTGACCCTGGTGATTACAATATCACATGAACTCTGAACCCACATGGTGAGAGTCCTGCAATTATGAGGGGATGATTGTTCTCCTGAGGAGATTGAATTGTGTTGGGGTGTTTCCTCGTTTAGTCCTCCATTCCTTATCTTTTGTCTCCTGTTTTCTTCTTTTACAGACGCTCTTTGCTGGCTACACTGATAATCTGATCAGAGTGTGGCAGGTTACCATTGGAACACGATAGAAGGATTTTCTAATGTTTGAATGTTGAATTAAAAAAATAACATTTTTAAAAACATTTCTGTTTCCATGTGTTGTGTTGGTTTGTTTTGGCTTAACAAAAATCTTAGCTTCAAATCTTTCTTAAATTGATGCAATTCTCCAGATTACATCACGGGTGCTGGTTCACTAGTGTATAGAATCTGGTGTGTTTTAGAGGAAATTGAATTGTCCACACTTGGTGATTTTTACTGTATTAAAACTACAGCATTTTTTTCCCCCTCCCCAATAAGCTTCCTTTGTGGCATTTCGACTTGTTGCAACCGCTAAATCATGTTCATTTTGTACATTAAAATACACAGATGGTGCCGTGACCCGAGATGACTGATTCGTCAAAACGTCTTCAAACCACTTTAATCTGATGAAACAGGAAAAATTTTATAGATTGTGTATTAGAAAATGTTCATGTAAAAGGATTTAATATACAAATAAAATGTACTCTTGAAATATTATAATTGGATGTCTAGCAGCTTTAAATGTCTTATTAAGCCTACATTCCCTGAAAAGGATTATTAACAGTGAATGGATAGCTCTGGACAACAGATATGTGTATAGGATGATGGACTATTATATTTAAAATAAAAAAAAAGCATAAATAGAGGACAGGAAGTGACTTTATTCGGCAACAGTCGCATTTTAATAATTTTCTGCTACCTGAGAGAGTTTATATACAGTAAAAGCGCGCGTAAAAGAAACCGACCAATCACATTCGAGGATTATGATGGCGACTGAAAGGAAGAATGTTAAAAAAAAAATAGTGCAGCTATATGGTAAAAAAAATTAATAAAAACGTTATCGGTACACACAAATTTATAGACACTAAGCAATTCGTTTAAACTAAAACTATCTATACGCTAAACTTAATATTTCGCTGAGGGAGCCATTTTGATCGCCGGGGACGCCTTTTATACACGGGAGCAGCGCGCGACAGTAGCACGGACCAATCAGAAAGCGGAGAGGGCGGGGCTGTGTTGGAGCTGCTGGGAGGTAACTAGGCAACCGCATGACAACAGAAAGCTCTGAGAGAGATGTCAGCTTTGTTTAGAGTAAAAGTAGATTGTTGTAAGATTTGTTAGATTTAATAAGGGTGTATTTGTATATAAATATGAAAGAAAACTCAGCTGAGATTGGGGAAGCGGATTTACCCGGTATTTTTGTAGAGAGGACTTTGGCTTTGATCAAACCAGACGCTATTGATAAAGCAGATGAAATCGAAGATATGATCCTACGCTCAGGATTCACTATTTTGCAGGTAATACTGAACTGAACATGCATCAGATACAAAATCTGTATCTGTGATACAAAACTAATATAGGATATAACTAGAAAATGTGCATTAAAACAACAACATGAATGGTGCACAAAACAAAATGATAAATACAGCACAAAGCAGCAATAATAAAAAACGTAATTTTACTTTAAAAAAGTATGGATAAGAGATGATCAAACGAGGGCCCATGGTCCAGAGATGATCCATAGTGAGCATGGTTTAAATCATACTGACTTTCAGTCTGGTTCCTCTCCACATATGGAGAAGATGGCCTGTAGTGACCTTTGATTTTAACTATAATGATTTTTGACATTAGAACATTCTGAGTGGTGAAGTGTAGAACACTGATTTTCTTCATCATGGCACCTTTTAGTGTGTTAATTTATTTATTAGGCAGCAAGTGAACATTTTGTCCTCAAAGTTGATGTTAGCAGCAGGAAAAATGGGCGTAAGGATTTGAGCTGTTTGCCAGCAACAGGGTCACGTGCGGCCGAGGCTCAGTGATGCACGTGAGGAGCGAAGGCTGGTCCGAGTGGTTAGATCCAACAGACGAGCTCCTGTAGCTCAAACTGCTAAAGAAGTTCATGCTGTTAATCCTCCATGGGTCAGAACTGTTTTGGCAGCAAAAGGGAGACCAACACCGTATTAGGCAGGTGCTCATAATGTTACGTGTGATCAGTGTAAAACTATAATGAATGGACATTTGGTGATGAGGATGAACTCTCTTTTGGCTCTGGTTCCTCTCAAGGTTTTTTCCACATATGGAAAATCCATTGTAACAAACTTTATTAATTCCAGTCCAAATCCATCTTCATGGTTCTTGAGTTTATGGATCTTTAGACTGTCATTATGAACCATTCTCAGCTGCATAGAGTAATTTCCAGGATGAATCATGCAGGACCATAAAGAATAAATGGACAGAATCACTGGTACCTCAGGAGTACGGAACTTAACAGAGAGGTCATGGGGACCAGGAAGAAACCTCGTTTGATCCCTACAGGTTTGCTGATCATACATATGACTATTGCTTTGTAGCAGGGCCGGCAAATTTGCATCTTGCCCGCCCAAAGTTTGATTTGATTATTTTAAAATAACAAATAAATGTGATATGACATTTTTTGTGCTTAAATAGATGGATGGAGAGAACAATAGCTAGACAGAAAAAAGGGATATGACTGATAAACTATACAAATAAACTTTCAGGTTGGTTAAAAACTAATAAAGTGAGGAAAAATAATAATAAAAAATATATAAAAAGTGGCAAAAAAAGAAAAGTGGTTGTATAATGTTCTGATGCTGTCTATGGTTAAGTAATGAATTTGAAAAAATAAGGAAACAGTTCTATAAAAGTGGGGAAAAAAATCAACTTTATATAATGTTATGATTTTGTACTCAAGTTTAAAAATCAGGTTGATAAGTCGGTTTTGGATTTAATTTTATTTGAGTACTAAACTAATCAAATAAAAACAAAATTGATGCAGTCTAAAAACCAGTTAAAAAAAATATTTAGAAGTTTTATGTTTTAGAAGTTGTTTTTATTATCACTCTTTAGGTTTAGTTTCAATTACATTGTTACACATTTTGTAAATATTATTTATGGGGAAAACTGGATTAGATGTTGGATAAAATATTAAGCAGAAGTAAAAAAAAATAAAATAAACCACCATTATAGATGGATAGAAATGGCATTAACTACAGTGTGTAGCTTGAGAAGGTCACTGCAGGTGATGGATTGGCGTATATCCTCGAAAGCAATGTATATATCTGTAATAAATGGACATCCGGTGCAACCCAGATGAGGACTGGTTTCCCTCTTGAGTCTGGTTCCTCTTAAGGTTTCTTCCTTATGCCGTCTCGGGGAGTTTTTCCTTGCCACAGTCGCCACTGGCTCATTTATCAGGGACAAACTTGCTTATAAAGAACATCTTATTCATTTTTATCACCACATTATCTGTGTAAAGCTGCATTGAGACAATGTTCATTGTTAAAAACACAATACAAGTGAATTGAATTGAATTAAATATGTAGAAGTACAAGAATCAATACAGCAAAATAATCCCTCAGTGGAGGAGCCGAAAGAAGTATTGTATAGTATCGACTCTAGTATTTTCTCAAATATTCTATACTCATGCAAAGTCAGATTAAAGTAATTTGATCATACACACAGAGGAACGTCTGTCATTGAAATAATTTGCCAATTCTCTATCTTCTCTCATCACGTCAGAAACGTAAGCTTCAGCTGAGCCCAGAGCAGTGTAGCGATTTCTACACTGAACATTATGGACAGCCGTTTTTTCCGAGTTTGACGGCGTTCATGAGCTCCGGCCCGATTATGGCTCTCTCTCTAGCGAGGCGTCAAGCCATCACAACTTGGAAAGATCTGATGGGACCACGCAACTGCACCAAGGCCAGAGAGACACATCCTCAAAGGTAACAAATTATTTTTTATCTCTAACACCATCAATAAAAGGGTGAAATACATGATTTTGGAAATTTGACTTCCAGCTCAAAACACTTGTGTGTGTTTGGATTGGCTTCCAGTCAGTTATTTTACAGTCCAGGTAGTTTCTGGAGTGAAGATCCCTGAACATAAGCAGGAATAGGACAATAAGTCTATCACTATTTATCACCTTTAAAATGAGGAATATTCACCATATAGATGATTATTCATTTCTGATCATCAGAAACTTTAGTTTCATTTTATACTTATTTAATGCTCATTGTAAATAAAGATTTGTGTACATGAACAGTGAAATATGAAGCATAGATTTAAAATAATAATATTTTAAAATACAGTCAAAGAGTTTTATTTTATAGTATTTATAGGCAAAAATATTTAGTTGTTTAGTAATTTTTAGTTGATATACATGTTTGGTAAAATTGTTCAGATGCTGTAAATTGTATTTTATGATCACATTTTCATGGTTTGGCAAAATCCAACACGGAGGCCATTCAAAAAGCAAAAGAATACAGTGCTTTGGAAACCATCTGAGAGGAACATTATTATTCACGTCTGTGTAAATGCATTTCAATTATCAGCACAAAAAAAAAAAAAATTGGACACAAGTCATATAATGAGTAAATATAGCTTTCTATATATTTGCCCACAAGTTCATAAGGGACTTTTAAGTCTTACAAAAAATATGCAAAAAAAATCACTTTATTTTCATATATATATATATATATTTTTTTTTTTTTTTTTTTTTCACTTTTTCAGCTTGAGAGCGAAATTTGGGACATCTGACTTAAGGAATGCTGTACACGGCAGTGAAACATCGTCGGCAGCTGAAAGGGAGATCAGGTTCATGTTTTCCAGCAGTAAGTAATAATTGTCTGTCTGTCTATCTATCTATCTATCTATCTATCTATCTATCTATCTATCTATCTATCTATCTATCTATCTATCTATCTATCTATCTATCTATCTATCTATCTATCTATCTATCTGGATTTTTAGAGAACACCTGCAGTGAAGCAAAGATGGTTTATATGTGTGTAAACTCATATTTGGTGTAAGAAAGAAAATTATAACAGCTTGCTTGTGTTTTGCAACTGTTTTGTGTAAAGTGAAATATTTCAGTGTGTGTGTGTGTGTGTGTGTGTGTGTGTGTGTGTGTGTGTGGTGTGTGTGTGTGTATGTGTCTCAGAGATGGCAAAAGCACTCACATCCTTCACTCAAGTAGAAGTACAGATACTTATGTTTTGATATTGATCATGTCATCACATAGATTCAAACTAAAGTAATGAGTCTGGTTTGAAAATGTAAGAAGTAGAAAGTACAGATATTTGTGTAAAAATAAGTAAAGTAAAGTACTGTGACCAGAAAAATCTACTTAAGTACAGTAACGTAGTATTTGTACTTTATTACTTTCTATCTCTGGTGTGTCTATGTGTGTGTGTGTGTGTGTGTGTGTGTGTGTGTGTGTGTGTGAGAACCTATAAGATAATTGAACATTTTCAATCCACCAGTTTTAATGAACTTATTATTATTATTACTTGTTATTTCTTGTCTGTGTTTTAGCAGTAATTGAGCCCATTCCCAGGGGTGAAGCTGCCACAGATTACCTGAACAGGTGTATTAACCCAACACTCCTTACTGGCCTTACTGAGCTCTGTAAAACAAAACCAGCCGATCCTTTCGTAAGTAATGATTATCACTGAAAATGTATCAATTTGATTAATTTAATCAATAAAATCTTTACTTTTTTTTTTTTTACTTTTATTTTTACCTTTTTACTTCTCTAATGTGTATTTTGTCGTGTGTGTTGTCCCCAGACTTGGCTGGCTGAATATCTGATACAAAACAACCCAAATAAACCCCAAATAAGTGAAGAGATTGCAGATGAATATGCAACTTAAATATAAATGACTACGTTTCCACTATGAAGCATGGAGGAGGAGGTGTGATGGTGTGGAAGTGCTTTGCTAGCTGATAGTTATCCATCATTGAAGACACATTTAACCAGCGCAGTTACCACAGCATTGTGCAGCAATTTGTTTTTGTTTTCAACATGACCATGAATTCTTTAAAGAATGAAAAACATAAAACATAATCTGGGTTATTTACTACTAATTCCATGTGTGTTCTTTCATAATTTGGATGTCTTCAGTACTTGTGTATGTTGAAAATTAAAAAAGAAGAAATAAGAAGAAGGTGTGTCCAAACTTTTGACTTATGGTACTGTATGTGTGTGGCTTTTACCCACGTCCTCCCTGAAAAAACATGCCTGTAGGTGTGAAGAAGTGTGTGAATGACTTGACTCATCTTTTTTTAGAAGATTGCTCAGTGCTGAAGGCAAAATATATTGTGAAGAGTTGGATCCAAACACTGTGTGTTTCCATGTAAAAGCACGTGGCATTCAAAGTAAAAACAAACTAAAATTACATTTTGTTATCAGGGACATTTATGATCTTGACGAAATGGCTAAAAACATAGACACTATTTTGTAGACTTAAATGGAGAATTATCCAGTAAATTATGGGGTGCCACAAGGTTCAGTTCTAGGACCCCTACTTTTCACAATATACATGCTTCCCTTGAGAAATATTATTAGAAGTCATGGGATTAGCTTCCATTTTTATGCCTTTAATACTCAGCTATATATCTTATCAAAACCATTACAACTCAATTGGCTCGATTAACTGAGTTTGTTAGAGAATTAAAAGATTGGATGACGCAAAATGCCCCAAAAAAACAGTACACAAAAGCTTTAGCATTTCAAACTGCATTTAGAAGCATGTTCTGTAACTTCTAGTTCAATAGTAAAAGATCTGGAAATGATTTTAGACAGCGACTTGTCTTTTAAAAATCATATCACCCACATTACAAAAACAGCCTTCTTTCACCTTATAAATATTGCAAAGCTAAAAAACATGAGGTCTATATCTGTTGAAGAGAAGCTCGTCCATGCGTTCATGTCCTCCAGACTGGACTATTGTAATGCATTACTAGGTGGATGTCCTGCTTCATTCATCAACCCCAATCTCATCCCTACACTGGCTACCTGTTAAGATAAATGGTTTATCTACCATGTATCTCTCTAGTTTTCTAACATGCTACAATCCGTCACGCTCCTTGAGATCTCAACACTCCTTGAGGACTTCTTGTAATTCCTAGAATAGCCAAATCCACTAAAGGTGGTAGAACATTCTCACATTTAGCTCCTAAACTTTGGAATAGTCTTCCTGAAAGTGTTCGGAGCTCAGACACACTCTCCCAGTTTAAGTGCAGATTAAAGACGTATCTTTTTAGTTAGTTCTACACATAACACACATCACATCATAACCTTGTGCTCCAGAACATCTTATCACATGCACATTACCAACTTGTGCTTATTAATATCATGAACAGCAGCTACACTAATTCCTCTCCACTGCTTCTCTTTCTCTACCCATCCTGAGGCATCTTGAGGTTGCACCCTGCTCCAGTCGTGTCCCACCTCGTGAAGATTGTGGACCTTTAAAAAAGTAGATGCCCACAAACATCCCGAATTTAGAGACGTACCAGCGTTATTTGGATTCCACCCCATGTAGAGTTTAGACATTGGACCTCTTTTGAGTGTTTAAAGGCTCTGGCATGGAAAAGCTGGTGTTGGATCTCTGATGATCTCAGATGCTATTTTATGAGTTGCTCAGTAGCTCCTATATAAGACTGTAGGAAGATCATTACTCATAATCACACACTTTAGTCTTGATGTCACCCAAATGAGGATGGGTTCCCCTTTTGAGTCTGGTTTCTTCTCTATGTTTCTTCCTTATAACATCTAAGGGAGTAATCAATCATCAGTAATCAATACAAATCATACACCATAACTCAAGTTCTGTAAAGCTGCTTGATGACTTGAATTTATAAATATGAAGATACGTCTAGAGTTTATTTACACGTTTATTTATTAAGGGAAAAAAAAACTCCATGTGGATGAAACCCGCGCATTCTGCTTCCACATGGAGAAGCTTGGAAGAGGTTCGGATTGTAGCGCGTTCGGGGGCGGTACCAAGTGACGTCAAGGGGACGTTTCTGATTGGCAGGACGCTATGAAGGGCAGGTCAAATTGTCGAATGATAGGCGTCCTTGTTCGGATGCCCGTTCTTCCGTCCAGTAATATAACCCCCTCTACAGGCCGGTGCCTTCAGGAAGGAGTCCTCCTTTCTTTTTTTTTTTATCCGGAGGATCTGACGGATTTTCTTTTTTCCCCTTTCCCTATCGAAAAGCGTAACGCTGTGTGGCTTCCCCCCTTTTTCTTGTAAGTTGTTGTTTATATCGATGTTTTATTATTTCTTTTTTTTTAATTTAAGATGTGCGCGTGAGTGCGGCTCGAGCGCGGTTACATAACCGATTCTGAGATACATGGCGGTTATAGGTTCCGTGGTGAAAAAAAAAACCGTGTGTGAGAAATGTTTTTCATTAAATATTTTTTTTCGATGGACTAGATTAATTTAACCGACCATTAATCAGTGTGGTGTTTCAGCCTGTTGATGGTTTTGATTTTTGTTATCGGAGGAGGTTTTATGCTATGCTATGCTAGGCTAGTCAAAATGGTGGCCGGCGTGTAGCGCGAGGTAGCGTGCACGCGCGCAGTGTGTCTCCTTTTTATTATGTAATTTAAATGTTTTGTTTATTGCAATTTCGTAACAACAGTTTTTTTTTTTTGTTTTTTTTTTTTTTAGACGCCATGGCCGACGCAGAGCAGCAGTTCATGGAGACGGCGGAGAACGGATACGAGGACGAGGAGAACGGAGCCGAAGGATGCTACGGCGGTGAGGACGGCGGCGAGAGCGCGGCGCTGCAGGCCGAAGAGGGAGCTGAGGAAAACAACGGAGCCGGAGACGGCACTCAGGACGGAGACGGCGGCCGGATAGAAGCCAGTAAAAGCGAAGAAGATGCAGGGTATGTAACGATTTTACTCGCTCATATCGTGATGTTTTAGTAGTATAGAGTCTTTTGTCCGCCCCCCTTCTCCTCCATACACTCCCCCTCCCCCTCGTGTCTTTTGTTGGCGCCATGTGTGGCGGTTTTTTTTCTTTTTTTTTTCTTTTTTTTTTCTTTTTTATAAAACCTTCACGGGGGGGGGGATGGGCACTCGTTCGCGACACCGAGTCGACTCTTCTATTCCAGCCATTGGGAACTAGGAGTCGACTCGTTTCCGAACGAAGTCTGCGCACACGATGCGGGAATCACGTGACTGGATGCACTAGGACACGGGTCCGGGTCGCACAAAAATAATAGAAACGTTGTTTATTGTATATTGTCTGCAGGCGTTTTCTATTTATTTAAAATATTATAAATAAAATGAGCACTAGTTTTTCTGACTACACTGATAAACTAAGCTCGCACATTCTGCATTATAGTGTGTGTGAGTGTGATGTATGTATGTATGTGTATCACACACAAAATCTTGGCTTGCTTGTGCAGAGATTTGGACATTTGATCCATTTATGCAGCACAATGTTTCATATATAATAAATGCAACTTAACTCGCTTTAATGCAGAATCAGCGCAAGCTTTAATTTATTAATAACTAGTGCAGCAAATTGGCATATACGTAAGTGGTTTTCTTTTATTTAGAATGTGAGGTTTTTTTCTTTTCTTGTTGTATACCCTGGTATCAAAATGAGCATCTTCAGCCCTGTGTTTGGGGACCCCTGCTTTACTGCTGGAAGTGCTGAAGCATCTTTTATTTGTGAATAAATAAATGAGATCCCAAATTAATGAGTGGATGGATAGAATTGTTTTAGTTGATTACTAAATGTATTTAAAACTCTGGTTGGTCCTGCAAGAATACAATGTTTTTCACACTGTCGTCTAAAGTGAATTTAATCACAATAATTATAGTCAGTACCATTAAAGGGTAAAGTACTATAAAATCAAAGGTGATATATCTGTTCTATAAATGAAATATGAGACTTTTAAATAGAATGGTGCTTTCAGTGTTTATATAAAAGTGTCTAAAAAATGTTTGTCAATTCCTTTTAGTTGAGACATCTTTCTTCAATTGTCCTATATCCCGACATATACCATGCCATAAAAAAACACCTCTACCTAAAGTTAATGCATCAAACTCATTTATTCCTCCAGGAAAATGTTTGTTGGGGGACTCAGCTGGGATACTAGTAAAAAGGATCTCAAAGATTACTTCTCTAAATTTGGTGAGGTGACTGACTGCACCATTAAAATGGACCCAAACACTGGACGATCAAGAGGATTTGGGTTCATTCTGTTCAAAGAATCTGCAGGTGTAGAAAAAGTAAGTTTGTGGGTTTTTCCCCCCTCATGCAGCCGTCAAAGTTTTTGCCGCAAAGCTGATTGCCATGCTTCCTGTTTCCTATCTTCTCTCTAGGTGCTAGCACAAAAGGAACACAGGCTGGACGGGCGGCAGATCGACCCCAAGAAAGCCATGGCTATGAAGAAGGAGCCGGTCAAAAAAATCTTTGTCGGTGGCCTGAACCCGGAAACGACAGAAGAAAAAATCCGCGAGTATTTCGGTGCCTTCGGAGAGGTAGAGTCTCTGCTATTTATACGGCTTTAAAACGCTGATAAAAGCTTGTTTTAACACCGTGGGTTTAACCGTATGTATTGTGTTTTTGCAGATTGAGACCATCGAGCTTCCGATGGATCCAAAGACGAATAAAAGGAGAGGCTTCGTCTTCATAACCTTTAAGGAGGAAGACTCAGTCAAGAAGATCATGGAGAAGAAATTTCACAATGTCAGTGGAACCAAGGACGCAAATGGCAAAGAGAGCCTGGTGAGTTTGTGGTTCGGCACTGAAAGTGATCTAATGCTTGGATGGGTTGAGCTGTGTCTTGGATGGGTTGACTTGAGCATTTTGTCCTCCTGCCAGTGTGAAATCAAGATTGCACAGCCGAAGGAGGTGTATCAGCAGCAGCAGTATGGCGGACGTTTCGGAGGTGGGGGCAGAGGCAGGGGCCGCGGAGGTAAGCTGTCGATATGTACGCTCGTCTCAGTAATATTTTTGTTCGTATAGCTTAAGTTGTCACTATTGATAACTCCGGCTTTCCGGGTGACATCTTGTATTGCAGGCCAGAGTCAAAACTGGAACCAGGGTCAAAATAACTACTGGAATCAGGGCTACGGGAACCAGGGCTATGGCTACGGCGGGCAACAAGGCTACAGCGGATATGGCGGATACGGAAACTACGACTACTCTGCGGGCTACTACGGGGGTTATGGGGGTGGATACGACTACAGTAAGCGAGTTCGGTCTCCTTTGGTTTAGTAACACCCAGAGTAGGGATATTTTTATTTATTGTTTTCCTTTTCGTTTGCAGACCAGGGCAACGCAAATTACGGCAAAGCTCCAAGACGTGGCAGCCACCAGAATAACTACAAACCATACTGATCGTGTTGTGCAGGTATGCCACGTAGTTTGATTTGACTGAGGAAATTCTGTCCTGTTCATTCTTACAAGTAGATTGATGTAAAAAGAAATGTGTAAATGCAATTTGTAAACCCCCCCTTCAATATTTTCCTCAATTACTAATAAATATAATTAATTGAAATGATCATGTTATCTAAACAACCCTGTAAATAAAAATAAATGGGGTAAAAAGAGTTCACGATGAATTAAAATTCTATTAAAGCACATGCATCATTAACAGTCAGTGTCTTTGCAATCTTGAATTTACACATGACTATATTTTAGTCATGTGATGCAAAAAGAAAACCCTAATCATTGTGCTTAGATTGTGTACAAAATCTTATGTAATGTGGTGATTATTTTTAATGAAGGTGGTGTCGGAGAGGAACCTGTGACCTGATCCCAGCCGATCCCTGGGCTTCATTCTTTTACTTTTACTGGATGTAGGCAGAATCTGGACTTCTGCTCAATTTTTGTACAGACCACAAGTGAGGAACCGGGGAAAGCAAATGTCACTTTTCACGTTTTCATTTTATACTTTTTTTTTTTTTTTTTTTTTTTTTTTTGTCCATTTTACATTTCCAGAGATGGAAGTGTTATTTTTACTGTACTTTTTGGTACCTTTTTGAATCTAATGTATTGTTATGGTTGTATTTTACGTCTCGGCTGCATTTACCACACACACTTTGCCCTGGCGCTCTCAAATAAGTCATTTTCATAATAAATTCATTGATTTTTTTTTTTTTTATTATTATTATTTTTGGTGGTTTTCTTTTGTCCGTGTTCCTAGCTATTATTTTCCTCATGTGCGCTTGTTGCAAAGATGCTTAGTCTACAGCGATCAGAAAAGGGATTGTAAGATTCTATTTTTTTTTTTTTTTTTTTTTACACCCCTGTATTAGTTTTAGGAGATCCTCCATCATGTTAGTTAATTTAAGAAAAAAATTAAATAAAGTGGCTTTTGTAGTGGTAAAATTATACCTCAGCACATACACCTTTATCTGTAAGATTCACTGGAAACTCATTTCTGCAGTGTCCTGGACAATTTGGTGGAAATAAACTTGGTTTTTAAGATATCTGTGGCGATGTTGAATACTTCTACCCGATCATAAAATGGTCTAACCTGTCATATACAGCTCCTGTTCAGAAGTGGAATTAGCGGTTCTTTCTTCTGAATTCTCAAATCTGGCTGGTCAGATGTTTATTTTTCTATAAATGCAGCTCTGATAATTCTATAAAAAGCACAAATTTTTTTTTTTACACCCACCAAAGGCTGGGATCAATTACCATCCATACAATTTTATAAAGGGTTTTTCTTGTACAAAAATGCAGATTCCCCCCCCCCCCCCCCCCTTTAAAATTACTACATATTACAGGGAAAAAGTCAAAATTTCAGTTGAGTAGAATGTTTTTAGGTTTCTTATGAAAATTTGTATTTGCTGCAGGATTTTCATCTAAAGTGTCAAGGTTGAAACTGGAAATGCTGAAAAGTCTAAAAACAATGAGCTGAACAAACTGGATATTTTGTGTAATAACGCCGGTCGTCTGACGCATTTTGTTTTTGGTATAAACGAGAAAGTTGTCTAGACTCATTGTTTTTATAAGTAACCTTAGACATGGATCTTTATGGATACGGTAAAATGACATTTTCCATTAAATGTATGGACAAAAGTATTGGGACACCTGACTGTTCCAGCCTCATCTAGTTCATCAAACATTTCTGGATGTGGTCGAATTAAATTTAGCCAACCCATTGAACATGATCAGGCTTCCTTACCTTACATCAGTCTCTGACTTTACTCACTGTGGCTGAATGAACACACATTTCCACATTCTCACTCCAAAACCTAGTGGAGCATCTTCCCAGAGGAGTGGAGATTATAACAGCAAATAGGTACTCAATGTGGAATGTACACAGCACATCTCAATCTTATGGCGCCCAAACGTTTTGGTCTAAATACATGCATTAATAAGCATTCGGTATTACCATGAACAAGAATTACGTAATGGTGTTAAAACCGTTTGGCAACTTGTGCATGATAAACATCGGAGAACAATCCACATGATCTCACTTCCGCGCCCACTGTAATCGGCAGATTTGGCTCCTGCGGACTCTTCCTGAAGATGATGCAGCTCAAAGGTCACCGTTTTGACACCATTGTGAAGATCCAGCACAGAAGGTGTTTGACACGTTTTGGGGAAAAAAAGTCTTCCAGGACACGTTCCAGAAGTGGAGGAACGCTGAGGGCGGCGCATTGCTGTTCAGGGGACTATTTTGATCTTTTTTTTTTATATTGTGGAAACAGATAAAGTACTTTCTTGTAAACAGAGCGAGGCCCAAACCTCAAATTATCTGTGAGGAAGATCTGTAAAACTGTCGAAACTAAAATATTTCCTAAAGGTGTGCAAACCTCCGTAGTCAACTGTACATCACATCCTGTTTTCTATCTAACTCCTGTCATGACCTGCACCCAGGCGTGTACATGTGTGTGTTTACTGACTTTCTGTATCAGAATCAGTCTTACATTCGAATATATTGTGTCCATGATTATGTATTCAATTATTCCCAATAGTCCATTCTCCTCATTACTCTTTTAGAGTGTTTAGAGTTTCTAGATCAGATTTCAGTCATGGCATCATTTAATGAACTGTGCAGGCTCTTGATAGCTTCAGATCTTTGCTGCTTTAACCAATCAGACTGCTCTTTGGCCACTCGAACGACCCTTAGAAGGATCCAAAAACATCAGCGTGTCACTACAATGACTGACGGAGGAGAAGACATTGATTTGACCCGCAGATACGCATACAGGGAAATTTCCAAGACGGACTTTTCAAGAAAATCTGGATTTTATGGAAAGGTCGACTCAAACACTTCCAAACGAAGCATTTCTACTTTTGAGTTTTCTTTCCTGTAGAATTTGCACAAAAACTTCTTTTTGCCTTTATTTCAAATCAGCAGGAAAACAGTAATGCATGTAAGAAACGCACTGAATAAATGCATGGAAAACCCAGGGTCATTTTACAGAGTTAATACTGGTGTTTCTGCTGGAGATGACGTATGCGGGAGGTGCAGTTGTGGCTACAGTGAAATGAGACGTGTTGAATTGTGTTCATTGGGTTTCTTGCTTTAGTGATGACGTTCATTGTCGCTGTACGGTTCCTGTTTTCGATGCAGCGCTCTGTTCTAATGCGCTTTTCTATTATATCATAATGATGCTGGCGTCATAATGATGGTGGTATGACCACCTAATTCCTAGGGGAGGGGGAGGGTGTGGGTGTGTGGGCAAGAGGGTGGCACGGCCCGCCACTGGGGGCACGGCCCGCCACTGACAGTGCGTGTACATCGGTAAAAACTGCATGACTCAAATGCTATAAGTTTCGTGTCACAATTTTAATAAAAGTAATAAAAACTCGTCAAACGACAATCGAGAGAAAAACCTTCAAAGCGAAGAAGGAAAAAACAAAAATGTGTCGTCGTAGAAATGGTTGGCGTTTAAAATAAAAACTTTGCGTTTGGGGCGCGTCATATATCATTCGTTCAGATATTCTTCACGGCTCTGAATTATACCATGTTAACACCCCCCCCCCCCCACCACCACCCCCTTCTAATTAAATCTAATTATTTCCCTTAAAAAAAAAAAAAAAAAAAAAAAAAAAAATACAAAGTACTGTATGTACAATAAGAATTGTTGAAAGGATGCACAGACATCCAGTCTCTGTTCTTTGTATTATTGCTGATGGAAAAAAAAAAATACCTGAAATAAATCTGTAAACAAACGAAAAACACCCTCCGAGTGTTACTATACGTTATCTCGTAACTTCAAAAACGGAAATGAGTGAATTCAGTGAAAGCTGGTCGATGGGGAAACGTAGCAGCGTCCCAGCACAAATGCGTTCTCCACAGGAGGCACATCCCACACTCAAATGTCCATCTCGAACTGGCTGTCATCAGCTGCAGAAGAAAACACAGAGGTTATAATATATTGCAAGCAGAGGGGGAAAACCACAACCTGTCTGAGGGGGAGGAGACACCTAGACGAGACAATATGCCAGTTTCTTTTGTGTGGGCGAAGCCAACAAGATATTGTTCATCACCTATTACTGCAATTCATCATGTTGACTCAGATGTAGCAACATAGAGGGCATGTGATCACGTTTACTCAGAAGTCAATGCAGCTCAGAGTGCATGTCATCATGTTTACTTACACGTAGAGGCACCTTAGAGGGCATTTGGTTATATTTACTCGTATATTGGGGAACACACACACACACACACACACACACACACACACACACACACACACCCCCCTCCTGAATAACACACTCATGAGTAACTGATCATTCAGAGGGACTTTTATTATATAAAAGTCCCATATATAATATATAAAACATTATTTCTCGTGAAGAAACAACTACACAGCTGTTGTAATGCACCTGCTAACAGCAAGTGTTTTAATGACATGTCACGACATTAAATGTTACGCAAAAATGATTTGATGTAAACGTAATAACACACTTGATGCTGGTGTTAAAAAATGAAGGAACCTCTGCTCGTGATTCTGACGGACGTCATCACACTCCCTCGCTGCTGATTATTTCCCTAAATCAGCCCATAGGCTTTGTTTTATTAGGCTCGTTTTTGTGCTTGTAGATTCACTTTACCTGCTGCATCCTTTTCTTCCTCCAGCTCCTCTTTCAATTCCTCAAGTTTGCCCAGTGGATGATTGGAAGGAACCGTCACCCCGGGAATCTGGGGCAGGCAGCAGGGCGGGGTCCGAGCGATCGGCGAGTTCCTACACTCCAGCAAGAACTTTCTGTCATAAATGATACGAGTGCCTGTAGA
The DNA here is from genome assembly GCA_039877035.1 of Silurus lanzhouensis. Taxonomy (NCBI): domain Eukaryota; kingdom Metazoa; phylum Chordata; class Actinopteri; order Siluriformes; family Siluridae; genus Silurus; species Silurus lanzhouensis. Next base: position 1,244,702 of record JBCEWE010000339.1, on the reverse strand, counting down.
CGGAGGAGAAACAATTCAAGGCCATTAATATTCACATTAAGATTCCAGAGGAAGACTAGTATGTTTAAAAGTTTGCATTCTGTGAGGACAGAATACACGAACAAGCCTTTATTTAATTAAAGTCGTAATAACAAGTCGTATTTTATCTTTATACCTGCAACAGAAAAGATTTTATTTCTTTAAAAATTCAATCCAATCTGCCGCGTTTCTGAGCGATTTTAATAGCATTAGGATTTTATCTCATAACATCTGATCAAACATGTACACTTGAAATTATTGAAAATGAAAGATTTATAGATTATTGTAAAAATTTTGTTTTGCAATTTACTCATAATAATAATAATAATAATAATAAATTAATTAAAAATTCTTAGCACACAAAATACACGATTCAGTGCATCAGTTTTTAAGTCACAGCGTTTTTTTATTAATACAATTTATTATTGTCAATAATTATTATTATTGTTGACAATAATAATAAATAATTAATTATTATTTGTGATCAACATTTAAACAGTTTACAATTTTAAAACTATTTTAAATAAAATGCCTGCTTGGTTAAATAATATATACGTTTTAATATTTATATAATTATATAATATTTTATAAAAATAAATACAATAAATCAATACATTTTATTATATCAAATTGAGTAATCAATTAAATTGGTTCTATGAATCTCTGTAAAAGTGTGTGTGTGTGTGTGTGAGTTTTACATTTAATAATTAATTTTCTAAAAATATGATCTACTTATTTCGTTAACAAACGTCTTCATTCCTTCCACACTTCATTTATTCACCCCCTCGACATGCAGAATTGTCACGATTTTCTCCTTTTAAGAGAAATTCTTGAAGCTGGACATAAAACGCTAAAATATCCAAAGCGCTTCCTGGTTAGCGGCTAACGCTAACGCTATGGATTCTTTAGCGTTCTCATGCATGCGTAAAAAACAAATCGTATTTCCAGTAAGGAGCAAACAGCCACAGTGATACTGCACTAACGATAGGTTTTATACCCCTGGCAATGTTGTGCATGTTATCAAGTTTAATAATATTAATATTAATAATAAAATTAAATGCACTGGACAAAAAAAAGTTGCACTGATTATTTCCACACAGTGTTAAACAAATCTTTTCACCATGACAAAGCGCTCAGTGTGAACAAAACCGAACGGCTTTAAAGTAACACACCAGGCTTTGTGTGTTAAGAGAGAAGTGCTCGTAGGAATCTGAATGAGCCGAGCCGACGAGTTCAGCCTTGGCAGCTGTGGTGAAGTTCTAGGAAATCAGAGCACATGTTCGAGTTGGAGGGAGCCATTTTGAGGCAGGACAAACCACTTGGAGGTTGCGCAAGTTCTGAAGGTGTACAAACTGTACAAACAAGGCGCGTTTTTTTTTTCTATCTTTAAGATAGAAAGCAGAGCTGAGACTTTAACGTAGAGCTGTAAAGAGGGGCGAGGAGATCTGGCTGAAGTTTGACCAGTACGAGAGGTGGTGCTACTCTGCTACTCTCAGGGTTGTACAGTATCCATGCTTCCTATCAAGAAGCAGAAAAACATGTTATGCAACCTTGTCTTTTTTTTGTGCACAGTGTTCATGAAAAAAAAAAGGGGGTGAAGGAGCAGGGAGGGGAAAACGAAGACACTGGGAGCAATGTTTTAACAACACCGAGGTTCTGCTTCGCTTCCACTCAAACTCAACTTTTATTGACTATAAATTAAAATAGGTTTTATTATATATATATACACACACACACACACACACACACACACACACACACACACCGAGACTAAATGAAGCTTTTTCACGTGTTGGTACTTTAAGTGTTTCCATTTGGGGAGAGTTTTACTTCACTACATTTCAAAGTCAAATATTTGACTTTTTACTCAACTACATTTTGCGAAATCGGTCGTTCATTTTTATTTTCCGAGGATAAAAACATAACCGCTCAAACACGCAGCGAGTCACCAATCAGGATCGAGCGCACGCTCCGTTTATAATCTTGTTTTGATTGCCGCTTTGTGTATCTACTGATCACCAAGATACAGTTCAGCATCAGTTCAACATCACAAAGAAGATTTAGAGACGAAGAAATGATGAAGAAACTCCAGACTTTTTTTTTTTTAGTTGAAAAGAAGGTTTTGGGTTCATGATCATTGCAATAGAAATCAGTGTTCGAGTCATTAATATCATTCTATTAATATATCAGTGTGCTGAGAGTCACATTCGAGTCTTTACACATAAACGGAGTTGATTAAGTAAAAATTATTGTGAAAAAAAATGATAGGAAAATTACAGTGATAAATCATAGTACTTTGGATACTTAAGTACATTGAAGGTAAATACTGTAGGTAACATTTTACCTTCTGTATCTCTGAATTAACTCAAGTACATGGTTTGTCTAATTCAACCCTCTTTTCTTTCATTTATTTTTATTTTATTACTATGAGGAAAAATTTATAACGATGTGTAAAGACTGTATTTGAAGTGAGACTTGGGCTGATTTCTTTCTAGTCCAGACTATAGATGTAAATGTAGACTGTAGATGCAGTTAAAAAAAAAAAAAAAGTTAAAAAAACCGAGTCTCCATGTTGTGCTGAGATCCTCCAGACACATCCACATGATCAGCAGTGATTGAGAAGTTGAATAAGAAATAGAGACTTTTTTACACGTCCTTCAAAAAATTTATCAGGAGGTAAAACTGAGAGTCAACGACCAAATTAAACACTGAATTGACGATTGGTTTATGGTTTGTGATTCCGTAGTGCTTTTCCCCTCATATCTATCTACAGTGTGCCACTTCCTTATTAATACAGCATGAAGAAGAATTTGTGATGTTTCTCAACCTTAATACTCGGTTCTGTGCCTCACATTTCACACAATCCTCACTCCTGTCACTGCAAGACACAAGAAACGATCTTAAACAGTAAACTTGGCCACGCTGTCCTCTTTAACCTTCCTAGAAGTTTCAAATTTTTTGGCCCGGACATCAAGTTCTGGGTTATTCCTGAAATGCAACAGCTGTGGAAGCAGGGAAGGGCGACTTTCCAAGAAAATCCCTCCTACTTGGCATAGTGCTCCTGGAATGGACATGCACAAAAAAAAAAAGCGTCTGATAGAAAGAGGAACAATGTGAGTGCTGGGTGGAGACTGTTCATCAACTGTTTTTGTTTTTCTTACAGCTTCTGGAGTGCAGTATCTCCACAGCAAACAAGCTATGAATAGATAAAGTATCTTTCTGTTACATAACAAACCAGTTGTCCGGTCTGATAAGGAATCTGGTCTGATTAGTTTATATGGGATGTAGAACATGCAAAGAAGAGAAGAATGAAGTTTTTGGCTACTTTTTTTTTTTTTTTTTTTTTTTTTTTTTTTAGAAGTTTTAAAGTATTAAAGCTCTTGTAAGTGTCCTAGAGTAGAGACAAATCCCCACCACATGCTGTTTTATAAATGATATGGCCACCATTTGTTGTGTTTTTGGCTGGTTGAAAGCTCAGATGGATCACTTTCATGGCAACAAAGCAGAACTAAGAAGCTCAGAACAGTTATATAGTTGCTTTTCAAACAAAATGATTGTATAGTCCTGAAGAATGTTTGAAAGGTGTAAAAAGTTTTGCTGCAAGTTGTAGAGTTTGTGAACTGGATGTGTGCCACTTATTTACACCATGCACAGTTCAATCCTGCTCAGTTGGAGGGGAAAAACCCCTCCACACTGTACCCCTTTTTTGGGAAGAAGCATGTGCTCACCTCCTGGTGTGGTGGAGAACAGGGTTCCTCCAGGCGTCTGGCTGTAGCAGTCTGGGAGCTGAGACCAGTCCTTCAGCTGGATCACACGGGTCGGGATGGGACAGCTTCTGGTCTTCTGTGTGTTCCCTGACATGGTGTGATTTTTGGAAGCTTGAAAGTTCTGGAGAAGAAGCAGACAAATAGCTGTCCCACAATACAGCTGTTGATGATTCTGTTGATCTGACTTTCTCACTTTTCTTCACACTTCTTTCTGATCTGATTTTCTTGGCTAAAACCTTCTGAGCAGTGTTCTAAAAGTGCATGGTTGCAGAAGCATAGAGGTTTCAGGAGCACTTGTACTTTTCCACAGCAGGATCTACAGGAGTGGGTGCAGGGTGAGGGTGTGTGTGTGTGTGTGTGTGTGTGTGTGGATATTTAACACCAACAGGCAGGACGTGCTGATCAGGGTTGCCATATTGGGAGGTTTCTATCCCAAAGATCAAAGTCTACCCTAAAAGACTTTGATGTTTATAAGTAACATGTAAATGTGACCTGTAATTCTGTCCAAGTTAAATTTTCATAGTAAAACATTATTGAAATTTTAAACTAATTTATTGATGCTTTTTTGATTTGTTTGGACTTTGGTTACTTGATGGGATCTCTAGCAAACAAACCAAACAAACAACAAAAACAAATTAAAAAAAGAATAAATGATGCAGCAGCGCTTTAGTGGTTTATTCCATATAATTCTCATCTGTACACTGTGCACAAAATTTTCTGCAATTATCCACACATTGTACTTCAAAAAATCCAAAAAAATTTTAACTTTATACAGAAACAATTTTACTCTCATAGAACCACTCAGCTAAGTTTGGCCTTTCATAAAATCTGATCCTTTACAAAAAAAGTTCAAATAAAACAAAAAAAGATCAATAGCCGTCAATATTCACACTTAGGTCCCAGAAAGAAGAAAACTGTATAACCAGTAAAGTAAAACGTTTGCAGCCCCTGAGGACAGAATTAATAAAACAGACTTAATTTAATTAGTAACCGAAATGGTCAAATTATAAACGCTCATGTCCATAAAATACAATTATGTATATAGATAACTTATGGATTGTTTTTATTTCCCCTCTAGGATAAAACCCACACTGCATTTCTGTAGAGTTTTATAGATATATTTAGAAACCTTGGGGGCAGGGGGTACACACTTTTGCACTCCACTGTAAAAAAAAAATAGAAACTCTAAGTACCTGACTTAGATAATGTATTGACTATAATAAATTTTTTTAAGTATCTGATCTAAAAGAGGTCTTTCTCTATGAATCATAAATGATACTGACTACATTTTTATAGTTGTTTTTTATATTATACATGAATGCTTTTTATTGAAAAGAATAAAAAATCCAACCTGCTGTGTTTCTGAGTGATTTTAAATGCATTGCATTAAACTTTTTAGCATTGTTTGAACATTTCATTCACACTTTTAAGGTTTAGATTAATCGAGGTGTGCATTGGACGTACATCTTGTTGTGTGTTCTGTACAACACATATACTTTACAAGTATACAAAGTACATTAGAAGCATAAGCTGTTCCTTAAATAATATGTTTTAATATAATACTCAATGTTAACCTTATACTAAGCTCTTGCATGTACTAAAATCAGATGGCAATATACAGAAAACATTTGTTTGGAGCTGGATGCAGTAAATCTTCTCACAGACTCCCACAATTTAATGATGGATAATGTAGAAAATATTGTAATTGATTTTTATTTGAGTGCACTGGGGTGAAAGGAAAAAGAAATAGCTGTGAGGTATTAACACGCCGTGCAATCTGGCAACCTTGAATACATGACTAGGATCATGTGATGGGGGATGCACTGGTGCACAAGTAAAAACAGCATTCAACCACGTGCTGTAAATAGGACGCTGAACACGTGCTCTGGAGTCCTGTCCGCCATTACTGCGGGGGGGGGGGTCCGAATCAAAGCGCATGCGCACACTCGTACACGCAATTTCATACATGCTGCATTATTTAGCCCGAAAACCCTTCTGATTTTATGAGTCTATAAGACACGTGACAATATGACATATATATTTGATTTTCTTGGTGTTTCTGGGGTCTTTTTAAACCGAATCCCCATACACATTAGTTATTTGGGAATTTGATATTGTAGACTACACGTTAATAATAATATGCACATTTTAGACACATTTCATTGCTAAAAAAACCTAAATAAAAAATATAAAACAACGCGAATCCATTCTCCGACTCTGAGTCAGCTCGGTCATTGTTTTGGAATCGTTCACCTAGATTCGACTCAAGTGAATTATTGACGGATTCGACTCTCAACCGATTCCAAGTTTCTGTGTATAATCAACGTATTGAGTCGAGCCGCTCTCTGGAATGTATTCTCGATTCAGTGTCGAATTCGTTATTTCGGTTCCCTCTCGATCGCGCATGCGTATTATTAGTTCACGCATGCTTATTGGTATTATTGCTCTAGGAATTCACCATTTTTATACCGGTGGAAACAAAAGCTTGCCGCTTTAAAGGTAGGTAGAGGTAGTTTGGTTATTCAGAACGTATAATATGTGTCTAATAATAATTCTTTATATATTTATAAAATGTTGAGTGATTTGGTTGAATGAAAGCTTGAATGTAGTATGTAATAAGTCCAATAAAAGGTGCTGAATATTGTTAGCTAGCTAACCCGAGTAACTAGCACACCATTGAATGGATAAATAGGGTGTATTTTATGTATTTATTCAATATAACATTTTTAAATCCGCTTTATTTGGGTTTGTAGAGGCTTTTCCGAGGTTTTAATACTCTTCATGACATACTGCTTCCTTTTGGATGTACAGTAATAGAATAGAGGTCCATTTTGCTTTAATGCATTAAAGATGGAATCTTTTTTCCTTCAGGTTTACAAATAATCCAGGAGATATCTAGAATGTGATTTATAAACAAACAATGGAGTATATTAATTCACTGAGAAATCCTGTTTGGAAAACGGACTTTAACTGCATTAACTGCATGTTCGTGTTATGGGTCAATTTGTAGCCCCCTGATTGGTCAATGTAGATTGTGTGGGCGGAGCTTTGGAAATCAATTAGGAAGTGACGATCTTAATTGACCCGTCATATAATTTGTGTATTTACACAAAGCCAGCGGGTCCCTAAGCTTTTTCGCATCGCAGACTAGTTTCACGCAAGACACTTGTTCCACACAGGTGCTGGGAGTTGTCTTAAGCAGTAAAGTGTAGATTATATTGTATGATTTAATTATTACATATATAAAGAAACTGTAACTCGACTCACCATAACACAGAATCAGTAATCAGTACAAGCTTCATTTATAGATGTAAGCAAAAAAAAGTCAATAAAATCTAAATAAAACATATGGTATTTGAAAGTTTTTGGCTCAGTACCAAATGATTCATGGCCTTCTACTGGTCCTCGGCCTAGTGGTTGGCGACCCCAACACTAAGAACAGTGAAATTCTTTCTTCTCATATCCAAGCTTGTAGAAAGCTGGAGTCAGTGCGTACGCACAGCAGCCCGGGAGCAGAAATGATAAACGGGCCCAGCAGTGACCATGTAGCGGCTCAAACCGAAAACCTTCTGAAACCTTCTTTTTTTTTTGTCTGTGTCAATAAAGCATGGCAGATGGAGAGGGTTTCGTGGTGCGAGTGCGAGGATTGCCATGGTCCTGTTCAGCCGATGAAGTCCAAAGATTCTTCTCAGGTAACATGAAAACCTCGTACGCATTGCTAACAAAGATCTCATCCGGATACCAATGTAAACCACGGGCTTCAAACGTATCGCAGAATGTAAGATCGCCAACAACGGCACGAGCATCCACTTCACCTACACGAGGGAAGGCCGGCCGAGCGGAGAGGCGTTTGTGGAGTTCGAAAACGAGGACGATCTGAAGATCGCTGTAAAGAAGGACCGAGAAACCATGGGACACCGTTATGTAGAAGGTGAAGATTCTGAAAAGGATTTGGGGGAAGAAAAACAAAACAAAACAAACATACGAGTGATGTGACCAGGTACTGAGTGAGCATTGTATTGTTTCAGTTTTTAAATCCAACAGTGTGGAAATGGACTGGGTTTTAAAGCACACCGGTCCTAACTGTCCAGACACGGCAGGAGACGGCCTGGTCAGGCTCCGAGGTCTGCCCTTTGGCTGCAGCAAAGAGGAGATTGTTCAGTTTTTTGCAGGTACGCCAACCAGCACTTACAGTTCTTCTCCCACACCTCATCAATAACAAACTCTCAGTATGTGTCATTGTTTGAAATACTTCGGTTTGTACAGTTGTAATATATAAAAAACATACAGACCAAAATGTCGGTTATGTTATAATTCTCATTACTGAATGGTTGCCTCATGTTATGACCTTTGCATGAATTTTTTGGGGTGTTTTTCCACTGCACACTCATACCAGTACCTGACTTAAAGAGGTACCAACAGAACCTGGGGTTCCTTCTCATCACAGGCTGGAACGAATAAAGCAGTTTTAAACAAATGCTGCATTCAGATATATTTTAATACTGACGACCTTTAAAAGAACCAGATGTTTCTTCACATATTCAAGCATTGTTAGGAGGCTGGGGTCAGAGTGCACGGTCAGCCATGATACAGGGCCCCTGGAGGACAGAGGGTTAAGCGCCTTACTGAAGGGCCCAAGAGTGGCAGCTTGGTGACAATGGAGCTTAAATTCAACAAAACCTTTACGCTTTAGCTACACGTGCTCTTGGGAGTCTGTACATTTGTGCAAAGACTCACTAATATAAACCTGGACCTGATGGACTTCAGATCATATCAGCACTTTGATTTTTTTTATTACATAGTGTTTAGCAGACACACTTATACAGAGTCACCTGTAAAAGATCTTTGGAGTCCTGGTCAAAAGATAACCAGGTCAAGTGGTGGGAGTACCATTGAGTACCAGTGAGTACCATTGAGTAGGTTTTGTAAACCAGCTGTTTACATGCGAAGCCCCTCCAATACTATCAGTTCCTGTTGATATCAGGAACCTTTTGCTACTAGATCAGTGGTTCCTGTAACGTGTGCAGTGGAAAACATCCTATAAAGATCTTTTGGGTACCTGATGCTACTTTTTCATACCATTATAATAATATATATTTCCATAAATTGATCACATAGAACATATCACCCATCTAGTATTTCCATGTAACCTCATTTCTTATGTACGTAAGTTCCCTTAGCAAACTATAAGTCTTTGTCAATGGGCTTGTGATTTAATGTCCCCCACTGGGGTTATCTGTCCTTGGGTTGAAGGGTTGGAAATCGTGCCAAATGGGATAACATTGCCGGTGGACTTCCAGGGGAGGAGTACGGGGGAGGCCTTCGTGCAGTTTGCTTCACAGGATATAGCTGAAAAGGCTCTAAAGAAACACAAGGAAAGAATAGGGCACAGGTGGGGATGGTTGGCTGGTTGGCTGGATCAGTTGCTTTTCTTATGGTGTACACCTCTCAACAATTACATGCACTGCAGAAATGGCAAGAGCTTCTCTCAAAACTGTTAGCAATAACCACCACACATAGCAGCTTCTTCTTTTTTTTTATTTCAAAGGCCATTTTTTTACGAAACCACATTAGTGCTGAGTGATTCATCGAACGAACCTCTCGGGCGCTTTCACGTGCGCAGTGATCGAGAAATTCACGTCCGAAGGCTAAATCGAGTTCGTGAAACACAAAACTTTCACCGCAAAACACAAAACCATGCAATGTGTCACGTATAACTGAAGAATCAGGATCCGAAGGTCTCGGATGGATGGGATGTTCACTCAGCACTAAGTCTAACAGGATTTCTCACGTTTTTTTTTTACATGAGGACGCGGTACCACAGGTAATCCTGAGTCAAAGATGACTGACTGAAGTCTACTTTGTTTTCTGTACTCTAAACGTAGAACTTAAAAGTAACAACAAAGTAGTATGTATATATAAAATATATAGTGGTAATAACTATAATAATAATAGTAATAATAATAGTAATACTGTGAATAAGTGGCCATAAGAAAAGCTGAATGAGGGTTTGACTGAGAAGTTTCCATTTCATTTTCAAAAGCGGAGTCATTGCCAGTTATTCAGTGCTGCAGTTTTTAGGGTTTTTATTATTTCCTGTGCACGCAGCAATGCTCTGTATGTTCGGCGCCGTAGACCGCGGTTCCAACGGTGTGCTTTAACCCTCGTAGGTACATAGAGATTTTCAAGAGCAGCCGCGCAGAAGTGCGTACACACTACGAGCCGCAGAGGAAGGTGATGGGAATGCAGAGGCCGGGACCCTACGACCGGCCGGGCGGCCGCGGATACAACAGCATGAGCCGGGGGGTCTCGTTCGAGCGTGTACGACGTGGAGGATACGGAGGAGGTACGGACCTGGACATGACGAATTACACTTTATTAAAGCGTATTGTATAATATTCATATCAAATTCTCCAACGATTTCCTGCTGCTGTTTTTTAGATGGGCGTTACGGGGACGGCGGTTCCTCTTTTCAGAGCACGACCGGTCACTGTGTGCATATGAGAGGCCTCCCGTACAGAGCCACAGAAACCGACATCTATAACGTGAGCTCCTGCGTTACACTTTGACCCGCACGTGCATTAGTGTGTCCAAATGATCTGATCAGCGAAATGACTCCTGATTCACCAAATTAGGATTAACGTATAGGGTCGATGGAGCTATTTTTAAACACTGTTTTTACTTCTACATTGCAGTTTTTCTCTCCCCTGAACCCGGTGCGTGTGCACATGGAGATCGGACCTGACGGGAGAGTAACCGGCGAAGCAGACGTGGAGTTCGCGACGCACGAAGACGCCGTAGCCGCCATGTCAAAAGACAAAGCCAATATGCGTGAGTTATGAGGATCTATTTTTTTTTTTTTTTTTTTTTTTTAGTGTGTATAATGTAAAATATGCTATATATAAAATAAAGGTTTTATACACACCTCATAGACAGACGTATGTAGAAAACCTGACCTTAAGATTGGCATTGGCGTCTTTTTTTTTTGAACATCCCATTACACATTTATTCTCCATTTGCTGTTAGGATAACCTTCACTCTTCTCGACAGATGTTCCACTAGATTTTGTGGAGATTCATTCAGCCACAAAGGTGTTAGTGTGGACAAAAAGTATTGGGACACCTGATTTTTTCCAGCCGTATGTGGTTCACAAAGTTGGAGGCATGCATGAACTCACCTGACTTTACATATACCCTTTCGCTGTACAAGCACAAATCTCCACACGCACATTCCAGAATCTAGTGGAACATCTTCCCAAAAAAGTGCAGGATATTATAAGAGACAAGTTTTTCAGCTTGCCAGGGAAGCTCGTGAACTCTGCGCCATGGGCGGTCTTCGACTACATAAATTTGTGTCTAATGACAAAAAGGTATTAGAGAGTATACCACTCTCCGAACGAAAATTCGAAATAAAAGCACAAAGTTTTAATTTCTTGCAGAGCATCGTTACGTCGAGCTGTTCCTGAACTCGACAGCAGGGGGCAGCAGCGGCGGATATGGAGGTCAGACGATGGGAGCAATGGGTTTGTCTTTAGACCGGTTGTATTTTGCTGGCTGTTAAGTGCCTTGTCTCTGCGTGTATCTCAGGAAACCAGTCGTCTTACGGACACGGCGGTCAGCAGATGAGCTCCGGATACAGCGGCGGCTACAGCAACCAGAGCAGCATGGGAGGATACGGTGATTACAGTGAGTGTCAGCTCTGCTTTATGTACATTCAACAGTTCATGAGCAAACCTTTTCATTAGCCATTCATGTGGCACTGACAGCAGTGCATAAAACCAATACAGGTCTTCAGTTAACGTTTGCATCTAACATTAGAAGAAAAACGTAAAATGTCCTTGGGATATTCGTCAAAATGACTAGACTTTGTACGGTGGGTGTGTTTTGTTTGGGTATTTGCGATATAGACTCCATAAGGTCAAATCGCCAAAACAACAATTGCGATATTATCGTAGACGATATATATCGTACAGCCCTACACGGAGAGTCTGCCGCTGAACGACCCTGCTGATGAGACAAAGCAGAGGAGAACAACCAGCCTGGAGAAGTTCTTCAATCACTTGAATAATCACTCCGTAAACAGAAAGGCATTTTCGCGTTTTACGTCAAACCATGAGGTTCTTTCTTGCAGTTTTTGTTTTTTCCTCACATGTTTGATGTGAACACTAACCGAAGAGTGTTTATGCTTTAGAGTTTAAGTTACACTTGTGGTTATAGTGATTTTAATGTTCATGTTAACGAGTGGTGCTCGCAGGTCCTGACGTGTGTATTCGTCCCTCCTGTCAGGTAATCAGGGCGGAATGGGGAGTAGTTACTACGGCGGGGGAAGCCGCGGCTCCATGGGGATGAACGGCCTGAACAGCAGCATGGGTGGAGGCTGGGGCATGTAGCTACAACCAGCTCCGATCTCCACTAACTCCCGGATTTCACATTTCTCGACGATTTCATTTGCTTTCTTAGCATACGTTTTTTTTTTTTTTTTTAAGCAAGTGAAAACTTTTTCCAGTTTTATTTTTCGTTGTTTTGTATCGAAGGTGAAGTACATTTCCAGACGTTACCTTAGCCGTAAACATTGCCTGTCAATTAGTTGAAGTATTTATATGCACAAGGACGACTTTCTTGACTGTCTGGGGAAAGGGGGGTGGGATTCAGATTTGTAGCGTGAAGCTGATTTTGTTGGAAAGCATGAATGCAGAGGGAGCTGTAGCTGTTGCGTAATGTTCAGTAGATGCATGTATTGTTTATAGTGTTTTGATCGTGCGCTCTTCTCTCTCTAACTGTAATTTTCTTTCTTCTAATGCGATGCGAGGAACAGATCGACGTCCAGCTTTCAGTTGTTGCACAGACGAGCGGATATTTTTTGGTGGGGCAGTGTTTATTAAAATCGGTATCGTTCCATTGAACAAGTGTGATTTTAAAGTATTTTTTTCCCCCCCTAAAAAAATTCTCGCTTTGTTGTTCAGATGAAACGATGTAAAAACCTTTGATCTAACGGCAGAAATAAAACCCCGACTGCTCATAGTAAAACAAACAAACAACAAAAAAGAGATACACAATGGTTAATACAAGTTTAATTTTATTTTACAGAAACTTTAAAAAAATCTCCTGGTGTTATATAGATAAGTTTTTGTCCCGATAGTCGAGCAATAGTTTTGGCACTGTTTTATTCGTTTAGCTGAAGCATTTGTTAGTTGTAGACCTAAAAACACACACACACACACACACACACAATCTGACTAGACAATGAAATTATACAGAAAATGTGTGTGTGAGATCCACCATGACTATAAAACAAAGTTAAAGTTTCTTGTGCACTAAACAATGCTATGTTATGATCCATTATATATCGGAGTTTGTGTAGGTTCATGTCAGTCAGGTGAGAAGGCCTGGGGTGCATTCAGCATTCAATTCATCTCAAAGGTGTTGAATATGCTAAAGATCTTCCACTCTAACCCATATAAAGCTGGCTTTGTGCACAGGAGTATTGTCATGCTGTAACAGGTATTGGCTTTGGGTCTCAGTTTAAGTGAAGGAACGTTTTAAATCCTACTGCATCCATAAACAATTCAGTGCTTCCAGGTTTGTGGGAAAACCACATATGGCTGTAAAAGTCAGGTGTCCCAATACTTTTGAGCACCCAGTATATTTTAGATCTAAAAGACCCATGCTAACGATATGACCTACGATTAGTTTTAGGTTTATTAGTTATATCCAGCACGTGTCTTTATATCTACATAGTTTCTACATCAAATGCTCCAATCAAAGCTGTTTTCTGTAAGATTAGTTTCCTTGCGTCCGTTTAAATCAACTCAGAAATCCCATTACCGTGTTTACGCTTAAATTAGTTTATTTATTCGTAATAATATTGCACTTGGGCAGGCAGTAGTTCGATCTTACACAACACAGCTTTAAGAAAAGCACTTTTAAAAAAAGAAAAGAAAATGACGATCTCCCGATAATCACGCTTATAAAAGGGCACACGATAGAAGAAATAAATTCTTGCACACGTCTTTACAGGTGCGTGAAAGATTCTGAAAAAGTTGTCAAAGTCTTTCTCTCTAAAATGGAGAAAAATCAGCAAGAGAAAAGTTCATAAATCGTATATATATATATATATAATTACTATTAGTATCATTATGCATTACATTGTATTAGTCCTCTTAAAAAAAAAAGAAAAAGAAAAGATCATTGTCCCTGTAGAAGAAATTACAAAAATGACTTTGCATATAATTATCCACTGTATCGCATGCGAGTTAAAAAGGTTTCAGACAAACAGAAGCCCCTTAAAAAAACCGGCGATGCATATTTATGAATCTGATCAGCCTCGTTGGTCTCGGCCTGCGGTTGGTCACGTTCGTCAGGAGCTGCTGGAGCTTCTCTGAAGCAGGAGGGAATGACAGACGTCGCAGACGCGCACCGGTCTGGGGTACGACGGCAGCGCTAGCTCGTTACTGGAACAGCTGCTGCAGTAAATGTCTCCACAGTTCCTACAGTGGTGCTGAAAGGACAGCGGTGTTAGCAGCGGGAACAGTAAAAACAGATCTGAACGTAGACGCAAAACAGGGACGCTCACTTTTCTGCGGGCGATGGAGAATTCCTTCAGGCACTGCTTACATTGCGTGGCTTCGTCGTCTTTCAGCCAGGCGTGACCCTAAACAAGGACGAACCACATCCAGTGTCTTTGGGCCAAAAGCAATAACATTATGAGCACCTGCCTAATATTGTGTTGGTCTTCCTTTCCCTGACAAAACAGTTCTGACACATCAAACATTAAACAACATGAACTTCTGTAGGAGCTCGTATGTTGGATTGGACCACACGGACCAGCCTTCACGCCCCATAACCCTGTCTCCAGATCACCACTGTTGGAGCACTTTTTTTTTTTTTGCAGACCAGGAACATCCCACAAGAGCAACAGTTTGGAGATGCTCCGACCCAGACGTCTAGACGTCACAAAATCTCTACATCCAACACCTACATTCAGCATTTCTACCTTTAGCCACTATAAATCACCATCAAGAACATACAAAACCTGTTGTAAATCAGGCCACGCCCACTTCAGGTTCTCTGAACAGATACATCATGTGATCTTTATTTGCTCTACTAAATGACCACTGCACCAAATCAGATCATTTCCTGTAATAATCCAATTAATTTCTTTCTTACCTGAAATAAATGCACCAGTTCTGTTGTTGTAAAAATCAAACAAAAAGACTAATGTGTGCATTTTGGAAGCACCTGTGAAGGAACTGCTCACCTTTAATGCTTTATTCACCTCTTTAAAGTCCTCCATCTTCAGTTTGGACCTGCGGAGAAGAACGGCGGTGTAATTAATTCCACGTGAATTGTCATTTGTAATGATTACAAAAGTATTGACATTAAAAATATTATAAATGTGTGTTAGTCGTACTGGCTGAGGTGAAGGCCCATCTCCTGCAGTGCCTGCTCCTGCTCCTCGCACAGCTGCTGCAGCTGTTTCTTCTCCTGCCGCAGGTCCAGCATTTCCTGTTACGAGAGTGCAGTGATGAAGTAAATACAGTTCACGCTACAACCTGCTGCTTTTGATTTATTTTTGTAACAGGGTTCTTACACACTTTTGCAGACTCAAATATGTTTAAGACATCAGAAATAATGATTTTTAAAATTCCAGTTATAACAAGCGTCACGTTACAATCTCCGACGTACGCGAGAGTCAGAATCTCTGATGTGTGCGATTATATTACCAGATAATTACTGAAAGATTGTAGCTACAGCAGCTCATACAAATTCATACCATAACACATTCAATCATTTAATGTTTAAACTGTAAAGATTTAAACCTACAGGAACAGAAGGATTGTTCATGTGCAGTTCACCAAGAAACTACAAAAAACAGAACTAAAAGTCCATTAAAGAGCTCTTGATGTCCCCTTTTGAGTCTGGTTCCTCTCAAGGTTTCTTCCTCATAACATCTAAGGGAGTTTTTCCTTGCCACAGGTGCCACGGCTGCTCATCAGGGATAAATACACATCGTTCACCTTAACTCTTAAATTCTGTAAAGCTGCTTTGAGACAATGTCTTTTGTGAAAAAGTGCAATAGAAATAAACTTGAATTAATAGGGAAGAAGTATGGAAACAAAAATATTTTTTTTCTCCGCTGTACTAATCCAGACCTGGAAATCAGTCATCAAATTCCATACTTTTCCAAAACGCCTATGAACCCCGTTGGTACAAAGAAACGTTGAGTCGCTGAAATAAGGCATAAAACACTTAGGAAGGTGAAGTTGGAGGAAAAGAATCAGCGGTGGAACGACGTGGTCTGGTGCAAAAGGGATCCCATGGAATATTTTTATTCCGTTTACACTACAGAAATTGGTTAATGTGTGTGTGTGTGTGTCTGACCATCTGAAGGCCTTGCAGCTGTTGCAGCTGTGTGCGCAGTTCGGTGCTGTTGTCCTGCTCACGCTGTAGATCTCTCTGCAAACTTTGCCTCTGCTCCTTCTCCCTGCTTAGCTCCGCCTCCAGCCCCGCCCTGACAAGCGCACACAGACACCAAAGCTGACATTTTATCAATTATAATGTGCAATCTACCATCCTCCTGCCTGTAACTTGTTCAGTACCTCAGCGTGTCGAGCTCGGCGAGACGCTTCTGCAGCGCGTCCACTTTCCCTTTCATATCCGAGCACATCGATTTCTGACTCTCCTCCCTGCTCTTCCTTCCGTTCTCGGAGTTCTGTAACCTGCAGCATCCGAATAGAAACACCATTAAAACTCCAACACTACCCAGGCTTCCTGGATTGTGGAAGCCACTCCGAGTTGTACCTCAGTTCCAGCTGTTTCATTGCCGTTTCCATCTGTTTTATCTTCTCCTCCAGTCTCTCAGCCTCCTCTTCTTTTCTCTGCACCATGCTGCCAGCATCCTTCAACAACCAGCAGGGGGAGATAGAGAGACCAGGACAGCATCGTGAACACACAATACGAGAAATCGTGACTCGTTTGAAAGAAAAGAAAAAAGATCCACTTATTACCTGCGCCTTGTTAAACATCTGCAGGTTGAGAGTTTTGACCTGGTCCAGCTGTTGTCGCAGAGCCGCCAGTGTGTCATGCTTCTCATGAATATCCTTCTCTAGCAGCTTCATGGCCACTTCCATCTCCTGCTTCAGCCCCATCTGCAGATCCAGCTCCTTCTGCAGCTCCTGTACAACCAACACACTCCAGCTGAAGCTCCAATGCAGCTCGTTTAATTAGATCCTTTTCACTGTATGGTAGACGTGTGTGCGCGAGGGAGCGTCTCTGACCTGCCGAATGCGCTTCTCCTCCTTGTATTGCTTCCACACTACGTTATACATTTCATCCAGACCTTGCCGCGTCTGCTTGTAGGTCTCCAGCTCTACCTGGCTGTCCTGCAGAGTCACCTGGAGGAATAGGAAGTGCATGCAGCAGATATAATCCCCACGATGCACTGGTGCAGGAATCGCTGTTGTTTCTTAAACCCACCTCTTCTTTTCTCTGGCTGCTCTGGAGAATGGTGGCGTTTTCCTGCTGGAGCTGCTGCTGCTCCTCCCTCAGAGAATTAATGCGGTCCGTAGCTGCTGAGAGCTGCACATTACACACACGTTCTTACTGTATATAGTATGCAAATTATAGGATCGGATTAAGGAAAATAAAAAACCTTAACGTGCGCTCTGACCTCCTCTATTAGTTTACAGTTGGTTTTCTCCAAAGAGTCCATCTTGGACTGGAGGTCCGTCACTGTGCCGCTCAGATGGCGATTCAGTTCCTCGATGTAGTGCTTCTGATCCAGAATCGCTGTCATTTTAGTGTCACTGGCAACCGGAACAGCAATATAAACCAAATATGAGAACATGATCAGCCCTATAGTGTTATTAGGGGTCAAGCATCAAGCGTCTTCTCATTGTTATAAACACGATCAGGCGTAACATTAGAACATTATGAGCGATGAAGTGGTCATAATGTTCTGCCTGATCGGGGTATAAAATGCTTAGTTTTGCGAACAGTCTCAGCTCATATCAAGGCTCACTCAAACATCTGGCAAATTTGGACGAATGATTGCAGTAAAAACTCAAACACCGTCATCGGTGCCCAGTTTGACATCTGCTCAAATAGGAGACTCAAATTAATGAGGAATCTAAGCTTGGATTTGAGGTGCTGTTACTCACTCTTGTGGGTTCTCGGTTGTCTGAGGGTCCTTTAGGTATAGTGAGAAATCAATGACACCCACCTGAAACCAGAGAATGCACTCCGAATCAAACACTTGTAGCATCTGTCGCTGTTTCTGGGGACATTTTTCTGGATGTGTGTGTGTGTGTGTGTGTGTGTGTGTGTGTGTGTTCTGGTTCTAACCTGAGAATCCAGGTCTTCCCCTTTCACACACAGATTGGCATCGATGACGTTCAGCCCCACCAGCATGCCCACAACCACAGCTCCTTCTTCCTCCGTTATTAAAGCTCCTGGCTCGTAAAACTCCCTGTTACACAGCACACAAATCTTACACGCGCTTCTTTAAAAAAAAAAAATTTTCATGTCAGAGATGAGCAGAACCGGTGATCATCAGCTCACCCCAGAAGGTCTTTCCTGCTTATGAGAACTTTCAAGTAATCCGCCACTTTCTTCTGCATGAGAGCCAAATGGAGCCAGGCTCGAGCTCGGCCCAGTCCTGTCCTGTGAAATAAACAAAAAGAAACGTAAAAAAAAAATCATTACATACACTATATGTCCAAAAGTATTGGGACACCCGACTTTTCCAGCCAAATGTGGTTCAGGATGCATTAAATTCACTTAAACTAGGAAACTCGAACCTGTTCCAGCATGACAACACTCCTGTGCACAAAGACCAGCTCCATGAAGATCTACTTCACATGGGTTGGAGTGAAAGATCTCCTGCTATACAGCTCTGACCCTGTTGAACACCTTTGGGATAATAATGTGAATGCTGACTGCACTCCAGATCTCCTCACCTTCTCACCTTCATCACTACTTCACTTTACTGACACCCTGGTGGTTGAACGAGCACAAATCCTCACAAGCACAATCCAAATCCAGAAGAGTGGAGGTTGCTATAACAACAAATCTGGACTAAATTTGTAAAAAAAACATATCGTCAGGTGACCACAGACTTTTGCCTTTACAGTGCATTTTTAAATCGCGCAGTTTTCTTCTCTAACTTCACAGATTTTCAGGATCCGACAGTAAAAGAGAACATCATCATTCCAATAGCGTCAACACGATGGTCACTATTACATATGCAAATGTGTGCCGAGTGAATGGGAACGATTTACACACACACACACACACACACACACACACACACACACACACACACACACACACACACACACGACAGGAAATCAGCTGCTGAACACTGGCTTTGATACCTGTTGTCTTTTTTGACCCTATTCACCTTTCTAAGGAAGATACACACACACACACACATACGAAGACTCACTTGAGTCCAGGCATGTCTCGTACGCTCATGGCGAGGTCTGCAGACTCGGGGCACAGCTTCTCCACCAGCTCCAGAGGAGCCCAGATCGATTTATTTTGCCCAATGAACGACTTCTTTGCTGCAATATAGTACAGGAGAGAAATTTATGCACAAGCATGAATCATACAAATAAAAATTGTCCAAAAATTATTTTAATTCAGAAATTTTTTTTTACTATTTACTTTTCAGTCCGTGTTTAAGGCAGTGTTCCAGAACGACGAAGAACTGCTGCAGAGGAGGATAATCGGAGTCGAGCGTCCGACCCAGGCTGAGAGAGGACTGGATCAGAGCTTTTATACTGAGCTTCATCATGGATAACAGATTGGATCGCTCGACAGACACCGGATCCTTCATACCTGTAAAGACACAAAGGTTTATGCATTACTAACATATCCATAAACACAGGAAATAAGCAGTTCCAAAAAATATAGAGGATTACTGATTACTGATTATTTAAAACACACTCATCCCACTATGTGTAATATATGATTGAATAAAGATATTTAAATAAATGGGGGGAAAAAACACTAATACCCCTTTTTTTCTCTCTCAACTGAAACATGTCTGGATTTAAAACTGAGGTGCTGCACACCTTTAAAATCTTATATATTGTATTTAGCGTTAGAACTTCTGCTAGTTTTACTGACAATCAGACGCCACCTCCATTTCAAGCTGCGGGGAAGCGTTAAAACAAAAGAGGAGAGGAACCCGCAAACTGTCGCCTGAAACCAAAAGGAACTTGTTCTGCAAACAAAAGCGAATGTGTACACCAGAAAACCTTTGAACCCTGTAGAAAATAAGGAAATGGCTCATTGGGGGATGCTTTTCTTCAGTACCAGGATACTTCAGCCCCAAATCCAAGCAGGAGGTCTGTGGATATGGATTATTGTGTTTTATGTAAAGCTTCCTATAAAAGGAGGAACTCCTGCCAATTCCACATATTCAGGGAGTTAAAAGACTCAATGAAGGATGGATGAAATGAATTTATTTAAGTGTGCTGAAATAAACAAACACACTAACATACAAACAAAACAAACACACTAATAAACATGTAAACAATTTACTTATCCTGAGTTACTTCGATTGATCTCATACATACAACGGCTCTGGGGTTGAGTGGTTGTTAGGTGTGGATGGGATTTAAACTCGCAACCTTCAGATTCAACATCTAGAGCCTTAACCAGAAAACTCCCACCTCCCCAAACACGTCTTCACAGAGCCGGCTTTGTGTGATCATGCAGGAACAGTGTTTGATTGTCTTCGTTCCAGTTAATGAAAATTGTCACGTTCTATTCGTTCATAAGTCCCTCTTTTCCAAATCTATGGTACATATGAGGTGTGTGTTAAGGTCAGGACGAGATGTTTGCATTTTGTGTGTATGATACGTAAACGTAGCTCAGTGGCTGAGGCTCCGGGATTAAAAGGTTTGGGGGGTGTTCAAGGCAAAGGTGTTAAAAAAAAAAAAGACAATTATGGTAATAACGCATTATAATACAGTTTCACACTGCTGTATGAAGAACTGTTTTCGATTAGGAAATGTTGGGCCCTTGAGCAAGGCCCTTAACCTTTTCTCTGAACACAGCTTTCTACCAATCTGGGATTTCTGAGGAAAGAACTTCACAGTGCTGTGATGTACATGTGACAAGTAAAAGCCTCCTGCTTTATACACAAGTCTAATACTGTAAATGTGCATTAAAAAGTGGAGGACAGCCAAGATTTTGAAATCCAGTCATATTAAGATGATTAAAAGTAATTGAGGGATGATGAAGGTTCTTTATAGGTTCTTGTAATATCCTGTAAAGTTTGTAAAGTACAGTAAACTAGACTTTTATTTATTACACAGCATCAGTGACTCATACACATGATGTTCAGACAGTATCTAGAACGATGTGTCATGTTTAAGCTGTGTGTGTGTGTGTGTGTGTGTGTGTGTGTGTGTGTGTGTGTGTGTGTTTGTTTAACAGGTGTCCTACCTGGTTTTATGGAGTCAGAAGTGTCCGGATTGGGAGCCTCAGACACGGATAAGGGGTTCCTCAAAGCAGCGCTGCTGATAGTTTCAGACGCTTTTCGGGCAAACGACAAAATAGGCGCCGACCACGAGCTATCAACGGCTTTCTCCTTCCTTTCTCCAGCCGTTTCGCCCACCGCGGTGTCGCCTTTCCCCGCAGTCCTCTCTGATTCACCGTCTTCCACAGCGTTGTTTGGAACTTCACTGCTCGCATCTTCGTCCGCCATTTTGGCTGAGTTTGAGATCACGTGACGCCAGGCATTAGCAATCGCGTGATCGCCAGGCTCAGATAATCGCTTACGGATCAGCGCCAAGCCAATAGGAGTGAGAAGATCGCATCATTTCTTTAGTGTATCGGTTCTTTGAATCTCGAATGAACGAATCATTTATTTTGAGTCATTTAATTAATCCGGTTCCTTTGATAAAAATAACAGAAATAAAATTGCACAATCTTAATGAGCAGTTCCCCCTCAACACGTCAACATACAAGACATTCACTATAGTTTCAATAATGAAAAAAGAACAATGCAGTTAATGACAGATATAATAAACAAAATGAGTAGCTTAACTTTTATATCTTTTGGTCCATGTTTATTATTTGCCTTACAATTTGTTACTATAAAATTATATTGCATTAGAATTAACATGTTAATATAATGCAATATAATTTCTATAGTTTGTACAATTTACACGTGTTCCACGTAAGATCCAGTGTTTCCACACTGAGGTTTTTACTTAGAAATTGTCAAAATGATTGTGCATTTTATTCACGCAGTTTGAAAAAAATCTGCAAAAGGATTATTAAAGATTTTAGGGGTTTAATGCAGAATTTATAACCACAATTTTGATTATAAAAAAAACAAAAAAAACATGCCGTGACCCGGATTCGAACCGGGGTTGCTGCGGCCACAACGCAGAGTACTAACCACTATACGATCACGGCGCGCCACCATGGAGGTGAAAGATGGAGTAGCGATTTATCTATATATGCCTTATGTACAAGTCAATCAGTTCCTATATCATGCTTCTGATCACCAGATCACTTTTTTCGGTGTTGACCTTCTTTTTTTAACTGCATTTTATTCATGTTTTCTAATCATTTCTAACTAATAAAATATGTTAATAGAGGTTTATTCTGATTAACGATTTCAAGTAAATAAATCGTGTTTGTTATGATAAATATAATATAATAGTATAATATAATGAGTGATGCAGAAATGTGAAAATTCTGTTGAGCTGCAAAGAGAGAAAATTGCAGTCATTCTTTTTGTTTCTGTCCACATCTAAATGTATAAAACAGGAATTATAATAAATAGATGACAAAGTGGTTTGGGACACATTGGGAACACCTTTAGATGACCTGCCATCATTTTATATTCAGGGCACGTGTTTTGTCGCTGTCCATGGTGTTGGAAATCGAGCACAAATTAACACTTTATTACATAAAAATACACATTTAATGTCTCAGAAAATAAGTTTGCATTGTATGTGTTTATGTTCATATTGTTCATGTCAAGCAAGTGAAATATCCTTTATTATTTATACATTACCAATTCATATGAGTATAATAAAATAAATGAGAAAAAGGAAGTCTGTGTAAAAGAAGCAATAATACAAATAAAAGGATGAATATTTTAGGTTTATGGTCTTGCACAAGGTGTTAACATTGATATTTCTGGGATTTAACCTAAGTACTGTAAATTATGTATAGAAAGCATCTCAAATTTATCATGATTTTCAATTGCTTCCACAAGGTGGCAGTACGTCGCCACTTAGTAATCTAAATTAAGTTACATTAAATTATTAAATAATTGTTGCTGTAATTTCTATACTTACATTTTCCAACATTTAGACACTATATATTATTTATACTGTGACACAATCAGATCTTAACCTCAGACTGATCTGTTTTAGATCACAGAGCCGGCCTTGACTTTACAGTCTATTTTCTCATCATTATAAATTATAAATTATACAAGAAAATTTTCATGCGATAGAAGAGTATCTGTGAGAGTGAAAGGGAAAGTTTATAGGACTGTGGTGAGACCTGAGATGTTGTATGGATTAGAGACAGTGGCATTGAGTAAAAGACAGAAGGTGGAGCTGGAGGTAGCAGAGCTGAAGATGTTGAGGTTTTCGTTGGGAGTGACGACGATAGAAAGGATTAGATATGAGTTCATGTAGGACGTTTTGGAGACAAGGCGAGGGAGGTGAGATTAAGATGGTTTGGACATGTGCAGATGAGAAACATGGGGTATATCAGTAGGAGAATGCTGAGGATGGAGCCACCAGGAAGGAGGAAAAGAGGAAGACCAAGGATGAGGTTTATGGATGTGATGAGGGAAGACATGCAGGTAGTTGCTTTGAAAGAGGCAGATGTAGAAGACAGGGGGGTATGGAGACGGATGATCCGCTGTGGTGCCCCCTTATGGGAGAAGCTGAAAGAAGAAGATTCAAGAAGACTTTCAGTTAAATTTTATAATACATAGTTCTATGGTATATAGTGGACATCATTGTCCTCCCCCAGCATGCATCAATGACAAACTATCACAGATTTTTTATATCTCATAAAAGCCAAAGTCAGTAGTGTTTGTCAGGCTTTGAAGATATGTTTTAAGATAAGTTACCAATTAATAGAAGCAACAAAGCTACATTAGTGTAGGTGCACACAAGTGTGTGTAAACCACATTTTCCATTCTGCTACATCTCTGTGCATCACCAAACACAAAAATGGAAAATGTGGTGTAGGTGTAGGCATGATGAGAATACACTACAATGTACAATTTGTTTATCGTTTTTTTTTTCTCTAATAACAACCAATCACACATCATATTCTGGGCATGCTCAGTACAAAACATTCCTGTAGTATTAATATAAATTCAGACCATGCTTCAAATGCGTTCATATTATTTTGTTCTGTAAACGGTAATATTTCTATGAAATGAAAAAAAAAATGTCTGGTTTCTGGATTTTGATCTTCAGCACCATGTGTAAGTCTGACAAGCAAATAATTTCCATTTAGTTTAATGTATTTTGAAAAAAAAAAAAAAAAGTTGACGCAGTCATTTTTTTTATTTCCTGACTTTTAATACTTCTTAATGTATAATATATGAAATACATTATTCAACTAATGAATGTACTTGCTTTTCTAGATGTGGTAGAACCTGGTAGACACTGGGTTTCAGCACGGTCTCCCACACAGCCACCAGTTTATCAGCCTGATAAAGAGCTCACTGTGGATTTAGAAGACTCGGCTACTCTGCGCTGCTGCGTTTCTGAAAATGTATCTGGAATAATAGACTGGTTTAAGCAACCAAACAGAAAAAAGCCTCAAATTATAGTCACAGTATATAAAAATGGTGGAGAAACGTTTTACAATGGATTCCTAAAGTCTAGAGTCCAAATAAAAAGATCTTTAAACTGCTGCAATCTGACAATTTTGAAGATTATTCAGAATGATGAAGGCATGTACTACTGTGCACAGATGAGACCTAATCTTGGGTTTGGAGATGGAACCTTTCTAAAAATTAAAGGTAGGATTTTCATTAAAACACTGACTAGTGATATTGGTTAGGACATACACCTGGAAGTCTTTATAGAGATTTAAAGTGAATTATATTATATATTTATAGGTGATCATTTTACTGTTGCATCAGAAACATCTGAACCAGCTCTGTATGAAAATTCTGTGGTGTTTGAATCAACACCACATGAAAACATCATCATCACCACGCACGAGGAAACAAGTAAGACGTCCCTATAATTATCCTTAATTTTTAAAGCTTAATTAAACCAGTATATCATGTGTACTAATATGACTGTACTGTGCTTAAATAACAGAAGCAGAAGTACACAGATCTCTATATTGGATAGTGATCGGTTTGGGATCGGCTTTCGGTTTGTGTGCAATGATCATTTTCTGTGTCACTTTTTTCATCCTGAGGAAAAGAAAATGTGAAATCTCTCGAGGTAAGTGTGTGAATTATTATGGAAATCAGAACTTAATAAATGCAGTCAACTTTTAGATCTATTTAAAGGACTAATTATTAAATTTCTGTTTTAATAGTTAATGCTTCTACAGAAGATTCTCCAGGAGCAAGGCAGGTACGTGTGAAGATTTTTCTACTTTTTCTACTTTATTTTTCTGAATAAGAAAGATGTTGATCTTCTCTTTCTCTCTAGATAGATTTTAATCTTATTGCTCATTTCTTCTTCTTATTTTTTCCCCATGTTCTTTTTCTTTTTCTTATCATTTTTTATTTTTATAATTATAAAAATGATAATAATAATAATTATAATTATTATCATCATTATTATTATACAGGAAACTGAAGATGAAATGCTCAATTATGCAGCTTTGAAATTCTCCAAAAGAAAAGTCAAAACTGAAAAAAGGAAAACCGGCTTAGATGAGTGTGTGTACTCTGATGTGAAGAGAAGATAACATAAATGCCTCCTAACACTTGCTACTGTTACAATATTACAGTGCAAAAAGTGTAAAAATGTTTTAGCAAAAAATACATACAAAAAAAAAAAAAAAAAAAAAAAAAAAAAAATATATATATATATATATATATATATATATATATATATATATATATATATATATATATATATATATATACACACACACACACACACACACACACACACACACACACACACACACACACACACAAATAATTTGAAAGATAATAAAAAAATTATTTGTCTGCTTAAAATGTTAATAATTTTTAATAATTTTTTTTTTGCTTATAATTTTTTATTGTTAAACTTTGTACAGATTTTGTGCCCACATTTGTCCAATGACACAATAAATGTAATGTCTACTGGCACTACTCTGTTCTCTTCACTTTTCTCTACAGGGGATTAATAAAGGTTCATCTTATCTTTTTACCAACATGGGACTTATGATGAAAATAATTTCACTGCACTGTAAAGTACTGTTTATGTGACAAATAAAGGCTTCTTTATTTGTTTCTTTTTTAAGGTTGGAATAATAGATTTATTTTTTTATAATTTTTTTCCTCTAAATTTTAAACCACTTCATGAATAAAAAAAAATGAAGAAGATAATGTAAATCTGGGTCTTTTTATTCCTTTGAATTTTGCAATAAAGCCATCAATGTTTGTATATTTACATTATAATAATACACAATATCAGTGAGTCAGATAAATTCTCAAACGCATCTTTTAAATTTAGTAGAAAAAATAGTATCCCAGAACTGCACCTCAATTATCAGCTTTTATTCAATTTGAAGGATTAGGTGGAAGCTGCTCCTGCTGGTTCTGCTATTATTTAACACTGCTGTTAAATGATATTATAAAAGTCAAATACAAATTTAAACTCATTACTCAGACCCAAGTGACCATTTTTGGTGGTGCCCATTGAACTCAGAAAGCAATTGAGATGTGGGTGTACAGTTAAACCACATTTCCATTCTGTCATACAATCTTTTGTCAAGATTACAAAAAAACTGAAATACAAAAAACTGTACGCAGATCAGAATACCATGTGCAGTTATCGTGTCATATCCTGGGCGTGTTCAGTACAGACCGCCTCTATAGTAGAAATGCAGCCCATGCTTCAAGTGCAATCAGTTTCTATATACATTATTTATGATTTAAACACTGTAGAATGTGTAGGAAATAAAAAATGACACATTTATGGATCTTAATTTGGATCTTTATCACCGTGTGTAAGTAATGCAAGTTAAATTATTCTTATTTTTTTATATACAGTATATGAAAATAATTTTTAATTGTTGCATATAGTATAAATACAGTATATATATATATAGTGTGTAATTCCTTATGTATAATAGTATCTGACGTACATTCATTACCTTATTAATGTATTTTTTTTTTTATTCTAGATGTTGTAGAACCTGGTACACGCAGGGTTTCTGCACAATCCCACACAGATTCATCAGTTTATCAGCCTAATAAAAAGCTCAGTGTGAAAATCGGAGACTCGGCTACTCTGCGCTGTTGTATTTCAACAGTGGGTTTTGGTGACATAGCTTGGTTTAAACAACCAAACAGGGAAAGACCTCTAATTATAGTCAATTTCTTTAGGACTGCTGGGGAAACATTTTACAATGGATTTGAAAAGTCTAAATTTATAATTGAAAGATCTTCTGCTAGAAGCTGCTTCAATCTGACCGTTTTAAACACCACTCAATCTGATGAAGCCGTGTACTACTGTGCACTCACATACCCATCGCCTGAGTTTGGAGATGGAACTTATTTAACAATTACAGGTAGGATTTTTATTAAATGTGATTAAGTTCTAATGTACTGTAGATGAAGATACATTTATAATCAATAGCATGTTCAACCTGGCAGATAATATTAATAATAATAATAATAATAATAATAATAATAATAATAATAATAATAATGTATTAAAATGCTGATTGTTTCTATTAATATAAAGACTTTTAAATATTTATAGGTGATTATGTTACTGCTGCAACAGAAATATCTAAAGCAGCTCTGTCTGATAGTTCAGTGGTGAGTGAAAGGAACTCTAACATCACTACAGGTAAGAAATCATTTCATTATTTAATTATTATTTAATCATTAATTAAAGGTCATGTCTGTGTATCTGACTCTGATGTAGTGCTCGGTTTGGGATCGGCTTTGGGTTTGTGCGTACTTCTGATTTTCTGTCTCATTTATTCTATTTGGAGAAGAGGAAAATGTGATCAAAGTAAATAACTTTTTTTCCTTAAATAATAATTATGCCAGTTCCGTTTGATCTGCATGATGAAATAAGTGTATTTCTGTATGAACAGTGAGCTCATCTATAGAAATCTCTCCAGGAAAGAGAGAGGTATGTGTGCAGATACATATACACTTTAAGAAAAAAAAAATTCGTTTATAAAGGACAAATGATTAATTATATATCATGAATAAAATTAATTACTGAACCAATTACATTTGCTTACTTATACATATTTTAAATGATACTATATATTACTATAATCTACAAATTATTACATTTAAAGCGGTGAAGTGTTTCTCAATCCAGTATTAATACCAGCTCTATGTCAGTGTGTCTGCTGTGTTGATTGTGATCCACCACTCGAATAATATCAGCTCAGCACTGGTACTACAATTACACACATACACTCATCTCATAATTCATTATTTTCAGGAATCTCATTTCAACATTCTGAAAGCTGGAGAAAGGGATGATCTGGTGTACTCTGATGTGATGTACCTGATAATGTAAAATATACAGTATATGACCTTGAAGACATATTAGTTTTAGGTAGACTGCTGCAGGAATGGTCAATATTCTTCTTCACCTTCTTCTAATCATCATCATCATCGTCATCATCATCATCATCATCAATATTTTAATTCAATAATAAATAATCCAATGCATAAACAAATATGAGTGTGTAATGCATCTGGGTTTATTTAATATATATCAATGTTGTATATTCAACATGTAGCACACCCACTCTGAACACTTGTTTATAAAAATAAATCGCTCTATTAATTTCCAACCAGACCGTGTTTTACTTGAGACACTTGTTTTGCACAAGGTACATGTTTCTTCTTGCACGTTTCTGCACTTAAACAGGAAGACTAACTAGAGCTAAAGTGTATTCAGTGCCCACAAACGCACACACACACACACACACACACACACACACACACACACACACACACACACACACACACACACACACACACACACACACACAGAGATACAGAGAAAATGTCTTTGTTAAACTAATATCATAAAATGTTAAGATTAGCAAAAAATAACAAAATTTTCTCAGTTCAGGATAAAAAAGTTTATTACTTTCTTTGTAAATTCCATACTGGCTTCAATTTGTTACAATCGTACATCTGTCATCTCCATTCAATCCCTTTACTTTACAGTCAGTGCTCGATAAATGAATATTTCATTTTAATATACAATTTAATTAGAAGATTTATTAACAGACAAAGATGACATCGTTGACGTAAAAAAAACACCCTTTTATTTTATAACCAAGATGCAAGATTTCATAACAGCAAATTCAAAACCACGGACAGCGGCGGACTTTCACTCCTCATTGCCTTTCTCTTTATTTACAAACTCTCACATGTACATTCTCATGAATTTACACTCATTTATTTTCTTTTTATACAGTTGTCTTTAATCCTATCTACCAAATATTATGTGTGCAGATGTCAGGGATCCACCAGCCACACCCTCACCAAACCCTCCAATCACTCCAAGCAGCTCACCAACTTACTATTCATCCACACCTGGTCCACATCAGTTTGGTTTTGCTTAGCATACAAGATTCTGTGTGTTATCTGTTCTGACTCTGCCACAGTTATTCTCCTGGTTCAGTTTACCCTAGTTGGGTGCTCCTTTTTTTTCGTGCTTTCTGCCTTGCCCTTTTGTTTTCTCATTAAAAGGCCGTCGTTGAATTCACTTGGTTTCCAGTACGTTCTTTGTGCCTGACAGCAGAACAACACTATAATATTTTTTATTGATTCTGATCTGACACCAAATCCTAAAATGATGGCATTTAGTCTAAGATTTCACTTAGAGACATATACTTATATAACAAAAAAAGACTAATTGATCTGATTAAAAATTATACTAGAATTAAAATGTACATTTCACCATGAATCCATGAGTACACTCTTTATGATGTTTTGAATTACATTTACATATATAGAGTATGTATATATATATATATATATATATATATATATGTATATATATATATATATATATATATATATATATATATATATATATATATATATATATATATGTTTAGGGTCTTGCTTGAGGCGTTCAAATAATGATTTTAATTTAAAATCACAACTCTGTAACTCAGTGTCACTTTTACTGCTGAGGAGTCGTTTATTTATTCATAATAATAAATATTTTTAAACAAATCACTCTTTACTGCTGTCTTCCACTAGGGGACAGTACATTCTAATTCACCCAATTCTCAGCATAATATCTAACATTACCTTAAATGCACTGTGTTAAGACTGAACTGTTTTAGGTCACAGAGTAGGCCTTCATTTGGCTATTTTTTTCTCTTTATAAACTAATATAAATGAAGAAATTTAGTTACTGGTCCTTTCCCAGTATGCACGTAACAACAAAATACATCACTGATTCTGTATGAACAGTGGTGTGAAAAAGTGTTTTGAGGGTAGAGAAATTGAACTGAAGTGTGATAAACCACAGTTTTAACAGCGGGGCAAACACTTTTTCACACAGGGCCATGTAGGCTTTTGTTTTCCCTCAATAATAAAAACCTTTATTTAAAAACTGCATGTTGGGTTCACTTGTGTTATTTTTTTACTAATACATAAATTAGTTTGATGATCTGAAACATCAACAAAATAAGAAATCAGGGAGGGGGCAAACACTTTTTCACACCACTGTAGTTGATCAGATTTGCAGGTTACTTTTGTGCATGTCTGGCTTTGACACATTGCAGGTCGGTTAGTATAAGGTGTACTGGGTTAAATCTGTGTAGAACTAATTCATTTATACACTTTAAAGACAAAAAGATTTGGACACTTGACTGTTCCAGACAAATGTGGTTCTTTTCCAAAATGTTACCACAAAGTTGGAGGCACACAATTGTATCAAAGTCTTTGGATGCAGTAATGTTTATTTTCACTTTTGCTTGAACTAGAAGACACAAAATTGTGCATGACAATGCTACAGAACTCTGACCTCAACCCAACATTTTTGAAAATAAATTGAAATGCTGTCTGCACCCCAAACCTCTTCACCTCACCTGCATCAGAAATGCAAAAGAAACCACACTTTCCATTCTGTCCATTTAACATCGGTGCAACATCAAGACACTAAAATAGAAATAGGCATGGCAGATGTAAGCAAGTGAGAACACAATGTGTTGTTTTTTTTATAAAGTTACAACCAATCACACGTCATATTCTGGGTGTGGTCAATACAGACGTCCCCTATAGTATAAATATAAATTTAAACCATGCTTCAATGCATTCAGATTATGTTGATAAATGAGAAACACTGTAGAATGTCTACGGAATGAAAAATGACTGTTTTCTGGATTTTAATTTGGGTCTTCAGCACTATGAGTAAGTAATATGAGCGATTATTCCGTCTTATTTGAAGCTATCTAACGTCAGTAATGTGTAATAATATCCGAAATACATTAATTTTCCTAATAAATGTGTTTATTTTCATAGATATAGTGGAATTTGGTAAAGGCTGGGTTTCTGCACAATCCCTCACCGAGTCACCAGTTTATCAGCCTGATAAAGAGCTCAGCGTGGATATCGGAGACTCGGCTACTCTGCGTTGTTGCTTTTCTAAAAACAAAGTCGAAACAATCGACTGGTTTAAACAACCAAAAAGACAAAAACCTCAGATTATAGTCACGGTGTATAAATCTGGAGAAACCTTTTACAACGAATCACAGAAGTTTCATTTCAGAATAGAAAAATCTTCCACCTGCATTCATCTGATCATTTTAAACACCATTCAGTCTGATGAAGTGATGTACTACTGTGCACTGATGGGGATCAACCCTGTGTTTGCTGATGGTACTTATTTGAAAATTAGCGGTAGGTACAACTAATGATTTTAAATCAAGATATTTCGCCTTAATACAATGAGCATGTTCAACCGAAAGGATCGTAAAAATAACTAAGTGTAATGATGAGTGTGTTTTCTTCAAACACACTAAAATACAGACTTTTAGTGAATGATGATAAATATTTGTAGGTGAAAATGTTACTATTTCATCAGGAACATCTGAATCAGCTCTGTGTGATACTTCAGCAACACTGCATAAAAACAGCACTTACACCAACACACAAGAGATTACAGGTAAAATGGTGTATAATTTATTATTAATATAGAATTTGCATCAACATTAAATTGTGTAAAATAAAAATAAAGTATCAGAATTGATCAGATCTCTACATTGGACAGTGTTCGTTTTGGGATCGGCTTTGGGTTTGTGCGCACTTCTGATTTTCTGTCTCACTTATTTCCTACTGAGGAGAAGGAAATGTGAAATCTCTAGAAGTAAGTGCTTTTGTCATTAAAATAATGAAACATTTTTTAGAAGTGCAGTTTACATGTGTTACACTCACATGTGTGTTTTGTATTGATAGGGAAAGTTTGTATAGAAGATTCCCCACAAACCCGGCAGGTACGTGTGGTACTTCGATTGCATTTGAAATGCAAAATATCAGTCACACACTACTCATTATGGCGTTTTTGTTCATTTATAGAGTAAGTTTGCAGATTTGCAACACAATCCAAAGCTTTATTTGTTCAGTGCAATTACTGTGTATATCCATATTAAATGATATTGTATCTGAACGTTAAGATGATGATGAAAATGTATACGATGATAAGTGTAATTATAATTATTATATTTTATTATTGATTTTATTCAGGAGTCTGAAGCTGAATCACTAAGCTATGCAGCTCTGAAGTTCTCAAAGAGAAAAGCCGAAGTTGAAAAAAAAAAAGCCGACTCAGCACAACAGTGTGTGTACTCCGAAGTGAAGACAACTGTAAGGTTTAACATAAATAATTTCTAATGCAAAATACAGTTACACTGTAAATAGTAAAAATATTTCACCAATTGAACATATTTTGACAATGTGCTAATTTTTGGTACAATAAAAGTGGAATGACGCAAACAGACAATAATATTGTTTTCGTTTAAATAAATCTGAATAATAAGAAGTTTTGCTGGTATTTAACACATTATTGTAGTGTAGATGGATTTTTCGGTTTGTAACTACTGATGACATTCATTTAAAATGTTTGTAAAGAAATCTTTCAGTCGACTTGAATAAAAGTACATTTTTCTGTTGTGAAACTTTACTTATATTTTGTGCAAGTTAATGAACACATGGATGAGCAATAACGATAAAAATAAATTAAAAATAATAATGCATCAGTGCAATAATACTTTAGGCACTACTGTTTGATTTAATTTATACTCACATGTTAAATATATGAAGTACAGGGACTGTAATTTGTGTTATTTAATATAACATAATGCATGTCCTTGTCCTTATTGTACAGTGGTGAGAAAAAAACATGCATCAATAAATTGATCAATAAAGTCTAGTCTTTTCATCTGTCCGTTTGTCTGCTTTCCTGCCTGTCTGTCTGTTTAATCTATCTATCTATCTATCTATCTATCTATCTATCTATCTATCTATCTATCTATCTATCTATCTATCTATCTATCTATCTATCTATCTATCTATCTATCTATCTATCTATCTATCTATCTATCTATCTATCTATCTATCTCTTAGCACTTATAACTTTTACATACTGGGGCTGTGGCTCAGATGCTGCAGTACCTCTTAGCAGATGCTAGTAGGCAGAAGAGACTGTGGTTAAGATGATTAGAAACTTTGCTCTGCATTCTCTTGTTTTGCAGTGCTTATGGTAGATTCATGATAAGAGCATTTAGTGTTGCACCAAAAAAAACCCCTAAACTAGCAGTGGTTTGTGTGATTGTCTTAATGCTTTTAAAATCCTCTTCATCGCTGTTTCCTCCTGATCTGATATACGATCTACTGAGTGGCCCTGGTGTGCCAATCTCCTAATAGATGGAGGGTGATACCCCACTTACAAATTCCACTGAGAAGTTTAACCACTTGAGTGTCCATGTTAGTGGACTGAACCCATTCATCCACAGAGGATTGTTCAAAGCAAATCTGGAAATATCTGTCATTTATTTCTATCTGCTTTAGAGTGTCTAGACACACAATCTGCCTTGCCTTTCCTGGTGACGAGCCTTTAAAAAAAAATTTTGCTGTGTGTGAGAACAATCAGGAGGTCCTTAGACCATGGTGTATTCGACACTCCTGCATCGTCTGACTATTACAAAGGTCTGAGGCCATGTTTGATAGACTGGACATGCAGACAACAAAGCATTTGTGAGAGGAAGAATTACATGCAGTTTTTTTTTAGTGATTTATAAATTTATATTTAAATTTATATTTATATTTTGGATCTGTGAGGGAGCCAATATATATTTATACTTTACAGCAAAGTAAAATGCTTTTTTTCTTACATTGTAGCTTGTTAATAATTTGGTGTCAGCCATGATATGCGTCCCCCAAACCTAGGGTTTGACCCCCAACCCAAGATCTGGAACATATTCAACATTTCTAATGCTGACCTGCACAACAGCAACAAATACTTAGCTCATTTTAGGAATTAAGACATATATATTACTCCATAATACTGTGTGTCAGACAGATTCTCATGTACATCTTACACAGCTGCTATAATTAATACATTAGTATCCCAGACCTGTACTGTAATCAACAGTTTTTATTGTTTTGAAAGATTTCATGTCCTTTTTGAGAAACTAAACCTAAACTAAGCTCCACTTGGCTGTCAGTTTCGAGTCAAATTCACAAATTCAAATGCATTTCTCAGGCCCCAAATGAGCATTATTATTATATAGATTAGACTTTGTACAAACAAGTTAGTTAGTTAGTGTAGGCACATGTGAGTTCACCAGGTCAACCACAATTTCCATTCAGTCATTATACCTTTGTTTGTTGCAACACCAAAACACAAATATGGAAAATAAAATGTGGGGTAGCTGTAGGTAGATCAGAACAGCACATGCTACATTACAGGGTCTTTTTTGTTATAACCAATCACACGTCATAGTCTGGGGCTGTGCTCAGTTCAGACCGCCTATAGTATAAATATCAATTCTAACCAGGCTACAAGTGCATTCATATTCTGTTGAGGAATGAAATTCAAACACTGTACAAATACAGAGAAATGACCCAATTCTGGATATTAATTTTGATCTTCAGCACCATGTGTAAGTAACCCAGGCAAATTATCTCTCTCTCTCTCTCTCTCTCTCTCTCTCTCTCTCTCTCTCTCTCTCTCTCTCTCTCTCTATCTATCTATCTATCTATCTATCTATCTATCTATCTATCTATCTATCTATCTTTCTATCTATCTATCTACTACATATATATAAATATATATGTGTGTGTGTGTGTGTGTGTGTGTGTGTGTGTGTGTGTGTGTGTGTGTGTGTTTGTGTGTGTGTGTGTGTGTGTGTGTGTGTGTTTGTGTGTGTGTGTGTGTGTGTGTGTATGTGTGTCTCCATTAAAAACATTTTAAGGTAATTTTTATATATTTAACACCTATTATTTAGTAAATTATTTACCTAACTGATGCATTTTTTCTCCTAGATGCAGTAGAACCTGGTGGATGCTGGGTTTCTGCACAATCCCTCATAGAAACACCAGTTTATCAGCCTGATAAAGAGCTCACTGTGTTTATCGGAGACTCGGCTACTCTGCGCTGCTGTGTTTCTGAAAATGAAGTTGCAGTCATTAGCTGGTTTAAGCAACCAAAAAAACAAAAACCTCAGCTTATGGTCACAGTGTATAAAACAACAGGAGAAACATTTTACAATGGATTCCATAAGTCACGTTTCAGAATAGAAAGATTTTCCAACTGCTTCAACACAACTATTTTAAAGACCATTCAGTCTGATGAAGCCATGTACTACTGTGCACTGACATTTTCTAACATCGTGTTTGCAGATGGGACGTATTTAAAAATTAAAGGTAGGATTTACACTAAAACTGATGAAGCTTCTCGTTTAATGTAGAGAAATTTTCCCTTATTACCATTAATATGTTCAAACTGAGATATAAATAAAAATGACATACTGAATTTTTTTAACTAAAACTGAAATACAGACTTTAACTGAAGCATGATTAATGTTTATAGGTGAGAACGTTATCACTGAATTAGAAACATCTACACCTAAACCTGCTCTGTGTAATAATTCAGTGGTGCATGAAGCAACACTGCATGGAAACAGCACCAACATCATCTCACAAAATAAAACAGGTAGGAATTTATTTCATCATTAAGCAATTATACTTAATTCATAATGAGTAATTAATGTACTGATGTAAATGTAATGTGGTAAAATAACAGTATAGGAATTGATCAGATCTCTACATTGGACAGTGCTCGGTTTGGGATCGGCTTTGGGTTTCTGCGCACTTCTGATTTTATTCCTCACTTATTTTCTATTGAGGAGAACAAAAAGTGATAAAAGTAAGTGTTTTTGTAATAATGAGTTAAATAATCAGTAATATGGACACTTTTATTTAGTTTGATAAAAACACTAATAGATGTGTTTCTTTATTTTCAGAAAACTCAGGTGCAGGAACGAGGGAGGTACGTGAACAAGATAATTCT
Source organism: Silurus lanzhouensis (assembly GCA_039877035.1). Taxonomy (NCBI): domain Eukaryota; kingdom Metazoa; phylum Chordata; class Actinopteri; order Siluriformes; family Siluridae; genus Silurus; species Silurus lanzhouensis. The sequence goes on along the minus strand of JBCEWE010000339.1, from coordinate 1,208,162 downwards.
TTACTTTATGTGTTTTATTGTTAATTAACTTAATTCCTTGTGCCGAGTATGATTAATAATTTTATATATTTATAAAATTTTATATATATTTTATTATTATTATTATTATTATTATTATTATTCAGGAAAATGAAGCAGAAATGCTGAATTATGAAGTCATGCAATTCTCTCAAAAGAAAATCAAACCTGAAAAAAGAAGAAATGGATCATCAGACACGACAGAGTGTGTTTACTCCATTGTGAATAAAACTGTAAGATAAAAGTTATGTGATTTATAGTTCTTGGTATTATTACACTGCAAAAGTAAAAGGTAAAAGAAGTTTGCAAGTTGAAATATCTTGACTACACACTAATTTATTCTAGATTTTTCCGTAGGAAATAAAAAGATTATTAAACAAATCCAGAAGTAAAACTACATCTAAAGACAATATTATATGTGTGTGCAATAATCCTATAATAAAAGTTATTTAAAAATTGTCTATCTAATTATTTTTAGAAGTTTCCCAGCAGTGTAGCGAAACGTCTACGCCACAGGTTTAATGTCTTCACACATGATTAAAGTAAATCCTGATATCTTTCAAATATCACATTCAACTGTGTCTTAACTCTGAGCAACAGAGAAAAATAAAATATTTTTAAATGAAATAAAATTTCCTGGTCTTATTGTATGTGTTGTACAATAACTTGGGTTTGGGCTCGTTTTACTGAACAACCTCTGTGTTTACATTTACAACACCATTGAAAGAATATTAATAATTATGTGTTATAAATAAATTATGTTACAGTGTGTGATAGAGGGAAAAGTTTTAGAACTATAAGTAAGAAACCCTTAGATGCTTTATTAAATAGTTTGATTGTCTTGATTGATTAAATTTTCTCTTCACCTATCTATCTATCTATCTATCTATCTATCTATCTATCTATCTATCTATCTATCTATCTATCTATCTATCTATCTATCTATCTATCTATCTATCTATCTATCTATCTATCTATCTAATATATGTTACTTTTAGCAGTTATGACTTTTACATACTGGCGCAGTAAACTGAAAGAATGCTGGCTGTGGTTTAGATGCTGCAGTACCTCTTAGCAGATGCTAGTAGGCAGAAGAGACTGTGGTTAAGATGATTATAAACTTTGCTCTGCATTCTTTTGTTTTGCAGTGCTTGTGGTAGATTCATGGTAAGAGCTTGTTGTGTTGCACCAAAACCAAAACCAAAAATAAACTAGCGGTTTAGTTTGTGTGATTGTCTTAATGCTTTAAAAATCCTCTTCATCGTTTTTGCCTCTTGATCTGATATACAATATTCTGTATGGCTCTGGTGTGCTAATCTCCTAATAGAGGGAGGGTGATACCCCAATTACAAATTCCAATGAGAAGTTGAACCACCCGAGTGTCCATGTTAGTGGACTGAACCCATTCATCCACAGAGGATTGTTCAAGGCAAATGGAAATATCTATGTCATTTATTTTGTCCACGCTCTATCAGTCAAATCAGTCAAATAGAAAGTGCGGCGTCACTGGCAGGGTGACTTCACAACCAGGAAGCTATAAAAGCACATGGAGTGAAGCTGGCGCCAGCTTTTGTTAGTTGTTATGTTGTTTAATGGTAAGTGGTAATGTCCAAAAAAAAAATCAAAAAAATAATGAAAGCAAGCAGTAAGAGTAAGCACACTTTCTGGCTGTGTGATCCTCCCTGCCCGCTATATTATGAGGGGGATACACACAGCCTGTGTGTTACTTGCTTGGGAGCGGAGGATTATAAGTCGGTTCTCGATTGAGCCGACTGCGCAGATTTCCCTCGCATGTCTATGTAAATGCTCCGATCCCAGTGGGCACTTTTTGAGGAGGGTGCTCCGGCTCCTCAGAGTTCTGGCCCTGCTCTCGCTGAGACAGAGCAGTGTGCTAGTTCCTGGGGATCGCAGATGGATCTGTCAGAGGTCCAGAGATGGGCTTATGCCTTTCCCCTGCTTCACCTGCTGGGTACAACATTCGCTCACAAAGCACACCTTTTTTGGATTCTAAACCTTGCGGTGAGAGCGCTCAACTCCACCTCTCTTCCTCCGAGGTGGTGGGGGGTGTCTATGTTCTGCAAGCCCTTTCTGCAACCTGTGTCACAACTTCCATGCTGGAGTTTTCCCTTGCCGGACCTGACTGCTGAGGTGTCCAGGTCCTGGGCTAAGCCACTTTTGGCTCGCCTCTTCAGTTCTAAGGTCCCTCTATATTCCAATATTGTTGGACTGAAAGAGTGTGGTTACAGGTCGGTGCCCCGGGTTCAAGAGCACGCTGGCCAGCTATCTCTCCCTGGGTGCCGCATTCTTCCTTAAAACAACGGCCCTGTCCACCAAGCCTCTTCAAAATACGTTGCGCTCAGCAGGTCAAGCCGCACTGTGCCTGCACACCATGGCGGTGTTGCAGCCTATCAGGCTGACCTACTGTGAGAGCTGGACATGGGGGCATCTTGGGTAACCAGGAGGTCCAGGAGCTCCATCGTGCGACGGACCTGGCTCTGAGGACCATTAAAGAGACTGATGGGGCCTTTGACCAGTCCATTGCCACCCTTTTGTATGCTGAAAGGCACCTATGGCTCCCCCTTTCAGATCTTTTAGACAGGTACAGGGCCGTTCTGCTGTATGCCCCTCTAGTGCCAACTGGCCTATTCGATGACTACGTAAATATGGTCATCGACAGGTTCCAGAAGGCCAAGAAACAGTCGGCGGCATTCCAGTGGTTTCTCAGTCCCAAAACTAATTCAACTCCTCTTAACACTGGGAGGTTCAGAAACAGAACGTTTGCTTTTGGGACCGAAGCTTACCAGTATTGAGTTCCTCCATTTAGTTTTGCAATCTCACAAAGTGTATGTGTATGTGTATATGTGGCCCTGATCCCTCTGAGACAGGTCGTCTGCATTCTAAACTATATTGACCATTGGTTGATTTTGGCTCAATTAGAGTACTTAGCGGTCAGGCATTGAGATGTCGTTGTCGCTCACATGAAGGAGTTGGGGTTATGGCTGAATGCGTGTTGTTTTCAATACAGAGAACCACTTACTTAGGCGTTGTGTGGGATTCGACCCTTATGTGTGGACAGTTGTCTTCTGCTTGCATTGCATTAATCCTTAAAGCCATCAGGCGAGTGAAAGAAGGCCAGTTACTCACTGTCAAGCAGTTCCAGAGAATGCTGGGGCTGATGGCAGCAGCATCCAATGTGGTTCCACTTGGCCTCCTGCACGTGAAATTCCTTCAGTCAACATTTCTAATGCTGACCTGCACAACAGCAACACATGTTTAGCTCATTCCAGGCAATGAAACAGATATATTACTCCATAATACTGTCCTATCTGTGTGTCAGACAGATTCTCATGTACATTTTACACAGCTGCTATAATTAATACATTAGTGTCCCAGACCTGTACTGTAATCAACAGTTTTAAGTGTTTTGAAAGATTTCATGTCCTTTTTGAAACTAAGCTCCACTTGGCTGTCAGATTCCAGTCAAATTCACAAATTCAAATGCATTTCTCAGGCCCCAAATGAGCATTATTATTATATAGATAAGACGTTGTACAAACAAGTTAGTTAGTTAGTGTAGGCACATGTGAGTTCAACCACAATTTCCATTCAGTCATTATACCTTTGTTTGTTGCAACACCAAAACACAAATATGGAAAATAAAATGTGGGGTAGCTGTAGGTAGATCAGAACAGCACATGCTACATTACAGTGGCTTTTTTCATTATAACCAATCACACGTCATAGTCTGGGGCTGTGCTCAGATCAGACCGCCTATAGTATAAATATCAATTCTAACCAAGTGCATTCATATTCTGTTGAGAAATAAAATTCAAACACTGTACAAATACAGAGAAATGACCCAATTCTGGATTTTAATTTTGATCTTCAGCACCATGTGTAAGTAATTCAGGCAAATTCTCTCTCTCTCTCTCTCTCTCTCTCTCTCTCTCTCTCTCTCTCTCTCTCTCTCTCTACATATATATATATATATATATTTTAATGTAGTTAAAAATCTTTTAAGCTAATTTGTTATAATTAATAACTCATTTAATACATTATTTACCTAAATAATGTATTTGTTTCTCCTAGATACAGTAGAACCTGGTGGACGCTGGGTTTCTGCACAATCCCTCACAGAAACACCAGTTCATCAGCCTGATAAAGAGCTCAGTGTGGATATCGGAGACTCTGCTACTCTGCGCTGTTGTATTTCTGATACAGTAGCTAGTGTAATATTCTGGTTTAAGCAACTAAACAAACACAAACTTCAGCTTATGGTCACAGTGTATAAAACAGCAGGAGAAACATTTTCCAATGGATTCCATAAGTCACGTTTCAGAATACAAAGATTTTCAAACTGCTTTAACACAATTATTTTAAACACCATTCAGTCTGATGAAGCCATGTACTACTGTGCCGTGCGATATCCTAACCTTGCGTTTGCAGACGGGACTTATTTGAAAATTAAAGGTAGGATTTACACTGAAACTGATAAGAATATTTGTTTAATGTGGTGAAATTTTCCCTTATTAACATTAATATGTTCAAACTGGGATATAAATAACAATAACATACTGAATTGCTGACAGTGTTTTTTTAATTAAAACTGAAATACAGACTTTAACTGAAGCATGATTAATGTTTATAGGTGAGAATGTTATCATTGAATCAGAAACATCTACACCTAAACCTGCTCTGTGTAATAATTCAGTGGTGCATGAAGCAACACTGCATGGAAACAGCACCAACATCATCTCACTAAATAAAACAGGTAAGAATTTATTTCATCATTAAGCAATTATACTTAATTTATAATGAATAATTAATGCATTTATAAAATCAGCTGAACTGATGTAAATGTAATGTGGTAAAATAACAGTATAGGAATTGATCAGATCTCTACATTGGACAGTGCTCGGTTTGGGATCGGCTTTGGGTTTCTGCGCACTTCTGATTTTATTCCTCACTTATTTTCTATGGAGGAGAACAAAAAGTGATAAACGTAAGTGTGTTTGTAATCAGATGAATTAATCAGTAAGAGGAACACTTTTATTCAGTTTGATAAAAACACTAATAATTGTGTTTCTTTATTATTAGTTAACGAGGGAGGAACGAGGGAGGTAAGTGAACAAGATAATTATTTACTATTATGTACTCTATTGTTAATTAAATGTATTCCTTCTGCCGAGTATGATTAATATATATATATATATATATATATATATATATAGTGTGTGTGTGTGTGTGTTGAAAATACTACTACATTCAAGTGTGTATTGTGCAGTTAATTATATGATTGTTACTGTGAGACAGACTTCATATTGTGTGTTTACCATTATTATTATTATTATTATTATATTATTATTATTATTATTATTATTATATTATTATTATTGTTATTAATTATTATTATTCTTCAGGAAAATGAAGCAGAAATGCTAAATTATGCAGCCGTGAAATTCTCCCAGAAGAAAACCAAACCTGAAAAAAGAAGAAATGGATCATCAGACACGACAGAGTGTGTTTACTCCATTGTGAATAAAACTGTAAGATAAAAGTTATGTGATTTATAGTTCTTGGTATTATTACACTGCAAAAGTAAAAGGTAAAAGAAGTTTGCAAGTTGAAATATCTTGACTACACGCTAATTTATTCCAGATTTTTCCGTAGGAAATAAAAAGATTATTAAACAAATCCAGAAGTAAAACTACATCTAAAGACAATATTATATGTGTGTGCAATAATCCTATAATAAAAGTTATTTAAAAATGTCTATTTCATTATTTTTAGAAGTTTCCCAGCAGTGTAGCCAAACGTCTACGCCACAGGTTTAATGTATTCACACATGATTAAAGTAAATCCTGATATCTTTCAAATATCACATTCAACTGTGTCTTAACTCTGAGCAACAGAGAAAAATAAAATATTTTTGTATGAATAAATTTCTTGGCCTTATTGTATGTGTTGTACAATAACTTGGGTTTAGGCTCGTTTTACTGAACAACCTCTGTGCTCACATTTACAACACCATTGAAGGGTTCCTAATAATTATGTGTTATAAATGAATTATTTTACAGTGTGTGATAGAGGGAAGAGTTTTAGAACTATAAGTAAGAAACCCTTTAGATGCACTGGGGATTATTAAATTGTTTGTCTTAATGTATTAAATTTCCCCTTTATCACTGTTTTCTCCTGATGTACAATCTGTATGGCTGTGGTGTGATAATTTGATAGTTGTTTAATAGTTCCATAAACATCTATCTATCTATCTATCTATCTATCTATCTATCTATCTATCTATCTATCTATCTATCTATCTATCTATCTATCTATCTATCTATCTATCTATCTATCTATCTATCTATCTGTTTAATAGATGTATGAACTATATATACAATGGTAAAGTAGTGTATCTGCTTTTACTCAGCACTTATAACTTTTACATCCTGGGGCAATAAACTGATAGAAAGACTGCTGGCTGTGGCTCAGATGCTGCAGTACCTCTTAGCAGATGCTAGTAGGCAGAAGAGACTGTGGTTAAGATGATTAGAAACTTTGCTCTGCATGCTCTTGTTTTGCAGTGCTTGTGGTTGATTCCTGATAAGAGCATTTAGTGTTGCACCAGAAAAAAAAACCTAGCGGTTTGGTTTGTGTGATTGTCTTAATGCTTTAAATATCCTTTTCATCGCTGAGTGTCCATGTTAGTGGATGGAACCCATTCATCCACAGAGGATTGTTTAAGGCAAATCTGGAAATATCTATGCCATTTATGTCTAAGTCTGCTGCAGAGTGTCTAGACACTCGCTTTTTCCAATCTGCCTTGCTTTTCCTGGTGATGACCTCTGGCTTCAGAATGAATTCTGTTTTAAACACAGCCACTGAAATTAAAGCTATAAACCTATGAATTCCTATTTTTTTTAACTGACTAAACCAGTTCCCCTTCAGGATCTTGAGCTGTGTTAACAATGCTTTGGGAACATTTCCGCGTTGTCCATGCTCTGAATCACGTGTGTAATCTGTCCAATGGAAAGCACGACATCACCTGCTGGGTGATGTCAAATCCAGGAAGCTATAAAGCACATGACTGTGTGTTGCTTGCTTAGACGCGGAGCATTCTAAGTCAGTTCTCGAGGGAGAACCCCATTGTGTTGAAAGCGCTCAGCTCCACCTCTCTTCCTCTGCAACCCTTTCTTTTTTTGCTTTCTGCAACCCTCATCACAACCTTCACGCCGGGGTTTGCCCTTTCCAGACCTGCATGCTGAGGTGTCCAGGTCCTGGGCTGAGCCATTTTTGGCCCGCCTCTTCAGTCTTAGGGTCTCCCTACATTCCAATATTGTTTGACTGAAAGTGGTTATAGGTCTGTGCCCTGGGTTAAAGAGATGCTGGCCAGCTATCTTTTCCCAGGTGTTGCATTGTCCCTCAAAAGCATGGCCTTGCCCACCAAGCCCCTTCGGGAATATGTTGCGCTCAGCAGGTCAAGCCGCAATGTGTCTGCCTACCATGGCAGTGTTGCAGGCCTATCAGGGTGACCTACTGTGAGAGCTGTACATGGGGGGCATCTTGGGTGGCTAGGAGGTCCAGTAGCTCCATCATGCGACGGACCGGCTCTATGGGCCACTAAAGAAACCGCTGGGGCTGTTGGGGCCCAAAAACAATCCAACACCTCCCAACACCAGGAGGTTCAGAAACAGCACCTTTTGCAAAGTGTGGTCTCTCAGAGACTTCAGGGCATCTGCATTCTAAACTACCTGTATATTGACAATTGGTTGCTTTTGGCGCAGTCAACGGTTCGGCATTGAAATGTCGTTCTCGCTCACATGAAGGAGTTGGGGTTACGGCTGAATGCCAAAAAGAGTGTGCTTTCTCCAATATAGAGAACTACTTACTTAGGCGTTGTGTGTGATTTAAACCTTATGTGTGGACAGTTGTCTTCTGCTTGCATTGCGTCCATTCTTACAGCCGCCAGGAGAGTGAAAGAAGGCTAGTCACTCACTGTCAAGCAGTTACAGAGACTGCTGGGACTGATGACAGCAGCATCCAATGTGGTTCCACTTGGCCTCGTGCACATGAGATCCCTTCAGTGGTGGTTCAGGACCCGAGGGTTTTCTCTGGGGGGCAATCCATACAATCCGTGCAATCAAGGTCATGTGGCGAGCCCTACGTGCCTTAAATGTGTGGAAAGATCCCTTGGAGTTCCTGGTCATCACATAGCGGTAAGGAGGGATGCATTGCTCACTGAATGGGGAGTGGTCATTAATCGCTGCTCCGCCCAAGGTCTTTGGGGAGGGCCCTGTCTGCTGTGGCACCTCAATTGCCTAGAGATGCTGCCCGTGCTTTTAGCTCTGATGCACTTCCTTCCGGACCTCAGAGGCCACCATGTGTTGGTCCGTTTTTGGTCTTTTATAATAACCAGCAGGGGGGTCTGCGATCACACCTCCTGTACAAGCTGGCATGTCAGATCCTCCTGTGGTCCCAGAGGAAGCTGCTCTCCTTGAGGAAGATTACTATAGTTAACTTAAGTAACTTTTCCATGTTAGTCCAACTCCATTGGAATCCCTGAAACAATGAAAATAAATGGTGCATATGAAGACTCATCACCTGGACAGAGGTCTTTAGCATAAAAGATGCCTCACACTACAAACACTGTGATTGAGCTGTTGGCCTGGTGCTAGAGGATAACCATTACAAAAAATGTTGCTGTGTTGGAGAACAGTCAGGAGGACCTTAGACCACGGTGTATTCAACACTCTTCCATCGTTTGACTATTACAAAGGTCTGAGGCCATGTTTGATAGACTGGACATGCAGACAACAAAGCATTTGTGAGAGGAAGAATTAGATAATGCTTTTTTAGTCATTCATAAATCTATATTTAAATTTATATTTATATTTTGGATCTGTAAGGGAGCCAATATATATATTTATACTTTACAGCAAAGTAAAATGCTTTTCTTCTTACATTGTAGCTTGTTAAGAATTTGGTGTCGGCCATGATATGCCTCCCCCAAAACTAGGGTTTGACCCCCAACCCAAGATCTGGAACATATTCAACATTTCTAATGATGACCCGCACAATAGCAACAAATACTTAGCTCATTTCAGGCATTGAAACAGATATACAGTATTACTCCATAATACTGTCCTATCTGTGTGTCAGGCAGATTTTCATTTACATCTTACACAGCTGCTATAATTAATCCATTAGTCTACCAGACCTGTACTGTAATCAACAGTTTTTAGTGTTTTGACAAGATTTCATGTCATTTTTGAGAAACTAAACCTAAACTAAGCTCCACTTGGCTGTCAGTTTCGAGTCAAATTCACAAATTCAAATGCATTTCTCAGGCCCCAAATGAGCATTATTATTATATAGATTAGACTTTGTACAAACAAGTTAGTTAGTTAGTGTAGGCACATGTGAGTTCACCAGGTCAACCACAATTTCCATTCAGTCATTATACCTTTGTTTGTTGCAACACCAAAACACAAATATGGAAAATAAAATGTGGGGTAGCTGTAGGTAGATCAGAACAGCACATGCTACATTACAGGGTCTTTTTTGTTATAACCAATCACACGTCATAGTCTGGGGCTGTGCTCAGTTCAGACCGCCTATAGTATAAATATCAATTCTAACCAGGCTACAAGTGCATTCATATTCTGTTGATGAATGAAATTCAAACACTGTACAAATACAGAGAAATGACCCAATTCTGGATTTTAATTTTGATCTTCAGCACCATGTGTAAGTAACTCAGGCAAATTATCCATATCTCTCTCTCTCTCTCTCTCTCTCTCTCTCTCTCTCTCTCTCTCTCTCTCTTTCTAATATATATATATATATATTATATATATATATATATATATATATATATATATATATATATATTTATATTAGATATTATTAGATACGTTTTATTAAAATTATAATAAAGTTGATTTTTATATGTAATACCTCTCGTTTAATAAATTATTTAACTAATGAATGCATTTTTTTCTTACAGTAGAACCTGGTGGACGCTGGGTTTCTGCACAATCCCTCATAGAAACACCAGTTTATCAGCCTGATAAAGAGCTCAGTGTGGATATCGGAGACTCGGCTACTCTGCGCTGTTGTATTTCTGAAACAGTAGCTGGAATAATATTCTGGTTTAAGCAACTAAACAGACAAAAACTTCAGCTTATGGTCACAGTTTATAAAACAGCAGGAGAAACATTTTACAATGGATTCCATAAGTCACGTTTCCAAATAGAAAGATTTTCAAACTGCTTTAACACAATTATTTTAAAGACCATTCAGTCTGATGAAGCCATGTACTACTGTGCCGTGCGATATCCTAACCTTGCGTTTGCAGATGGAACGTATTTAAAAATCAAAGGTAGGATTTACACTGAAACTGATGAAAATATTGGTTTAATGTGGTGAAATTTTACCTTATTAACATTAATATGTTCAGCAATGACATACTGAAATGCTGCCAGTGTTTTTAACTAAAACTGAAATACAGACTTTAACTGAAGCATGATTAATGTTTATAGGTGAGAATGTTATCAGTGAATCAGAAACATCTACACCTAAACCTGCTCTGTGTAATAATTCAGTGGTACATGAAGCAACACTGCATGGAAACACCACCAACATCATCTCACAAAATAAAACAGGTAGGAATTTATTTCATCATTAAGCAATTGTACTTAATTTATAATGAATAATTAATGCATCTATAAAATCAACTGAACTGATGTAAATGTAATGTGGTAAAATAACAGTATAGGAATTGATCAGATCTCTACATTGGACAGTGCTCGGTTTGGGATCGGCTTTGGGTTTCTGCGCACTTCTGATTATCTTCCTCACTTATTTTCTATGGAGGAGAACAAAAAGTGATGAAAGTAAGTGTTTTTGTAATCAGATTAATTAATCAGTAATATGGACACTTTTATTCATTAATAGATTAATAGATAAACATTAATAGATGTGTCTCTTTATTAAAAGTTAACACTTTTACAGAAAACTCAAGTACAGGAATGAGGCAGGTACGTGAACAAGATAATTATTTACTATTATTCGCTGTATGGGAAATTCTTTGTCCTGTTTTTTGTCTTTGTTTTGGCACTTTTGCTCATTATATAAGTGAAATACTGCTATTTTCAAGTGCCTTTAGTGTAGATAATATTATTGTATGATTGTTACTGTGAGTTAAACTTTACATTTCTGCATTATTATAATTATTATGATTATTATTCAGAAAAATGAAGCAGAAATGCTGAATTATGCGGCTGTGAAATTCTCCAAGAAGAAAAGCAAACCTGCAGAAAGAGAAAATCGATCATCAGATACAACAGAGTGTGTTTACTCCATTGTGAATAATACTGTAAGATAAAAGATAAATGATTTATAGCTCCTGGTATTATTACAGTGAAAACACAAGTTAAAAACTCAGCGAGCTGAAATATCTTCACTACACACTAATTTATTCCATATTTTTAATGATAAGATGAACCTAGAGATAATTTTATATTAGTTTGCAATAATCTTTATAAAAGCTTTTAAAAAATTGTTGAATATGTCTATGCCACAGTTTTGTTTTCTTGACACATAATTTAAGTAAATCCTGATTTCTTTTACGTGTCTCACCAACAGTGAACTTGTGAAAAATAAACGATTTTTGTACGAGTAACTTTTTTGGTGTCATTTGTATGAATATGTCATTGGCTTAAACTAATAAATGCAATGCCTTGAAAATCTTAAAGAAAAATAGATCAGACTTTTCTACATTTTAAAATTTTTTATTATTTCCAATCACTGTTTTAAGATGCCTATGTGTTCTCCTTAAACGTAACGTCTACATTAACTGGAGTTTTATCCACTAACCTCTTGGATGCATTGATGATTATTAAATCAGCAATAAAACATAACAAGGAAATTGATGTGTTAATATTTATCTTTTAATACCAATATATACACATCTGTGGGAAAAAATGCCTTCTAATTTCTTTAAAGCCTAAAAAGTTATTTTAAGAGTCTTATTTAATTGTTATCAGTTTTGATGGCGTTGCTGATGTTTTCTTAAATGTGCTGCACCAGTACACAGAAATAACATTCCCATTAATGACCATTAAACCCTAACGCTGACTCCTTCAAGTATTAACCAAAGTGAAGCATCAAACAAAAAAGATAAATCTTTCCATCTTTTCCGTTTGCAATCCACAGTCACGGAAAACATAATTTACTTATTGAGTGTATCATGTAATCAATTTGACTATCAATTGTTAAATGTAATTATTTACATAAACATAAATGTTTGTAAACATAAATGTAATTATTAGAAGAATCTGTGTAGATTTTGTGTATTATGTGTAATTATGTGTATGTCACATACAGGCTTAAAAAGAGAATAAAAAATTGGTGTTGGTTATACCGCTAATACTTCCTGACCTTCACCTCATATTCCAGCACATGGTTTTAAAATGTGTTACATAGAGACTTTGCCACTTGTAAAATTCTACATCCTTGAAAAAGAAGAAGTTGAGAGTCTGCATGTTGTCATTCAACTGCTGCAGTACCTCTGACCTGATGCTAGTAGGCAGAAGAGACTATACTAAGGGTGGACAGAAACATTGGTCTCTGAACTTTCTGTGTTATTTTGGTTAGGAAGGATGTGTTAGTGGTTCGTTTGAGGTCTTCAGCAATGCGCATGCAGAAGAGGTGGTGGTGTGGACATTTTCAGCAGAGCATCTGCGGGTGGTTCATAGTACACATTTTGTTTCCTGTTTTAACTCTAATGTCTTTAGTTTTGCTGACATTTACATGCTCTTTTCTGCCTGAGAACCAGTGTGGTAGAGGGACCACCCTTGTTTTTTAAACTGTTATAACATTTATGACTGTCATTTCATCAGCAGGGTTATAATGGTGTTTGTATTATGTTGGTACTGTCCTGAGTGTATGTAATAAATTCACTGGTACCGCACTGGAAGTAGGATAGACAGGCAATAGTTCACCAAGAAAAGCTTTCTTTATCTATAAGGCCGACACTTCTTTCACCGGCGCCTGCCCAGGCTAAGTCACCTTTTGGTGACCCTCCCGCTCTTCTCTCTGTTGGTGGCTCTTTCCTTGTAAGTTGGCGTCTCTCTCCTCTTTATTGGCATCGCTGGACCCCAACGCCCGACTCAGGCCAGGGAACCGTCTGGCCTGAGTTGACCCCCCGTGGCATGAGAGGCAGAAGGTGGTGGAAAGTGCTCCCAGATTCCCAGGAGCGAGCGAGCGAGCGTACAGGCTGGCGGGTGGGGAAGGTCGGTGGAGCAGGAGAGAAGGAATGAGAGAGAGAGAGAGAGACTGCCTAACCCTGGGTACACTGCCATCTGGATTTCCCTGGAGAGGCGTGGCAGATGATAGAATGCCTGTTTTTGCCGTTGTTTCCATCTTGCTGCACAGGACGCAGGTGGCACCGCAGCGGCTCCTTGGCCTGGTCCCACTCCTTCAATGGTGTAGTCTCCCTGGCATCATACACCTCTTCCAGAAAGGGATTTCGGCACAACTTCAACAAATTCACTGGTACCGCACTGAAAGAAAGATAGACAGGCAATAGTTGACCAAGCAGAGGTTTTTTTATTTACTTTGAGTTTTCACACAGCCTTTTCAATACTTAAGCCAGGGCTCACCCACACACAGTTCGGGACGCCTTTGCTGGCAGTCCGTCCCGGATCGACACGCACTTCTTCGGCATCCGCCCATCTCACTCAAGGATCGGTGAACTTTCTCTCTTTAGCGCCCTCCCGAGTTTTCTTGCGGACCGGCACGTTTTTTCTTAGCATCCACCCAAGTTCACTGTGGCAGTATTTGGTGGGGAGTAAGCGGAAGACTGTCTTGTTTATAGCTATTGCAGCTGCTGTGCACTGAGAATACTTGCCAATACTGTGTGGTTTAATAAATGCCCAGCTGTACCGGCATAAGAATAATTGACATAATAATTGATATAAATGATCATTATTGCAGACAAGTACCACAAACAGACATTGTAAATGATGTCATGTCATATGCCCATCAAACTGCCCTGGAACTTAAACTCTTTCTAGAGCAAAAGTGTCTGTAAAATGTCAAGATTCAAAGGTACTGCACTCAACTTTGGCCCAGATGATCATAATGTTCTATGAAGTTGACTTAAGAGCGCAAATTAATATAAACATCATGTGGTACATGTGAATGTTCAAATAAACCACATTTTCCATTTGGTCATGATACTGTATGTGTGTAAAACAACACAAGACAAAAATGGAAATGTGATGTAGATGTAGGTAGATCAGAACACCTCAAGCTTCCTTATGTTGGTACAAGCTATACTCCGGGGCGTGCTCAGTACAGACCACCTATAGTGTAGTACTGGTATAAATTCAAACCATGCTTCAATTGTATTCATGTACTGTTTATCAATAAGATGCAAATGCTGCAGAGTTTATAAGACATGAAAAATGTCTAGTTTCTGGATTTTATTCATGACCTTCAGCACTGTATGTAAGTAATATGTATATCAATATATATATAAGAATATTATTCCTGTCTTGTTTGATGTATAACTGTAACCCAATGCAGTTGTATGTAAGGGATTCTTAATAACTCATTGTGTATAACAGTATCTGAATTACATTCTTTACCCAATTAATTTTCTTTTTTAGATATAGTCCAACCTGGTAGACGCTGGGTTTCTGCACAAACCCTGAAAGAACCAACAGTAAATCAGCCTGATAAAGAGCTCAGTGTGGATATCGGAGACTCGGCTACTCTGCGCTGCTGTATTTCAGAAATGGGTTTTGGTGACATAGCTTGGTTTAAGCAACCAAACAGAGAAAAACCTCAGATTATAGTCAATTTCTATAAGACTGCTGGGGAAACATTTGTCAATGGATTTGAAAAGTCCAAATTTATAATTGGAAGATCTTCTGATAGAAAATGCTTTAATCTGACCATTTTAAACACCACTCAATCTGATGAAGCCGTGTACTACTGTGCACTCACATACCCATCGCCTGAGTTTGGTGATGGAACTTATTTAACAATTAAAGGTAAGATTTCCTTTAAAATTGTTTAAGAATCTGGTTTACTATATATATATTTTAATTATAGAGATTAGCCTGTTTCAACTGAAAAATATATACATATAATATTGAGGTAGTGAAATGCTGAATGGTTTGTTCCTCTAGAGTTACAGACTTTTTAGTGAATAATGATAAATGTTTATAGATGTTACCAATGCATCAGAAACATCTAAACCAGCACTGTGTGATCATTCAGTGGTGTGTGAACCAACATTGCATGGAAACAGCACCAACATCAACACACAAGAGAAAAAATGTAAGACGTCTCATCATGCACTATTAATGAATTATTCTTAATTTCCTATTTGATAAAGCACAAATTAAATGAATTGATACGGTGAAGGCTTGCGAATGACCATATCTTTACACTGAACAGTGCTCGGTTTGGGAACGGCTTTGGTTTTCTGTGTGCTTCTGATATTCAGTCTCACTTATCTCATACTGAGGAGAAGAAAAAATGACACCTGTATATGTACGTACTGATTAGATTTCTATATCATAATATATTCAACTTTATTCATGTCAAAAAGAATAACGCTTTGTGTTTCTATGTTAATAGTAAATGCTTCTATAGAAAACTGTCCAGAATTGAGGCAGGTACGTGCACAAGAAAAAAAACTGAATTGGTGATACGTGCTCTGTGTAGTTAATGTTTATAATACAGTTATTGTATAGTACTTTATATTTATTCATTACAATGTATTATGATTATTATTATTATTATTATTTTTTTTTTTTACAGGAATCTGAACCTGAAATAGTAAATTATGCAGCTTTACAATTCTCCCAGATGAAACCCAAAGCTAAAAAAATGAAAACTGGTCTATCGGAAGTTTGTACATACTCTGATGTGAATATAAAGTAATAATCTATAATGTAACGAAAATAATTTACAACTTATACACTGCAAAATTACAGTTAAATATTGTATCCAGTGAGAATATATTGATTATTTTCACAATATTTAACTTTATGACATTATAACAACTAAGATAATGCAAAACCTTATTTTTTTTTTTATATCTTGTGGCATCATTTCTTTAACTCATTTTTGCTGAATACATGTAAATGCGAATAAATTAAATAAAGTAACAAAGGCTTATTTACAAATATTATGTATATACTATATCTAATGTATATACTGGAATACACAATGTATTGTCTAAAATATTGTGAATTAGCTTTATATACAAGTCATGGACTGTGATTTTTTTTTGGTAAAACTTCAACACAGTTTACATTATTCAATGCGAATCATCAGACAAGAAGGATGAATCTTTCCAGAAATGAATTAATATTAATTTATTGTGCAGTACAGACCAAACTTAATGCTACTTCCTGCCATCCTGCATATATTGAACATGTACTTTTACCTGCTTCCTCACAACAAATGTATAAACCCATGACTACATTGTGTTTCTTATTTTTACTAGATTTCCAGCAGACTGTCAAATTCAGTTTATGCAACAAACAAAATACATTTTGTGTGTATATCTGTTTCATGCAACTTCAAAAACTTTCGCCACATGTACCAATGCAACAGCGCACCCACCACCTGATCGCTGAAAATGTCAAACAAAGAAAAAATAGCTACACTTTATTACTACTTTGTAAAGCGCATGAACACAATGGATGTCATGAATTCAATGTTGGTTTCTGAAAAAAATTTTTTTTAATTAAAAATGTATGTCTGGCACACAAAACTAAACTGTAATAAAATAAGAAATGTTAACTGTACAAAATCATTGTAATTAATCTGTCAGTAAAAAAGGAAAAAGCTTTACTATTACAACACATGCCTGGGTGATGCAATGACAGGACAACATTCACATGCCGTAAAATGAGAGAAAAGGAAATGGGGGTTAAACCACAATGTATCTTTATCTTAAGTCAAGTCAAGTGGCTTTAGTGTCATTTCAACCACATTCACTACAGTACACAGTATAATGACACCGTGTTCTTCCATGACCAAGGTGCTACATACAATTATAATAAGTTAATACAAGATAACACAAAACTAACTGGAAGACACAGACTGACACATAGAACATCACATAAAGTGCTAACAAGTAAGGTGCCACCAAACCCACATCTTACATGCACTAGGTTTGGGTTATCATCTGGTGGTTTTAAACATGATATTATCTGCAGCTGTTAACACTTTAACAGACAGTATTTAATGCCATATAGTGATGACTAGATTAAAACAGCTTACTAAAACAGTTCTACTGTACTTTGTTTTTGGGTGGACCACAACTGTCTGAAGCCCAAGTCCTCACCAAACATGAGCTGTGTTTTATTCAACCATGATTGAGTTGCTTTGTAAAATGTATGTAGTGAATAACACTGATGCTAAGACTGATGATCTTGGTGGATTTTCATGGCCTGAAGAAGCAAACAGGAGACGTAAATGGTGTGTTGAGTGACACAAGTGTCAGTCATTCCTTGGGCTCACAGAGAGCTACTGGAGATTCATTAGGAACTTCATTTTGACCAATTTGGGCAGTCACTGTATTTAAGTACTGCTTCACCAATGTACTGATTTAGCATTATACAGTCATATCCCTGACCCTTATCATGAAGTAGAATAATACATTTTATTTATAGGCACCTTTCTAACGGAGTGTGTGTTAGAGAAGTGAAGAAAAGAGTGCAGGCAGGGTGGAGTGGGTGGAGAAGAGTGATAGCAGGAGTGATTTGTGATGGAAGAGTATCTGCAAGAGTGAAAGGGAAAGTTTATAAGACTGTGGTGAGACCTGAGATGTTGTATGGATTAGAGACAGTGGCATTGACTAAAAGACAGGAGGTGGAGCTGGAGGTAGCAGAGCTGAAGATGTTGAGATGTTCGTTGGGAGTGATGAGGATGGACAGAATTAGAAATTAGTTTATTAGAGGGACAGCGCATGTAGGACGTTTTGGAGACAAGGTAAGGGAGGTGAGATTGAGATGGTTTGGACATGTGCAGAGGAGGAACATGGGGTATATCGGTAGGAGAATGCTGAGGATGGAGCCACCAGGAAGGAGAAAAGAGGAAGACTAAGGAGGAGGTTTATGGATGTGGTGAGGGAAGACATGCAGGTAGTTGGTTTGAAAGAGGCAGATGTAGAGGACAGGGGGGGTATGGAGACGGATGATCTGCTGTGGCGCCCCCTAATGGGAGAAGCCAAAAGAAGAAGAAGAAGATTTGTAGGCGCCTTTCTCAACACTCAAGTAATAAAGAATACAATACAAAAAGTAAAAAGAAAAAAAATCCCTATTTTATCATAGTCGTTCTGATCTTCTCTAAATCAAGTAACAGCTTCTTTCCAAAGGTCTAAAGGACATTTAATAAAACATCTGGTCAGTGGGGTGGCTCATATTAAACTATCACCTGATGTCCAAGAATAAACCAGGAACTTGGGTGGTATATTGGGTGCCCATGGATTAATAGACTCTGAATACACCACACCTGGTCATGGCTCATGGACTTTTTATTATGCAGTAACTGGCATTCGAGCCACTTCTGTTCAGATTAAACCAGGTCTCAGAAGAATTCCCAGCAGTGGATGAAGGTCTACTGATGCAGTGAGGAATTTAGGGAGAGATAAGTTAGATTTTATTGTTTATTTTCATGAACATTTCACAAGTAAGTAATGTACTACAGTTTCTATTCTATTAACACCAGAAGGGGTTTTAAAAGAATTCCAATGAAATTAGCTCCTTCCACAATGGACAGGATTTGATTAAGATGAATTATGTTGAATAGCTTCTCTATTTGCTGGTGATTAAATAGACAAAAGACTAATGGTTGTAGTCATTATGCAGTAATCGCCTGTGAAACTCCTGTGTTGGATTTATTTGCTCTCATTTTCACTTTAGGGGTTTTCTAAATGAATAATCACAGAACTTTAATTCTGCAATATGTACAAATGTGAAACATATTTCACTTCAGAAGGGCCGGTAGTTGAAAAAAAAAACCCATTAAATTTTCAGGATACAATTCAGATGCATGAACTGACCAAGTAAATAACAAAGCAAAGGGTCGGTATGAACTGATACTCAAATAGATTTTAGTATTTTTTTTTTTTACATAAATACATAAACATGAGCAGAGATTTGTGATAAACTTTAATTCTGATTTTAAACTAATGAATAAATTAAATACATTTAGAGATATAATCTAGCTGGCAGATGACACTGAAGAATAAATACAATTTGCAGGTTGGTCTCTCTTCCTTGTCTCTCTTTTGCTGTTCGTCTTACTAAAATGTACAGCAGCGTAATTCATATCCACTGCATTGTTGCCCTGTGGGAACCAACATACAAATTCAATCATGAGAAAGATTTCTTTGTCACTATAATTCACAGGATAAAAGCTGCATTTTAGGATTAAATATGGTTTAAGTTTATTTACCAGACTAGTTGTGTTCTCTGCCTCGGATTCATGTCGAGGTCTCACTATATTAAAAAAATGATGTTAATATTAAATGAAAATCTTTATTTTAATATACAGTACATGTAATTCCTTGTTTAGCTTAAGTCATATTTAATTACTATTCTCAGTATAGTTTGTGTCTAGTCACTGTATTTTTTATACTTTTTATATGGTACATATTTCACTTACTTGAAAGCTTTTTTGTCAAAGCCAAATAAAAAAATTCAAATGTTTGTTAGTTATCAATTTTACAAAATATTCAATTCAGCACTTTTTACCTTAATTGACTACACAGTTGACCACAGACTGTAATTAATAATCCTGATATTTAAAATGGAAGATGTAATTAAATATAATGTGTATAATATAGTTAAATATCAGTCACAAGACAATCAATCAATATAATCAAATTGTCAGCTTTACAATTTATTTTGATTAAAAACTCCATAGAATGTATATATATATTTTCAATTTAGTTCTGTTATAAACATCTCATAATATTTACAGTGTCAGAAAAACCGATCTGCTCATTTATTTAAAAATTTATTAAAATGCTAGATTTAACTAATTAACATAACATTTCTAATTTCAGAATTTTCTAAGATAGTAATCACTGCTATTTCCTTTTTGTGTGAGTAGATTTATCAGTGCATTATTTTGGCTTAAATTTAGAAAAACCTAATGTTTCATTCATCAAACAGAAGAATTACATTTGTTTATAGTCCAGATAATTATACAGATATTAAATAAGCAGCTACAAGTACTGATACAGTGCTGAAATGTGTTCGTTGCACTCCAGTTCACTTTATACTGTTAATGGAACTTAATTGTGATTAAACATGAAACACGAATAAAAACATTTTATAATATTTATATACTTTTCATAATAATGTAAAGTTCTGTATCTTACAGACTCACCCCTGCAATGTTCACCGTTCCACTTTGTAAAGATTATAAAAGCTTGAATGAAGATCACAACCACACACACGACCACCACTACTGTGAGGTACATCACTTCAGGACCTACAATAAATATCATCATAATGAATATGTACCGTAGTGATAGAGCAGCTATTAATGTAGACATTGCAAATGTATAAACATTGATTTTAATAAAAAAATACGTTTTTATTTGGAAACCCAAATCATATTAACAATAATTTTGACACCAACCAAATTGTGAAACCTTCTCCAGCTGTACTCGTGTTCCGTTCCCGAAAATGATCTTCCCACACAGGACCACAGCGCAGTAGTAAGTACCAGTATCATTGAGGCTGAAGATGTTCTTGGACAAGTTGTACACACAGGTGTGTGTAGAAGATTCACACTGAAGGCTGCTGTTGTGATGAGTGTAAATGATTTGAGGATGGGATTGTGATGGAGCAGCTCTGAACCAGAGCACTTGGAGTTCTGCTGCTATGCTCTCAGAGAGAACCGAACACTGCAGAGTCACTGATGCTCCTGCAGGAACCGAGTCCAACTCACCATTCTGCAACACTGAAACACTGACATCTTCATCATCACCTGCTCAGGGGGATACAGAGAGTGAAAAATCTCAGCTCTACTTACTCAACTTACCAGAACTTTCATCACATGCAGTACAATGAATATACGTAAAAAAATAAAAAATTTATTTTATGTTATACGTTTAATGCAGGAAAGGAGACATAAAGAACCAAAAGTTAATGAATGTCAACATCTATATGTTATTAATGGAGGCTTATTAACACTATGTGTGTCAGAGTAAAGAAAACCTGAGGCGGATCAAAGCATGTTGCCGTTAGCTTAATTATTATTGAATACACTCTTAACTTACCACAAATAAGTCAGATTTCAGATTTTCAGATCAGACAGACATTAGGTTTCTACTTAAAAACCTAAGAATGTACAATACAGTGTTGCTACAGGATCATTTCTGCTTTTTTTCCTCCAACCATAATCACGGTCTGTCAAACAAACATTTTAACATTTAATTTTTCCATTTATTAATGCATTTGTAGATTGCTAAAATAGCATAAGGGAGTTTTTTCTTGTCACAGTAGCCACGGCTGCTCATCAGGGATAAATGCACACCATTCACCTTAACTGTTGATTTCTGTAAAGCTGCTTTGAGACAATGTCTGTTGTGAAAAGCGCAATACAAATAAACTTGACGACTTGACTTGACATTTTAAAGATATTCTATATAATGCATTTTCCTCACTACTTTTTGTTGAATATTTATGCACACTTCACAAAATAGGATGTTTTATCTATTTTTATTGGCCTCATTTGAATTAGTTTTTTTGAACTGCAGTCTATGAGATTCAGAATAGTCAGGATATACAGGACATTACAAACTTCCAAAGAAAAAGCAGTTAAATATAAACTTGTCCTATATACAGATCTGAATTAGTTACTTACCTGTTACAGTCAAGAACATTCCACTGGATAATGTAATATTTTCCACTGTACATTTCTCACAATAGTAAAGTCCTCCATGTTTCTTAATTACATGTTGAATTGTGAGAGTAAAGCCACTAGCCGTCTTCTCCATTGCAAATCCTAATGTCTTGAATTCAGAAAAAATGATGAAGTCCTTAAATGCTAACTGTTCTCCCACTTTTTGAGGCATTTCTCCAAATATTTGTTTGTACCAGACAACACTTTCAGTCCTACGAATGTCCTCAAATGGACAGTTAAGAGAAACACTCTGTCCAGATTTCACAGAGAGAAAGGACGGTCTGGGAAAATGTGCCGATTGGACAGGAACTGAAAAAATTCATCAAATTAGATATAATGCATCAAGAGGAATCAAATTTGAAGTAACTAAACATATAACTAGATACTGGTTCAATAAAAAGGCGATGCAACTTACATATATTGAGAAATAAAAGAATTGTCCAGATTAGCGTCATCCTCAGAGGTGAAATGATACTCGGATTGAGCTGTTTGAAAAAAAATTGAATGGCGAAAACACCGAACATTTTGTACTGGAGACTTTCATCTGATTGGTTGGGTAACAAGTCACAAGTTTACTTCATATTTCCTTTCCATTGACACGTACGTTTCTATTTTTACACCACAGACTTGGGTGTGATGGAAAAAAGAAAGACTAAAAAACAACAACACCAACAACAAAATTGAAACTATTCAGGTGAAAGTGTTATTACTTTAAACAGAACTTTCATCTTTTATTTAAAAATGAATAGTTTTTATTTTTCAAATAAACGTTTTATTTATGTTTAAAGATTATTAGCATCCATTGTTTTTTATGTCACTTGACTAATTTTACAGCACAAATATTTCCATCCTGTGAAATTTGATAATTCATTATGGGTTGTCATTCCTGGAAACATAATTTTCATCGCTAATTAGTAATGCTTTTTGATTGGTCAGAAGGTGGTGATTTCATTCTAAAAGCTCTGACAGTAGAGGGACTCGTATAGCAAAGGCACAATACAACCTGAGTAAAAAGAAAATACAAACTGTTAATTAACAAAAAAAATCCCAATTATAAATCCAATTACTGACATTCTATTGAATATTCATTTTTTATGTAATAATTTTAACTTTGCATTTTCCAACACATGAATATTTAAATACATTTGGTTATTATGTTTTGAGGTTCCTCTTAGATTTCTAGCCATACTGATATAATATAAAGGCATTATAAAGCATGGATAAGATTCATGCTGCCAAAACAGCTCTGACCCATTGATCATTAACAGCATGAACTTCTTCAGCAGTTTGAGTTACAGGAGCTCGTCTGATGGATTAGACCACATAGACCAGCCTTTGCTCCCCACGTGCATCAATGAGCCTCGGCTGCACACGACCCTGTCGCTGGTTTACCACTGTTCCTTCCTTGGAGCACTTTTGATAGATTCTGACCACTGCAGAACAGGAACATCCCATAAGAGCTGCAGTTTTGAGGATGCTCTGACCCAGACGTCTAGACGTCACAATTTGTCAAACTCACTCAAATCCTTAAGCTCGCCCATTTTTCCTGCTTCTATAACTTTGAGGACAAAATGTTCACTTGCTGCCTATTAAATAAATCCACACACTAACAGGTGCCATGATGAAGAGATGATCAGTGTTCTTCACTTCACCACTCAGAATGTTTTATGTTCTTTCATAATGGTTGGCGTATATTTTTTATTAGAAAGTCTATGAGTTTTCTACTATCACTGGTATCAGTAAGCTTTTTAGACACTGGAGACATTTTAGGACCATAAAATATAATAATAGCAACAAAAAAAAAACCCACCAACAACAAAACAACAACAACAAACAAAAACGCACTATGAAAGACACTTTTCTTGTGGTTACTTTTATTCACATGTTGTACTTGTGTTTGGTCTTCTAGAAGTGGAAAGTAGGTTACTCGTGACATCCTTCTTCACACAATTTAACCACAAACTCCACCCACTTACAGTTGCCAAGACACACCAGTGCACACAAGATTTACAGTTGATTTGTGGATAGTCTTTTTTTTCATCAGACACAATTATTTGCTGTCAAAAGAACATGGACAAGATATAATTTTAGATATCAGGTTTGGTTGAGGTCTTACTTGGCACCAGTGTGACATTTTGTCAAAATCAAGATTGCAGTGTTGTGAGAGGATATAAAAAAAAAAACCAATGAGGGGTTTAAGACAGAGGAAAAAAGTAGAATGATATTGTGAATGGGGGAGAGTTATGATGGAAAAGGTTCCACACCCATTAGAATACATATGTTCATCATAAAAGTTTTTGGATTTAGAAAAAGACCAACCCCCCCAGAAAAATGGTGCCCCCCCCACAGAACAACGGAGACAGATATTAATATTCAAATTCAGTAAGATTTTATAATATTCAAAACCTTCAACCTTTGTCTTAGAAACAATAAAATATATAAACAATACTAACAATTTCGAAAACAGAATAATATAACAAATGATTTTAGTGACCAATGGAGAAATGTTTCACTTCAGAGTACACAATGTCCTGAGATCGACCTCGGTTTTCTTTTGCACTTTTAGTTTTCCTGTCATTAAAATGTAAGGCAGTGTAAGTGAGCTCTACAGCACCAGGGTCCTGTGGAAATAAACATAAAATCAGAACTAAATAATAAAAACATGAATACAATTTATTTTTGAGATACATATACATTATATTTTATATTATACAAAATATAAAAGGTACATTAGTGAAACAATATACAGTCGATTACAGTATTAGTAACTGATATTTGTCTATAAATGGCTGAAAAGTTTTTTTGTGAAAATCCAACTTTGAATAAAACATTTAGATTTTTGTGAATAATTTTTTAGCCATTTTTGGCAAACAAACGAGTACCTGACTGTTGGAGTTCTCAATGTTTATCGCAGCACCGTGCTGAATTCTGTCTGAAATTAAAAATAATGAGATCATTTAATATTTTTTTTACTATGAAGAGCCTGAATCAATGTGCATAAAGACCCATCACAGCTGGCATTTTAATTAGTGTATTTTAATTTAATAGGACTAATAAATGAATGTTTTATATATATATCTTACTATTGAATCAATAATTTTTGATATAATTTTATTTACAGTATACGAATAAACACTTACTTCCATATTGCTGAGAGTTTTTCCTCTTACACAGTAATACAGTTTGAACAGAGATCAGAATCACACACATTACCAACATTGCTCCCAGACACATCACTACAGGATTAGAAGTCGTTGCTTTGGGAGACAAAAAAAAACAAAAATCAAAAATGTCTGGTACAGGTCTTAAAAATCGAAACATTTATTTTTTATTTTGGTATTTTTCTTTAACTTAAATTTAAATAATTTACAAAATTTGTTCACCAACCACAATTCTCCAGCTGTACTCGTGTCCCGTTCCCGAAAATGATCTTCCCACACAGGACCACAGCGCAGTAGTAAGTACCAGTATCATTGAGGCTGAAGATGTTCTTGGACAAGTTGTACACACAGGTGTGTGTAGAAGATTCGCTCTCACACTGAAGGCTGCTGTTGTGATGAGTGTAAATGATTTGAGGATGGGATTGTGATGGAGCAGCTCTGAACCAGAGCACTTGGAGTTCTGCTGCTCTGCTCTCAGAGAGAACCGAACACTGCAGAGTCACTGATGCTCCTGCAGGAACCGAGTCTGAAACACTGCTCTGGAACACTGCTACTTTAAATTCGGGTTTATCTGTTAGACAATGTATAGTTGTTATAATGTTTGATGCTCTGAAACTTAAAGACAGTCATTAAAAATCACAAAAAAGCAAGGTTGAAGTAAAATTTACACTAAGACAGTAATTTATAGAATATTAGATCATTAGAACATCCAACAATACACACACACACACACACACACACACGCACGCACGCACGCACGCACGCACGCACGCACACACATATATATATATATATATACATGCACATAAATGAATTTAGGTGTAATAATGTGAAATGACAGAAAAAAGTATTAAACACGATTTAATATTTCGTACAAAAGCTTTTGTTGGTAACGACGGCTTCAAGATGCCTCTTGTATTGAGAAACTAGTTGTAACTTGAGTTTTCTCAGCTGTGTGTTTGGGATCAGTGTCTGAACTGCTGAACTGTTCACTCTCGTTTAATCTTCATCATCCTGGTAGATGGCAGCAGATTTTTATCAAGAATGTCTTGGTACATTTTTTCATTCATCCTTCCTTTAATTATATAAAGTTTGCCCGTGCTAAAAAACAGCCCCACACCATGATGTTCCCACCTCCAAACTTCACTGTTGGTCTGGTGTTTTTGGGGTGATGTGCAGTGCCATTTGTCTCCCAAACATGGTGCGTAGTATGGCATCCAAAGTGTTACATTTTGGTCTCATCTGACCAGACTATATTCTCCCAGTATTTCTTTATAGGAGCTTCAACATGCTAAACGTGCACACTGGACATGGCGGTTCAGTGCATTACTTATTGTTTTCTTCGAAACAATTGTACCTACTAATTCCAGGACTTTTTGAAACTCTCCACAAGTGGTCCTTGGCTCTTGGACAACTCTTTTGATATTCTTTTCACTCCTCCTTCAGAAATCTTATAAGGAGCACCTGGTCATGGCCGGTTTCTGGTGAAATGAACAACAGTAAATGCTCACTGGAACATTCAGAAGTTTATAAATCCTTCTGTAACCAATGCCATCAGTATGTTTTGCAACAATAAGGTTGTGAAGGTCTTGAGAGAGCTCTTCGCTTTTACCCATTATGAAAGGCTTCTTGTGTAACACCTTGGTAATGGGACACCTTTATGTATATACAGCAGGCCATCAGTTAATATTAATTTGCATTGACACTGAAATTTTTTTCCACTCCCTTTCTTCGTGTTCAATACTTTTTCAATTTTTCATTTCACATTATTACAAATAACTTTATTTATGGACATTCATGGTTTGATCTCTGGATTGCATGGGTTGTTAGCAACATCTGGAAAAAAATTCATGTCAACAGCACCGTAAAAAATATTTTTACAGAGAAAAACATTGTGTTCAATAATTATTTTACCTGCTGTTATAGAACTACTATATATATATATATATATATATATTATATATATATATATATATATATATAAATTAATAATAATGTATGTAAAGTATATGAACTTCTTAACTAAATTATAATTATATATAGGATATGTATTTAAATATTTATAGGATAGTATTTATAATTTACTTACTATTCACTGATAAAAAAGTTCCTTTGGCAAATACAGTTAAAAATGCAACTAAGCCGCAGTAATACACGGCCTCATCTGATTCTTCCACATTGAATATTTTCAAATGACAGCTCTTCTCTTCCTTTACGATTTTAAACCTTGCGGAATTTAATTCCTTGCTGTACATGGGATCCTGTACTTTCTGCACTATGACCACTAAAGAAGGTTCACATCCTGCTGCTTGCTTGTACCAAACTATGGGATCAATGTTTTGTTCTTCGAGCATGAAGCATTGTAGAGTTACGTTTTCACCAGCAGCAGCAGTGATCACCCGGTTTGGCTGATGAATGCGGTTTACTTGTGTAGAAACTATTGTGAAAAAGTCAGAAGCAAAAAAAAAATATTTTTAGTATTCATTAATTTGGAATGTTTTTGTTCTACATTTACTATGTGTTAAAAATAAAAGCTGTCAGTCAGTCATTGCAATTTTGTTATCAATTCCAGCTAGTTATATATTTTTAATAATACAGCATGATTAGATTAGAAATATTGAAACTTACTTATTTTTGGAAAAAGCACCACCGTAATCCATAATATCGTCATCTTATGTCTGAGGTCTGTGCTCTGCTTCTCCTCCTGAAAGACTGTCATAAGGTCTAACTGAGTAAGTCTTTGCTCAAGTAAAAGATTTAGGACATGAGGTTCTGACATCACAAACTTCCTGTGACTTTCTCCACCCATAAGCAACAACAATGTAAATGTAAAATGCCGACTGGGGTCTGTTATTTTGCAGCATCTTACAATGGGTTTGAATAGTTTTTTTTTTACATGCATTGTGTGTATATAACTATATTACTGTGTAAATGTTTTAGGCAGGTGTGAAAAAATGCTGTTAAGTAATATCTTCAAAACCGCTTAAACAGTACATCTTTAAACCCCAGTAGCTTTCAGATTTTTACCAGCGAGAGTCTTTGCTAATGCAGTATATCTGTAGTATGATTTATTATGGCTATAATGTCATAATCTTTGTCACAAGACTCACATTCAAACTTAATAAATTAAACACATAAACACATTAAATTATTATTATTATCCCAAAACCTTCTTTTCAAAAGCTTAAAAAAAAGTTTAGGCCCTTTTTGTCGTCCATAATTTTAATTTGAGTTCAGCTCTCCTTACTGACGTGACGTCCCCCAAACCCCCGCCCCTCCATTCTGAGTGTATGATTGTGGGAACTTTTCTGGGTGGTGGGCGCAGACTTCCAACCAGCTTCATACACTGTGACATGATATAATAATTGACGCAACTCTACAAATGTGTGGTTAGAAAATTACTTTTTTTTTTACTAGTAATGTACTATATTTATACTATTTACACTGTACAATGAGTTTCCTAAATAATTACTAAAGAAACAATATTATACTCTTAATATCCCATCACAGTATGTTTAGAAGGACACCAGAAGGCCACCATTTGAAATTTTATTCCAAAAAACAAAAAATCTATTAAAAGAAAAAAATGTAAGATGTATAATCTAAATCTTGGTGAGAGATCTGACTTCACACACTGTCGTGATGTTTTTCTCTCTTTTCTCTTCCTCCTTTGTTTTTCTTTTCATTAAAATGTAATGCAGCGTAATTATAAATAAAAAAAAACATTAGAAATATGATCTAAGTAACATGTGACACTTCGGAATAAACACAATCTCCAGGTTTTTCTTTTTTTCTCATCACTCTTTTGGTGTTCTTCTTATTAAAATGTAAAGCAGCGTAATTCAGCTCTACTGCATCACCACCCTGTGGGGATCAACATACAGATGTTTGTATTAGATCACAGCTGTCTGAATCATAACAGGGACTTTTAGCAGTAAGTTTATAAGAGCATGTAGAAACAATTTAAGATTATTTACCTGATCAGGTGTTTTCTTTATAACAGAGACTTTCTGAGGTTTTACTGTAAAGAGAGAGAGAGGGGGGGGGGTATTAAATAGATGTATTAAATACATCGTGTTCAATACTTTTTCCTGTCATTCGACATTATTACACCTAACTTAATTTATGTGTGAATTGTGTGTGGAAATGTATACATCACTCTTATTTTAATTGTTTTTCATTGGTTTATCCAAAAAGATACAACATTTTATTTATATTATTATAATTATATTATATTATATTATTACTAGTATTGCAGTTCTGTGTGACAGACTCACCTCTGAATTGTTCACAGACTCTCATTTTACAGATTATTAAAGTTTCAGTGATGATTACAATCACACACACGGCCACCACTGTGAAGTAGATCACTTGAGGACCTGATTGAATAAAAAAATTTTAAATAACATACTAAAGAGATAAATTACAATCATGATTAAACCTAAATAATATTTGTTTTTTTTACCAACCAATTTGTGAAACCTTCTCCAGCTGTACTCGTGTCCCGTTCCCGAAAATGATCTTCCCACACAGGACCACAGCGCAGTAGTAAGTTCCAGTATCATTGAGGCTGAAGATGTTCTTGGAGTAGCATAAAAGAAAATGTGTAGAAGATTCACTCTCACACTGAAGGCTGCTGTTGTGATGAGTGTAAATGAATTGAGGATGGGATTGTGATGGAGCAGCTCTGAACCAGAGCACTTGGAGTTCTGCTGCTCTGCTCTCAGAGAGAACCGAACACTGCAGAGTCACTGATGCTCCTGCAGGAACCGAGTCTGAAACACTGCTCTGGAACACTGAGACTTTTACATCTTCATCTCCTGCTCAGGGGAATATAGACATGAGAGAGTAAGTATTTTTTTCTGTCTATAATTGGACTGAAATGATAAATAAGTGAAAATGTAAAATAAAATAATAATAATAATAATAATAATAATAATTAATATGTTAAAGATTCTGTTGATGAAATGGAGCTTGAAACAGTACTCGCACGTACCTATAAATACGGTTTATTCTTTTTTATGATGTTAGTAGACAGAAATTTACTTTTTACAGGTAAGAATATCTAATGTTTTTTTTATTTCTGATTATTTTTTCTCACACTGACACTGAAATTGTTCCAAACATTTACTGTCACATGGGTTAAAGTAAATTTTTTTGTACAATAGTAACAAGGTAAGAGACTCCAAACCTTTTTCTATATGTAAAAATGTTGTCGTATTACTTAAATAATTCAAATGTAATACATGAACTTTCTCATAATAAGATCATTGTTATTATTATTTATAAATTCATAGCAGTATATGCATACATTATAAGTAATGAAAATGAAAAGGAGGTGATTTTTCTATAGAAATATCACTACAGTACTAAGAATTAGTTAGAAACATTAAAGTTTTTTTTACCTTTCACTGATAAAAAAGTTCCTTTTCCAAACTTTATTGAAAATGTTTTTAATCCACAGTAATATGTGGCTTCATCTGACGGTTCCACGTTCGCAATTTTCAAATGGCAGCTTCTGTCTGAATTCTCGATGGTGAACCTCGCTGAGTTGAAATTAGCTTCAAAAATGGGATTTGATGCAAGTTTCTGAACTGTGACCAATACACAAGGCTCGTGTCCTACTGCTTGTTTGTACCAAATTATGGGATCGGTGTTTGTTTCATCCAACCGAAAGCAGTGTAGAGTCACGTTCTCACCAGAAGCAGCAGTGATGACTGAGTTCGGCTGATTGATGATGTTCATTTGTGCAGAATCTTATGGTGGAAGCACAGGACCAAAAAAAAATTGTTTAACAAAAAATGATACAAAACTTTAAAGATTTGTATTAAAATGCAGTGTATGTAATTCAGTGGTTGTATATTTATGCTCTACACACAGAATGTATTTAGAGTGGCCATAGATATTTTACATTTTAGAAATAATGTCTGTAATTAATTGTAATTCTTGTAAAAAACTGCATGCTACAATATAAATAATGTAAAAAACAATGATCACTCACCAGTATTAATAAAAATCACAGCCGTAATCCATATCATCTTTACCACCTTAATCCCCAGCATTGTGTCTGATAATGTCTTTTCACCAAACTGTCTTATAGTCGCACTGAGCATGAGGGGCGTTACTGAGAAGCTAACACATCTGGAAGCTCAGCCCCCTGACCTTAAAATTCTGTATGTGGAGGCCAAAGGGAAAATCTAGTTTGTTCTAAATGGTTGGTCCATTTGCATTTCAAAGTTCCATCTCACTCTAATATTTTCATGTGAAGATTAGAAATATGGTCCTTGCTCTTCTCCTAAAAAATTAATAGATCCAACAGTACAAACCACACCGCAAACACGGATTTCAGAAAAGACAAGAAAAAGTTTTAGTGTAGCACCAGGGGTTTCGTGTAGCACCAGGGTTCTGGAGGAACGTTGTCTCGTTTTTACTGTGTACTGTTTACCACTGTGTATAGTAGAAATGACAATAAAAGCCATTTGACTTGACTTGAGACCTAAGAGCCACCTGGTGTATGTTATAGTTCCGTCATCAGGTCATACACTGATTGCAATTTTTTATTATTTTAAATATTTTGCCCAGCCACGCCCCTGACCGAAAAACAAACGACTAAAGATGATTAAAAGAATAAATGTGCTTTTAAACATCATGGTAATTTTTCTAAATTGGTTCTCTAAACATAATTTATGATCTAACAGTCACCGTTCTTGTTAACTGCCTGCTATGTTTATAGCAGAATTTCTTGCATTTTCATATGGACAAAGATACTCTATGAAAAAATGTTTGCAATAAAACAGAGCAGTATTTAGCAAGGTTTTAAACAGCGATGGAAGTTGAGCCTTATTAGTGCTACTACAACTACTGTACAGATCTATATTATGGCAACAATGGCAATGCCTATCAATGCATAGAGAAATGAAGGTCAGGTAATCAGAAAAATCTCAAGAATTTTAAATGTAACCTAAAGTGCAGTCGCCACGACCATCAAACACTATGATGAAACAGACTCTCGTGAGGAATGTTTGAGGAAAGGAAGACCAAGAGCTACCTCTGCTGCAGGGGAAGTATTTATTAGAATTACCAGCCTTGAAACTGTGATTTCCATAAATGCTTCTTGGAGTTCAAATGGAAGACATATTTCAACATTTACTGTTCAGAGGGTCCTTTCATCTGATAAGTCCTAATTTGAGATATTTGATTGTATTCGCTGTGTCTTTATAAGACATGGGGAACAGAAGGTTCCTGAATGTGTAGTTCCCATTGTGAAGCATGGAGGAGGAGCTGTGATGGTGTGAAGGTGCTTTGCTGGTCACAGTGTTTGTGATTTAGTCGAAATTGAAGTTACACTTAACCAGCATGGCTTCCACAGCATTTTGCAGAGACATCCCATCCAATCTGGTTTGCACTTAGTGGGACCGTCATTTGTTTTCCAACAGGACAATGACAATGACCCCAAACACACCTCTAAATTACATAAGAGCTGTTTATCTAAAAATGAAAGTGGTGGAGTGCTGCATCAGATGACTTGGCCAACACAATTTTGGATTGGGATGACGTGAACTGGAGAGTGAAGGTAATGCAGCCAGCAAGTACTTAACACCTCTGGGATTGTTGTTCTTGTTCATACATTTATTCCTTTATACTTGTTTCACATTTGAGTTTCCTTATGCTGTTTTCTTTTATGCTACACTTACCTTTAAAACTGTGTTCCAGAGAAGGTAAAACAGCATAGATTAAAATTAAGGCAGTGTTTGGGTGTGTATGTGTGTGTGTGTGTGTGTGTGTGTGTGTGTGTGTGTGTGTGTGTGCTTTCTGTAGTCAATCAACAACATATCCATCTATTGTCATGCATGGAACAACCTTCTCTATCAGTCAACCACACAATTCCCACTTACATATACAATTGACTTGTGATGTTCAACAGGAAGTTAAACATTTCTGAAGATCATAGGAATAAGTTATTTATTTGATTATTTTTATAGATACTGCAATATTTAGAGCTGACTTATTCATGACATTTTTTTTTACATAAATCTTTTAGATTCCCTGAAGGTCTGCCTAAGTAAACAGATTTTGTACCTTTTCCAATGTCATATAAACACAAAATTGGCACAAAAAATAAAATGTTTACCCCCCAAAACATTTTAGGCTACATGGCACTGCAATTATAGACTCACTCACTATTACAAAAAAAAACCACATTAACCCACATTAAAAACCCACATCACATTTGACTATGTGAATGTGAATTCATTTAAATTAAATTTATTTTAATTCAATAATTTTTTTTTTTGGCTGCTCAAGTTAGGAGATTGTCACAGCGGATCATCTGTATCCATCACTCTGAAACCAACCACCTGCTTGTCTTAAATTATTTCAGTTTAGCTTTATTTTTATAGCACTTTATACAAAGGGCATTGTCACAAAGCAGCTTTTGGAACACAAAGAGGTTATAAAGTTGGAATGTATAAGTTTAATGCCTAAAAGTTTGTTTCTTGGACAATAACCTCATATTTCTTCATTTATTACCTGTGAGACTTTAAGATTTTTTAATTTTTGAGAATAATCAACTATGGGGTGGTGATTTCAGGATCATACAACATCATACTTCATTATCATACCTCTACATAACTGATCCTTTTCCATCAACAGCAGACTCTTTAGTGTGTAATTTCTTCCCCAATATCGCAGATTGTTATAACTGTTATAACAGTACAAACAAATAATAAACCAAACAACTTGCCAGAGTTTCTCTAGTTTCAACAAGCTTAAAGTATACACATTCAAATACTTAATTTAAATACTTAATTAGAAACACAATATAATAACAGAATATTGTATGCTTTTTTTCCACACCCTTGACAATCTTTAACTACAAGGACGTCGCACATCAGAATATATAACATCTCGAGGTTGTCGTTTCTTCACTCTTTCTTTTTTGGCTCTCCTCTCATTGAAATGTAATGCAGCATAATTCAGATCCACAATCTCACACTCCTGTAGGAATGGATACGAGATTACAGATAACATTCACCTGAAGTTTGACTTTTATTCCACTTTTTCAATTCATTTCCATGGTTGTGTATTTAGACATCCTGAATAATTACCTGACTGAGAGTTTGTTCTGTCATGGACCCTTGTTTTAATCTCACTGTAGAGGAGAGAGCATACGAGTTAAAATTGGATTTATACAGTGAGTATTTTCAGAAGTTTCGAAAGGAAGAAAAAAACTATAATAGGGATGGAGAGAGAACGAGTGTTTATAGCTGCTAGAATGTAAGCAGTAACGCATACTTACTGTTTTTTTGACATTTCATGACATGAAATGTAGCCATCAGTGAATAATACATTTCTTTATATATAAATTGGTGAAAAATACTGTAATATACTTTAAATAGCTTTATATTGATATAGTAACGCTATATTGCAGACTCACCCTTGTGTTGTTCATGTTTTCTCCTTCCACAGGTTAGGATAAAAATCACAAGCACACACACTCCCAAAGCTACAGCGAGGCAGATCACTACAGGATCCACAGATCTCTCTGTTACACAGTAAACATCACAATTTAAAATGTCCCTGTATTTGTGTCTGGGGTGATATTTATATTTATGTCGTATTTGGTAGCAGCATTTTTTTTCTTTAGAGATTTCTTTGCAGAAAATGTAACTGTATTATTAAGATTTAGACTTAACTTTATATTATTTAAATATATAGTTGATTTAAGAACATACAGTATGACACCACTGTACAGCTCTGACCATTAAGCTTGATGCTATAATCAATTCTTATATGAACTTAAACACTGACTGTTACTTCTATGCTAAACAAACATGACCAACAATTTAATTAAGTCACTGAAAATAAGATTCATTATTTGAAATGTAGTTTATGGGGAATATAAGACAACATTGCTGTTTGCACACAAACATATAATAATAATAATAATAATAATAATAATAATAATAATAAAAAAAGGTTATTGCGATCTCACAATTCTGAGAAGGAAAAGTCAGAATTGCGAGATATAAACTAAGAATTGCTAGAAAAAAGGGAGAAATTGTGAAATATAAAGTCAGAATTGTGAGATATTAACTAGCATTTGTGAGTTATAAAGTCAGGTTTCTACCTCATTCACACACTTTATACCTCATTTGCACACTTTCTGGCAAAACATATAATAGGCTCCCATATCTATTACAACACACACAAATCGGAAAGGATTTTTTTGCCAAAGAGTCAATATAGCCAAACGTTGTTGTCGGGAAAATGGCATACAAACTCTGTTTACAATAAAAAGGTAACGTGCTGTAAGAATCACATCTCATGGTTTCCTATGGTGCAGAGGTAAAATCTCGCAATTCAGCATTTTTTCACAATTGCGAGTTTATATCTCAAAATTCACAATTTTTTTTCTCAAAAAGTCACAATAACTTTTTTTTTTGTGGCAGAAAACGGGCTTCCATACTTAACATTAACACAAGGAAATCCTTAAAAATATATTTACCTATAGATAAAATTCACAAATTGTTCACTAACCAAACTTCTCCAGCTGTACTTGTGCTCCGTTCCCGAAAATGATCTTCCCACACAGGACCACAGCGCAGTAGTAAGTTCCAGTATCATTGAGGCTGAAGATGTTCTTGGACAAGTTGTACACACAGGTGTGTGTAGAAGATTCACACTGAAGGCTGCTGTTGTGATGAGTGTAAATGAGTTGAGGATGGGATTGTGATGGAGCAGCTCTGAACCAGAGCACTTGGAGTTCTGCTGCTCTGCTCTCAGAGAGAACCGAACACTGCAGAGTCACTGATGCTCCTGCAGGAACCGAGTCTGACACACTGCTCTGGAACACTGAGACACTTAAATTTGGTTTACCTGTACAGTGTGATATAGAGAGTGTGAGAGCTTATTTTTATTATATTATATTATATTATATTGTACTATTATTATAATACTAAGATCTGTATCATGCATGGAATATACACATTATATGTATTACATTTTATAATAAAGCATTATGTCGATAAATGAGGATAATTTTATAATTAAATACAATTAAATAATATGCACTGAAAAACACTGAATCTTCTGCAGAGGAAACAAGTCCAAAATGGCACAATACACACACACACACACACACACACACACACACACACACACACACACACACACACACACACACACACACACACACACACACAAATATATATAAATACTATTATATATATACAAATATATATTAATCATTTAAATACAGTATATTTCCCAGTTAGTAAAACCTTTAATAACTTTAATTCATAGGTATTCTAATAAAACGACCAAACTAAGGTAAATTATATATTAAATGTATCATTTTAATGTATTTTTATATCACGGTATGATATACCACATCACCAATATGTGAAACAACTAGCATGAATGTTAATAAACTAAATATTTTAATACACATATAAAATAATATTCAATATTTTAAATATAGGTAAAATATACATACAACAATAAAACATACAATACAACAATAAAAAGGATCCAAATGTATTAAACTGGCTCTATCCAATAAAATTCTTACCTTTGACTGATAAAAATGCTCCTTTTCCAAAAACCTTTGCGTAGGTTAAACTGCCACAGTAATACATGGCTTCATCGGACGGTTCCACGTTCGCAATTTTTAAATGACAACCTTTTTTTTCTTTCTCGATGCTGAATTTTGGTGGCTTGAACTCGTTTTCGTAATTGGGTTGGTGATGGACTGTGACCATTACACAAGGCTCATGTCCGACTTTTTGCTTGTACCAAATGATGGCTTCTGTATTTTCTTCTTGCAGTCGAAAGCAATGCAGAGTCACGTTATCACCAACATCGGAGGAGACTATTGGGTTCGGCTGATCGAAGACGTTTGAATCTTAATGGGGCAAAAAAATGTATAGATTTAAACAAAATTCTGATCAAATCGAATGTTATTATTTTTGTCACATACACATTCATACAGAGTACGACGTGAAGTGAAATGCTTTTTATGACTGTCCAAAACTGAGGAAATAAAAATAGATATATAATATAAAATAAATAAAATAAATAAATAAATAAATCAATAAATAAAAAAATAAAAAAAATACAAATTGTAAGTATAAATGTCTAAAGCATAAAGTATGAAGTATAAAATATAAGTATATAAAAATATACTATAAAAAAAGAAAAAAAGAAAAATATAAAAAATACAGAAAAGGATGGTATGAATAAGACAGAGATATTGAAAGTAGTACAGACATTGAAATTTTAATTAAAGTGCTCATGTGATGTATTAAAGTGTCACTGAGGTCCAGTGTTACAGTGTCAAGTGTCAATATAATGCTTATAATGATTTGATTAGAAACCATGAAAACCATTCAGACTTACCAATTCTATTGAAAAGCCCCACTGTAATCCACATCATCATTATCATCATGTTCAGTCTGAGGTCTGTGCATAGCGTGTCTCCTTTTGCTCTCTGTTATAAGGTCAGGCTGAGTACATGTCACTTTGTGGGAAAGACTTATGGCGTGACATCACAGAATGTTCCACATACAATAAAGATTTAAAAGATAGCAGTGGCTCTGCCTCACACTTTTTTTCGGACCCTTTCTTCAAAAAGGAATTGAAGTCTTTTTTAACAAATGACGAAAAGGAAGAAATGAGGCCAACAGATTTACTTTAGAGTTGAGAGTAGATGAACCTAAATGGCAGATCTGTTAAATCCTTTCCAATACACATTCTACTATATTCTATTTTTGAATTAAATTCAGTTTCAATGATATGGTGCACTTATCAGTGGAAAATGTGTAAAAGCAGCAAAAATCTGCAAAAATAAACCCAAAAAATCTTTAGATTTAATTTGTACATTTGTAATTGATTTTTGTAATATTTACATTTTGCATGATTACAATGTAAGTATCTAATTCAATGGTAGATTTAGATGGCAAGACAGGCATGTGGCCATCATGTGGCCAGAAACTCCACCATCAAAAAACCTGAGTGACTGTAGTCCATGAACATTCAAGATTTCTATCTTCAGCTCTGCTACCTCCAGCTCCACCTCCTGTCTTTTACTCAATACCACTGTCTCTAAACCATACAACATCTCAGGTCTCACCACAGTCCTATAAACTTTTCCTTTCACTCTCACAGATACTCTTCTATCACAAATCACTCCTGCTATCACTCTTCTCCACCCACTCCACCCTGCCTGCACTCTTTTCTTCACTTCTCTAACACACTCTCCATTACTTTGCACTGTTGACCCAAGGTACCTGAACTCCTCCACCTTCTCCACCTCTTCTCCCTGCAACCATACCACTCCACTGCCCTCCCTCTTATTCACACACATGTACTCTCTCTTACTCCTACTAACTTTCATTCCTCTTCTCTCCAGCGCATATCTCCACCTCTCCAGGCTCTTCACAACCTGCTTACTACTCTCACCACAAATCACAATATCATCCGCAAACAACATAGTATACGAAGACTCCTGTCTGACCTCGTCCGTCAATCTGTCCATCACCACTGCAAACAGGAAAGGGCTCAGAGCTGATCCTTGATGCAGTCCAACCTCCACCTTGAACCAGTCTGTCGTTCCTACTTCTATATGTGGAACCATATGTGGGTCTTCCTACAACTGTTACCAGAAATTTCTAAGCACACAGTTGTTGTTATTACAAAGACTAGTTCAAGGAATACAACTCAATTACACTAAAAAATTATCTGAAGCGTGATGCTGCTCAACCTGAAACAAAATGAGTGTTTTTCCAGCAATTAAACCACAATACAATTGTTTCTTTAATATTGAACAGCACACAATGATATACATTTAATCTCGTAAAATGTCTGCAAAACACAAGTTAATTCCTGCTTTTATATTTATTTTTATTATTAAGATAATTGTGTTCATTCAGCTCAAACAACACGAGGCACTAATGTTTATTGAGGAAGGCTGAGGTTCAGTCGGTGTTTCAGCTCCTCTAAAGGAAAAGGACACACGAGTTCTATCACTACCAGCATTAATACACCATGTGTTTATAAAGCTGGCTTTGGTGCATTGTCATGCTAAAACAATGTTTGGGCCGTGCCAAGACATGCAAGTGTGTGCACAGAACTTTCTGGAAACAGTTTTAGTAAGAACCACATATAGTTGTAATGGCCAGGTGTCCACATTCTTTTAGCCATATTATGTATGTATAAAAAAAACACCCCAAAATATAAGGCAGAAAGAAAATGACAATTTATTCATGTAGTCATTCATAATAACTGTATATATAGATATGAATTTTTAAATTATTTATTATAATTTATTCTATATTATATATATATATATAGCTTAAAAAAACAAGCTATTCACTAGATATTATAGTGTTTTTTACAGGAAGAAGACATAGCCTAATCAGAAGGAGTTAAAAAAAAACAAAAACCTGCTACATTTCCTGCAGGTACAATGCAAAGAAAACCACAGACTTCTGAGACTTCTAGATCATGCTGGATCATATTTTAGTTTATATTTAGCTTGAACAATAATACAGAAAATAACATATACAAACAAATGAAATCTGATAACAAAAATAAAACACTGAATCAGATTAGTTATCAAATCTAAGTTACAAAAGGACGTCGCACATCAGAGTATATAATGTCTTGAGGTTGTCGTCTCTTTACTCGTCCTCTTTTGCCGGTTCTCTCAGTAAAACTTAAGGCAGCGTAATTCACCTCTGCAGTGACACAATCCTACAGGAGTATAAAAGAGATTATTAGAGTTATTATGCATTTAGAGCAAATGTACAGGTACTGAATATTTACCTGACTGAGGGTCTCGTCTGTCACTGAACCTTGACTCACTGTAGAGTAGAAAAATATTTACTTTATTTTTCGCAAAACAACAAGATTTTAAAAGCTCCTTCTCTAAAAATAGTGCAGCTACAAATTCTAGATTTATATTTGTTCTAGATTTATATTAATCTGCTTGTTTTTATACAGTATCATTTCTATTTCTGACTTAATGGATTTGAAAAACTTTTATTTTGGATTTAGTAAACATACAATGTGAGGTGTTACTTTTATTTTTTTTTAAGGTGTTGCCAGTGTCAAGATCTTATAACAGTCAGTGGTAACGTTTTTGTTACAGGAAAGCATTACAAACAGAAGAGCTTCTCTTTTTTATGTTGAGAAACAACATGAGAACGGTTGCTGAGACTGTTTATAGCTGATATCATTATATATATATATATATATATATATATAAAAAAATTTTCTATATATATATATATATATATATATAAAAAAATAAAAATAAAAATAAATATATATATATATATGTTATTACGTTAGTATGTATGTGTTATTACGACAACACTTGATAATTAGATCAGGTATTATAATATTAGATATGTATAGATAATATAGATTTAATATATATTATATATTGATTAAATATTATAAAGTTATTTACTTTATTATCTTATTTCTTTTATAATATTGCTTTAAATGATTATATCAAAAATCGATTTAAATGAATTTAGATACAAAGAATTAATAATCTTATAACACAGTGAATAAAGTAAATAATCTAATACTATAATGGCTTAATATTTAAAAAATGTACAGTACTAACATTAATAATAAATAAAAAATTTATATTAATTAATAAAATTATTATAAAGTATATAACTTACCACCGAAATGTTCATGGTTTTTAAATTGACTGCTTATGATACAGACCATAGCAAAGATCAGGAGCACACACACACTCAAAGCTACAGCGAGGAAGATCACTGCAGGATCCACAGATCTCTCTGTTACACAGTAAATATCACAATATCACTAGTGCTACAACAAGAAAATCTGACTACATATTATGTAATGTTTTTTTACAATATATTCTATCAGCATAACATAATTTTTCCTACCCAGATGTACCCGTGTTCCGTTCCCAAAAACGAGTTTCCCACACACGGTCACAGCGCAGTAATAAGTCCCAGTATCATTCAAACTAAGGATCTTCTTAGAGAAGTTGTACACACAGGTGTGTGTAGAAGATTCACTCTCACACTGAAGGCTGCTGTTGTGATGAGTGTAAATGATTTGAGGATGGGATTGTGTTAAAGCAGCTTTGAACCAGAGCACTTGGAGTTCTGCTGTTCTGCTCTCAAAGAGAACCGAACACTGCAGAGTCACTGATGCTCCTGCAGGAACCGGGTTCAACATGCTGCTCTGCAACACTGACACTTTTACATCTCCATGACCTGTTAAGAGCCAAGTAGATAGTGAAAGATCTTGAAATTATTTCACATTATAATGTATGGAATATACAAACCATTAGATGTATATTAAGTATGACTATTAATTACAAACAAATTTAGCCACGTATATAAAAATTCTCACCTGCCACTGATAGAAAGGTTCCATTTCCAAACCTTGTTAGAAAATCTCTATGTCCACAGTAATATGTGGCTTCATCTGATGGTTCCACGTTGGCGATTTTCAAATGGAAGCCGTCTTTATCTTCTTTCTTCTCTTGCTCGATGCTGAATTTCGGTGGATTAAAATCATTTTCGTATTTGGGTTCGTGTTGAACGGTGACCATCACCCAAGGCTTCTGTCCGACTTTCTGCTTGTACCAAATGATGGAATCGGTGTTCACCTCCCCAATTCTGAAGCACTGAAGGGTCACGTTATCACCAACAACGGCAGAGATTAACGGGTTCAGCTGATCGACGCCCTTTCTGTATGTACAATCTGCTGTTCAGTCAGGAAACATAAAATATAAATTTATTTCCATTTTAATACAAATTTTATTGGGTTGAAAAATATTTTGAAATCAGATTATTTTTTCCCTGAATAAAATAACTTAAACCTTTTCAAACTTGCTCACAACAACACATATGAGCAGAAAACTACATCCAGACTTACCGATTTTATTAAAAAACAGGGCTGTAATCCATACCAGTGCAATCATGATCATTCTGAGGTGTACAGTATGTACAGAGTGTGTCCTCTCACTACACTGTCAGATGGTCAAACTGAGCTCATCTCAGTTTGTGCAGAAGATTTTTGACCTGAGACGTTCAAAGGAGGAGATAACTGACTGGGGCTCCTCCTCAAATGTTTTTCAGCCTTGCGAAAAAAAAGAGCCAAATTAAAAAAGAAGAAAATGAGGTGCACTTAGCTTTTGAAAACTGTGTGTGTAAAGCTGTTAAATATTAAATAAAATATAAAAAAATAAAAATTATATATTTTTATTAATTTTTTTAATATATGTATATATATGAATAAATTACCATTTCAAGTCAAGTCGGTTTTCTTTATTATTATTTTTGTACAGTACACGATGAATTGATTTCAGGACCAGAGTGCTACAAAAAAACAAAGCAGGACTAAAGCAGGACTAAAGAAACTACAGACCTACACAGAAAGTCATACATAAGACCTGCTCAAGACTAAATAAGACCTACAAAGAACTATATAACACTCGATTAAGGCTACATAAAATCCAGACAGGAGGTCTCACATATGACCGTCATTGGAGTACATCAGCTTATAACAGGACTCCCTAAGAGCTACACAGAATTATGTAAGCTTATAAGAGCTACTACAGAACTACATAAAGCCTACACAGGAAATCTTACGTATGACCTACACAGGACTACATAAAACCTACACATGACCACATAACACCAACTCAAGGCTAAAGAAGATCTATACAGGAAGTCTTACATATGACAGACAGAGGGCTACATAAAATCTATTCAGTATTTATAAACTATACAGCTCCTCAAATGACTTTTCCTTTGCTTTCGCCACATCCCTCTTCACCTGCTGTCGCATCTCTTTGTTCTTTTGCCTACTATTCTCATCACTCTATCGATCCCAGTTCTTTCTCCAACCTCTTTCACCTTATGCTCTCCTGCACTTCCTCATTCCACCACCACGTCTCTATATCTTCCTTTTTATTTCCAGATGTTACACCAAGTACCTTTCTAGCTGTCTCTCTTATCGTAGTTGCCCAAGCATCCATCTTCACCACCACCGAGCTCCTGTCTGACCTCTTCTCTGAATCTCACACTACAGTCTTTCTCCTTTAGTTTCCACCATCTTATTCTTCTTTCAGTCCTCACTCTCCTCCTGTTCTTCTTTACCTCCAAAACCATCCTATAGACCACCATCCGATGCTGACTAACTACACTGTCCCCTGCCAACAGCTCACAGTCTTCCATCTCCTTCAGGTTGCATCTCCTACATAGAACATTCCTCCATCTTATACGTCACCCTATGATCCTCCTTCTTCTTAAAATATGTATTCACCACTGCCATTTCCATCCATTTAGCAAAATCTACTATCATCTGCCCTTCCACATTCCTCTCCTTAAAGCCATAACCACCCATCACCTTCTCATCACCTCTGTTCCCTTCACCTACATGCACATTAAAGTCTGAGGCCAATCACCAATCTATAATTTCTTGAATCACCTTATACCACTTCATCTAACTCACTCCAGAATATATCCTTCTCCTCCATCTCACAACCCACTTGTGAAGCATAAACCCTGATGACATTTATCATCACCCCTTCAACTTCCAGCTTCATGATCATCACTCTTTTATAAACTCTCTTTACCTCCACTACACTCTTACTGTACTCTTCCTTCGGAATCACCCCTACACCATTTCTCTTTCCATCCACACCATGATAGAACAGTTTAAACACC
This sequence comes from Silurus lanzhouensis, assembly GCA_039877035.1. Lineage (NCBI taxonomy): Eukaryota > Metazoa > Chordata > Actinopteri > Siluriformes > Siluridae > Silurus > Silurus lanzhouensis. The sequence continues at coordinate 1,164,304 of JBCEWE010000339.1, read as the reverse complement.
TCCAATGTTTCTGGCCTTAATCCCTTTAAACTTGGGCTCCTGAACACACAACATATCTACCTTTTCTCCTCTCCATCATATCAGCTCCCTCTCTCCCTTTATCAGTCATAGTACCAACATTTAAAGTACAGCTCCTTTTCCTGCTGTGTCTGTAGACGTCTTTCTCCTCTCCTTCTCCTCCTTTGGCCAACAGTAGCCCAATTTCCATCCACCCCCGTTGGCTAACGATACCTGTGGCGGTCATTGGTAACCCGGGCCTCGACCGATCCGGTATGAATTTCTGATTCGTGATCTGCATATTTGATTTGGCACGTTTTACGCTGGACGTCCTTCATAACACAACCCTCCCCATTAATCTGGGTTTGGGACCGGCACTAAAAGTGCACTGGCTTGTCAGCCCTAAAGGCTGAATTCAATTGAAGCTTAGATCATGTATTTTTAAAAACTTTTAAAGAATATAAAAATATGTAGATTATTAAACAAGGTGTTGAGCTGTAACAGGAAAGTAATCCTTTAATTTCACAGCACTGTGAGGTGGTAGCTCCGTGGTTAAGGTTTTGCGTTACTGATAGGAAGATTGGGGGTTCATGCCCCGGCATCACCAAGCTGACACTCTTGGGGCCCTTGAACAAGGCCCTTAACCCTTTTGTGCCCCAGGGTTGCTGTGTCATGGCTGACCCTGCACTCTGACCCCAGCTTCCTAACATTGCTGGGCTACACAAAGAAAGAATTATACTGGGTGGAAAGGCAGTGATATAAATAAAAATAATTTAATTGTGAATTTAATCCAACAACAAGAAACCTGATGAGAGCGAATCCTATTTGTGATTCCTATTTTTAGTGCAAGAGTCAGCCGCAGTTCAGCTTTATTCCCTCAGAACTTGTGATAATGTGATGTGCTTTATACAGTCTTTCTCATATCAGAAGCAGCGTCTCAGTGGTTGTGAAACTTTGAAATAATTCAGCTTTCAGTCTGAACAATCAACAAAAACACTTCTGAATAAGAAACAGGACCCATAAAACAAAACTAATGACATTAATTCAGGGTAAAGGTCAAATTTAAGTCACAGGAAGACGTCGCACATCAGAATATATAATATCTTCAGTTTGTTGTGTTTTTCCACGTCCTCTTTTGGGTCTTTTTTTGGTGAAATGTAAGGCAGCGTAATTCAGCTCCATATTCTGCTCACGGTTCTGCAGGAATGGATATAAAATCAAAAACATATCTAATGATCAGTATAAGTGCAAAAACAAATCTGAATGTCCATTCATTAAATCATATAACAGCACATCCTGAAATTTACCTGATTGAGCCTTTTGTCTTGCTTGAGCTTCACTGTATAAAACAAAAACACATTTTTTAACAATTGGATTGCGAGGACGAGACCTAAATCTCATCTACAGTCAAATTTTTACTTCTAATTTCCAGAAAGTGTTGATTAATTGTCTATAACAGCAACTCTGACAGCTATATATCACAGTTTATATAAATTCACTATCAGCAAATTATGATATACAGTGTAACCTCGATATTAGCGGGGGTTACTTTTTATGACCCCTCGCGAGTAACAAACAATGTGAGGTTTTGGCTCTTCTTTTAATGATTCCTTTTTTAAGGGGAATTGTACATGTACTGTGTTGTAAACTCACTTGATGAATTTATGAATTACTTGTCATAAATGTTTTTTTTACTACTTTAAATGAATAACACAATAATAAAATAAATTTTTATGCAATTTATTCACAGAAATTCTGTTTTAAAATGTTATTCTGACCTTTCGAGCCACTCGCGGCTTCTCGCCAACTATCAGATTTTTAGAGTTTAGATTTTTATCAGAGTTACTCTTAGCACGGTTCCAAATGAAAAGTTGCGAACTATCGAGGTTGCGAATGTGAAGGTCGTGAGCTTTGAGGTTCCACTGTGATAAATTATTGTTCTCATAGTATGTGTAGTTTATATATCTATTATGTTACTATATCACTATATAACTAAATTACTCCAAGTGCCAAATGCTTCAAATATTTGTAATTGTTATAGTGAAGTTTTCTTTTAAAGAGATTTGTAGCACATTTATTGATATAAAAGGAGTCTTCAGTGTCAATGCTTTGAACAGCCAGAGCTAAAGTTATAACTTTATGTTTTCTGCCATGGAAAACACTTCAGGACATAAAACCTTGGTATTTTATGGATTCCCTGTAACCTTTAAAAAAAAAAGACTATTTGTATTAATAAACATTGTAATTTTTGACAAATTGTTATGGACCTAGAGGAACTAATACATCACTTTTATCAAGAGTTGTTGTAGGAAAATAGTAAATATTTTGTAGTGATAACAGTAACATCACATCATCACATCACCCAATAATTCATTTTCCATTAACACACTATAACCTCTATATAAATTTGATTGTAACAAATAAGTACATGAATGGGTTCTAAGTGTATATAATGGAAATGATCTGATATTATAAAAGATTTATAACAATGTAATGACTTTACCCATAACCATGATTCTGACTTACCTGTGGATTTTTCATAATTTCTTTTTATTTGGAAAATTAAAGCACAGATCACGAGCACACACACGCCCAAAACTACAGCAAGGCCGATCACCACAGGATTCACAGATCTCTCTGCCACACAGTAAATATAACAATATTAAATTACTACTACAACATATACAGAAAAAACCTGACAATCTCAGTAAGCAGAAAATAAATCTCAAATGAACTTTTTTGCACTGTAATCTATTACGTCTTTATAAAACCTCATACTTCTTTCCCCGTTGTCTCTTTTTTTGTTGTTGTATCTATAAATCCCAAATAAAATTCACAAGTTGTTCACTAACCAAACGTCTCCAGCTGTACTTGTGCTCCGTTCCCGAAAATGATCTTCCCACACAGGACCACAGCGCAGTAGTAAGTACCAGCATCATTGAGGCTGAAGATGTTCTTGGACAAGTTGTACACACAGGTGTGTGTAGAAGATTCGCTCTCACACTGAAGGCTGCTGTTGTGATGAGTGTAAATGATTTGAGGATGGGATTGTGATGGAGCAGCTCTGAACCAGAGCACTTGGAGTTCTGCTGCTCTGCTCTCAGAGAGAACCGAACACTGCAGAGTCACTGATGTTCCTGCAGGAACCGAGTCTGAAACACTGCTCTGGAACACTGAGACTTTTATATCTTGATCTCCTGCTCAGGGGAATAAAGACAGTAGAAAAGCTTAGTTTGTTATATTTTATATTTGGATCTTCTCAATATAGATTTTCCTCGACATATGAAATATGAGATTTTATCAGATTACACATGAAAATATCAGATTATTTATTATAAGAATAACCAAATAACTACATCTACTGAAATGTATGACTCTTCTTAAGGAACCATGATTGGTGTGAAACTCCAGAGAGAAAATACACATTAATGTGTTATTAATATTGACATTATTATGCAATTTATTAATTAAATACAGTTTAGGTGTCAACTCGTAGATGACAAATTGTAGTAACATTACAGCAATATGCCATTTCTGTCTTGCGATATTGTTTTTAGTGTGCAAAACTGAAATCACCGCAACCGTCATCAAAAAAACACCCAAAGGAAAGACAGTGTGAAGAGATTTCATAATGTTTTATGATCTTTGCATTATTATAAATTTTTATTACACATCAGCAGTCAGTTACATGTTTGAAGAGTAATAAATTAACAATAAACTGTAAGTCTAATATAAAGTATATATAAGTAATATAAGTAATAAATGTATAATTACGCCATCAATTTTTTTCCTCAAACTTTAACATCCTGCAATCAGTAAATTAAAAAGAGGATTATATTTTGTTTGCTTTTCCAGATATTAAGTAAGTCATAGGCAACATGTTGCTTTAATGGAATTCAGTTTCAATGATTGTAATTTACATAAATTCAGCCAAATATTGTAAAGTATATAAAAATGTGCAGGTCAAACTGACCATTATAAACATTCTGGCTTTCTGTAAATTTAAGCCTTGAAATAGCAAAATAAAGTCTTGAATCATTGAATTATTAGGTTAACATTATAAAATATTAAGTCTGAATAAAGTCAATAAATGATTTCATTAAAAATGAATTAAACTAAGATAAAATTCTCACCTCTGACTGATAAATACGTTCCATTTCCAAACCGTGTTAAAAATTTTCTATATCCACAGTAATACATGGCTTCATCAGATGTTTCCACATTTGCGATTTTTAAATGTCCGTTCCTTTGATCTTCTACGATGCTGAATTTAGGTGGTTTGAACTCGTCTTCGTAACTGATAGCGTGTTGAACTGTAACCATTACACGAGGCTTTTCTCCGGCGTTTTGCTTGTACCAAACAATGGATCCGGATTTATCCGTTAGCAGTCTATAGCAGTGCAGAGTCACATTATCACCAACATCAGCTGAGATCATTGGGTTCGGCTGGCTGATGTCTTTCATCTGTGCAAATACTAATAGAAAAAACAGCTAGAGTACAGCACTTTCTACAGCGCAGTAGAAACCTAATACTGTGGCTTTCATGAGCTAAATTATATGTGGTCAGGAAACTGATGGCCAGATAGTAAAATGGTTGTACAAAACAATGTATTGCATTATTTTAAGTATAATGTTGAACATTTAACATTGAAATTTCATGATAACTTATAGAATACTTTTAGAGCAAATAAAACTTATTTCTTACTATGTATTACCTTTTTATCTTATATTTTATTATATAAAATGTTTAATAAAGAAATTTGAAAAAACTTAGAATATTAAACTTTTTGATCAAAACAGTTTTATCTGTTTCAAATTTTGTTTAAACAATAAATTTTGTTTTATTGTATCTGTTTTAATTGAATGTAAACTGTACATTTAAAATTGGATAAAGTTTATTTTACATTTTAATGAATGTAAAAATTTTATCATAAGTGTCTATCATGAAAGTACATTTTTCTACTTTAGAGTTTTACCCTTGCTGATCCTTTATCTCAAAACTGCTTCCGCTCTTGGAGAACCTTACAATACTAAAGTCAATGTGTTTTTCCTCGTTCTTCATTATTTCCTCAACTATTTGCAGTTAAAAAAGCATTTACTTATCCATGCACACTTACCAATTTTATTACAAAACATTGATGTAATCCATATCAGCATCATCATCCTGAGTCTATGATCTGTGTTACCCATGCCCTGGTCAAACTGAACCTCACCTCAAATCTTACACTCTGACACGATTTATGACGTGAATGTCTGACATCACAGACATCCAGTCTATTTTTCTAACATACAATCGAGCCCAGAGAGCTGGTTGTACTCTGTGGCTCCTCCTCAACTTTTTTTTTCTAGTTTAACACCTTTTTAAGTATTTTCAAATTGTAAAGGAAATACACAAAAAAAGGAAAAACCCACAACAGGTCGCCGAGCAAATACTTCTTTATTTTACAACATGCGACTAATATTTGAGTATACACGTGTTTGCCGCATGATTAGTTTACTTTTTTTTTTTTTGATCAACTAAATAAACAAACAATTCAATAAATAATGATTTAAATAAAACTTACAAAATAAAAATGTTGCTGTCTATTAGTTTCTGTGCAATAATATATTGTCACTAGCATTGTATTAATAATCAGGATTAATTATTTGAATTAAAAATAATTCATTAAGTAATTCATTTTATTTAGTTTTATTTATTTTTCTTTAACATAAAAAAATGTAGCTAAAAAAATGTAAGAAAATGTAATAAAATCGATATGTAATCATGTTTAACCAGTAAAAACACTCATGTTGGCCTTTGGTTTCCAGACAATGAATCATTTCAACAAATTAATGAGGAAAAACCAAACAAAATGATTACAGATTCAATTATGGTGCACAGCATCAATATTTTAACTGTGATAGTGTTTAAAAATAAAGAATATCAAATTGCATATTTTACACTATTTGCACTTATCTTATTTTTATAATCTTATTTTTTCCAACATTGAATTTGGAGAGATCTGATTAAATATAAACATGCTGAACTATTTGGTCACTTGACCATGTGGACTCTTGATTATCACACCCATATTTGCATGTTTAACATCCCATAGGCCATTCATTCCCATTCCAGCCTTCATGGGAAGGCTCTCCATTGGTTTTGGAACACCATTGTTGAGATTAATGCACCTACATCACATTTTTTATTTCCATTTCCTAAACGCTTACTATGAACAAAATTATTTCCTTTACCAACAGCACAATGAGTACAGTGAGAACTACTTTATATATATATTCTTGTCTCGAAAAATTAATTCTTGCTTTATAATAGCTGGAATCTGATAAAAAAAAATTAGCCAATGACACAATTTTTCCTGGTTTAATGAAGATTGGAGCTTGGAGGTAGTGACTAAATAATATTAAGAAGAAGATGATAGATAATTGCGATATAGCATTATTAAGGTCAGCAAGGTCAACCTCACAAGATAGATAGATAGATAGATAGATAGATAGATAGATAGATAGATAGAGAGAGATAGATAGATAGATAGATAGATAGATAGATAGATGGACTTCACTGTAACCAATATATAATTAAATCCAGTTCATTAACTACATACACATTTAAAGTAAACCTGGATAACTGTTTACTTTTATAAATATGAAAATTTATATGTTTTCTGTAAATTTTTCCTCTTTTTTTGAATTACGATCTGAAATATGGTATATGGTTATGAGTTTTATTCAGGCCTTAATACGGCTCCTCCTTCAGCACTGTGTGACACTAACCAATCACATTCTCTCTCTCTCTCTCCCTCTCTCTCTCTCTCTCTCTCTCTCTCTCTCTCTCTCTCTCTCTCTCTCTCATTTTACTTCCTCCACCACCGGCATCTGAGTAAAGTAAAAATTGCATGTCATAAAGATACATTTATAATTCAAACCTTTTCTGGAAATGAGCTTTAATTATGAATTATATTTAGAGACACACACAAATATATATTTTTACATTATTTAATAAATGAATCAAATAAATGTAAATGCATGCATGTGCATTTTTGAAATTTATGAAATATAATATACACCACTGGACACAGAATATTGTATCTTTTATTTTTTTACAATAATTTTTTTAGTATGTACAAGACATAGATTGCATAAGTGTGTATGTGTGTGTGTGCATGTGTTCGTGCACTTGGCTGCATGTGGTTTTAAAGTGTGTGTGTAGTGGTTTTGTAGCCCTGTTTGTCTCTTTGCTGCTTCACACACACACACACACACACACACACACACACACACACACACACACACACACACACACACACACACACACACACTGCAGATCTGAATGTTTCTTCTCTTCAGGCCGCTCTGACCGCCCGAGTTGCTTTTCTCAGAAACACCGTCAGTTTCTCACCTCGCAAACTTTCCACAGGATGTGTGGCTATTTTTGTTTGTCTCAATCCACATCGTTGATTTTTTTTTTTCGTAAGATACACGATGTAAAATTAGAAACATCATATAGACGTAATATAGATGTGTAATATTGTAACTTCTGAGATCTAAAGCACCAGATTTCACCCTGCACTTT